>CM053567.1:59441267-59457648 GCA_028646485.1 Cryptoprocta ferox
GGAGGAAAAAGAGTTAGGGAGAGGGAGGGAGAAAAAACACGAGAGACTCTTGAATCCTGAAAACAAACTGAGGGGGGAAGGGGAAGGGGAAAAGGTAAAGCAGGGTGATGGTCTTGGTGGAGGTCACTTGTGGGGAAGAGCACTGGGTGTTATATGGAAACTAACCTGACAATAAACTATAAAGTTTAAAAAAAAAAAAGAAATTCAATTTTTCAACATTTATTTATTAGTAGATATGTAAAATATAAGGCTAGTGGATTCAAGCCCCTGTGACGGGTCTAGTTTCTGCCCTAGTGAACTGACTTGGTGTAGGAATCTAGATCAGGTATTCCAAAAAAGAACTATTTTATTAAAAGTTTACTAATCCCAAAAAAAAAATAAAAATAAAAAAAAATAAAACTTCATCATTTTAATTGTCAAATTCGATTGAAAATATTTGGGGGAACAACTTCACAGGCAGCAGAGTATATGGAGAAGGTTATAAAGGATATAATTACTAATTTTTAGAATAGGCTAGTTAAGAACCTTGGTTGATGAAATCTTATTTCTAAGTACTATAACCACTAAATATACAGGTCATGTTTATGACTTGATATATGACCCAAGATATTTAAATTATTTCCAAACAAGCTCATGACTATTTCAATTGCAACAGTTTTTAAAACGAAGAAAAATATTTGTGTGTGGTCTAGAACTGAGTTTAATTTGATATTGAAAGATGTGTTTTTCTCAAACTCAGTAAATTTTTTCTTGAATTGTTTTCCAGAATTATATTTCATCTTTTTTAAAGAAATTTTTAATGTTTATTTTATTTTTGAAAAAGAGAGGGGGGTAGAGAGAGAGAGGGAGACACATAATCTGAAGCAGGTTCCAGGCTCTGAGCTATCAGCACAGAGCTCGATGCGGGGCTCAAACCCACAAACTGAGAGATCGTGACCTGAGCCGAAGTCAGAGGCTTAACCAACTGAGCCACCCAGATGCCCCTTACATCTCATCTTTAATTCTCTTTTACAGCTTATGAAATTACTTCTCCCTGAGTGTTGTGAAATGATCTAAAATAACAAGGAGATGGACTATCAGTAAATAAATTTGATGAGTCAATTCATCACTGTAAGCCATTATTCTCTGTTATATTCAGACAGAGCAGGATAACCACAGGTAAGTGTTTCCAATTATTCTTACTCTTTCTGCTCATTTCATTTACCTTCCTGATACTTTTTACCTTAAAGCAACATAGACACCTACGAGGTAGAGACTGTGGGTAGATATTTTTAAACCAGGCTGTCGGATTTACTTTTGAAGAAGAGCTTAAAACAGCTAAGGTTTACTGATATGCAACCATGTTCAACTGAGTGGTTGGTTTTTTTTCCCTTACACTACAGAATACTAACAAAGCATGTAGTGCTATTAGTAACATAATGTGCTGCTCATAACTTATAATTAGAAGAATATTAGCATTTTCACTCCTAGTTTCTAACAAAAATAATTGCTTCTTCAGTTATCAGCATAGTAATATTGAAAATTGGGGAATACAGTGGCATATTTGCTTTTTCGAACCTTTATCCTTCTCATATTCCCTAGATAAAATTTTCCATATAACTTGCAGTAATTCACACATCTGGCCTCATTTAATGTTTCTTGTGCAGATGCAGAAATTAAAATGGCTGTCTTTTTCTTTAGAAAGTTATAAATTTAAACACTATTAAGATTAAATGATAATTAGAAATGTTCATACAGTTCTTTTACTATGATAAAAATGACTATGACAAAATAGTGATTCAAACCACTGTTTTAAATATTACATTTTAACTCTTATAAGTTGAACTGAAGAATACATTTTTTATTTCATATTTATTTGAATGGTATTTATGATTCTCAGTGTAACATTGGTTACACTTTGGCTGCAATCATTTGAGAATTTTTCCTAGAGAACTTAATAGCCTGACTTAACATGCTTTAATGTTACCACAATAATGAATAAAATATCGCCTCATGAGCACAGACATGGGTTCACAGAGAACAGATATATGAAAGAAACATTCCAAACAAAAAGAAAAATGAAATAGTCATTCCCTTTATTAGGTAACTATCTGTAATTCACATTGTAGCAAACTGCCTGCCAAGCTCTGCTTACCCAGTGCATGGGCTTTGGATAACCCAGCTTCCTGAATCCTTACTCTCCTTCCCAGCCTATTGATGACCATGGGCCTTTTGAAGAAGTAGGAAAGAAAAATCTTCAATGGCACACAGTTCTTCACCTACGAGTAGAGAAGAGAAGACATAAAATCCATGTTGGGAGACTTTTCCTACAGGCCAATCCAGAATAATATTCTCCTCAATTTCCAGATGCCTTTTCTCTTCATTTTCAGATTTTAAGTGAGGCTAACCAGGACCATGTCCTCAGGCATACACCATTGTTATGTAACAATATCTCTGTAGGTCAGAACACTCTAGTTACTATCTCCTTGCCCCATCCTGTTTCTTCTCCACTTTCACAAGTTAAATATCCCCAGAAAACCCCTGAAGAGATGTCAACCAGAAGTTCCATTGGGCCTCAAGAGATGGTGGCAGGCAGTCTGGCCTAGCAGATTGGAGGCTTGTCTCAGTGAGCCTGCTCACCAGGGCACTAGAAGAGGAAGCCTCTTACCATCCCACAAACAAGAGTTAGATCTAAAGGGTCTGAAAAGGCAGTGCTTGAGGTAAAATTGCATGAAACTATTTTATTTTATTTTTTACTTTTTTAATGTTTATTTTTGAGAGAGAGAGAGACAGAGTGTGAGAGGGGAGGGGCAGAGAGAGAGGGAGACTCAGAATCCAAGGCAGCCTCCAGGCTCTGAGCTGTCAGCACAGAGTCTGATGTGGGGCTCAAACCCATAAACTACGAGATCATGATCTGAGCCCAAGGTGGATGCTTAACCAACTGGGCCACCCAGGTGCTCCTGCATCCAACTATTTTAGCCAAAATTCCAGACTCCTGAAAATAGAACTGCCTTTTTTAAAAGGGTGACTTGAACTACAGTATCTGTACATGAATATGATCATTTAAGCAATATGAAAAGTGTGATGACATACTAAGCAAGAGTACTAAAAAAATGCTCTGAGACTCTTTCTTGACTTAGTGCCCAGGCACAATCTGGACAGAAGGGGAAGAGCCTACAGCCTCTTAAGCCATGCCCTTCTGGAATGAATTTTTCTAGCTTGCCCAATATCCCTTCAGCTTCTCATGTTTTGCCAGGACCCAAAGATTCTGCCTATTTTAAAGCAAATTTCTAGACAAAAATAGCAGGGGAAAAGAGGGGATGAATCTTGAATTGAACCCCTGAGAATAAAATCTTTTCAGCAAGATACAAGATAATGGATTTTTCTTTTGCATTTGAGAGGACTGATATTTTTTCTTTGTTTATTCTCACCAACATAAAGCACAATCTCTGTTCCTACAGTGAAGAGTCTTGAATACCTCTCTTTTCTAAATAAGCACAGCAAAAGGTTGTGGTTTCCCTAGCAACAGATGACTTCTTTCTATTTTTCTTTTTTGGGAAAAAAATGTACTTTGGCTTTATAAAGAAGCCTTTCATCATGGGTATCAAAGCATTCTGCGGCCAAATTGTCACTCTGCCCCAGCAAAGTAGATAAATAATATCCTCCCCACTTAAACGGGGGAGAAAAATGGCAGCTCTAACCAGCGGTTGCAACAGAAACTTTATCTCTTGTACTGTGGGCTATACTTTTCCAACCTCCGCAGCAGCCCTGTGACAATTTTGTAAAGGGAGGGTGGCAGAAACTCCCTAATGTGATCCCCAATAAGGTCCTCCCCATGGGGTCCCCTCCACTCGAGTGTGGGTAGGACTTGTGACTTGCTTCTAATCAATGGAATATGGCAAAGGTATGAGATATGACTCCTTTAATTAGGTTAAGTTTATAAGACTCCATCATAACACACTGCAGAGATTCTCATGCTGCTCTTCAAGAAGTGACCGCCATATTTTGCCAATGGAATTGTGGGGGAGACCTTTAGGACATGAGGGTGACCCCAGTCAACAGCCAGTAAAGCCAGAGCTGTCAGCCCCACAGCTTCAAGGAAATGAATTTTGCTATACCTTGGAAGAGGACACCAAGCGTCAGAAAGGTATAAAGCCCGGCTGACTCCTTGATTGCACTTTTTGAGACCTTGAGCAAAGACGTCAGCTACGTCATAGCAACCTTCTGACCAATGGAAAGTGAGATAATAAATGTATGTTGTTTTAGGTCACTAAGCTTGCTACCAGCAATAGATAACTAATATAGGGGGTTCTGCAAATGGATAGTGGCTAGGCTGAGGTGAGTAGTATGACAATAAAGAATGAAATACAGGCTTGGAAAACAGACACATCCAAATCTCTCCCTTAATGTCTGACCTTAATCCCTCTAAACTACCACTTCATTTGCAGAATGGACGTAATATTTACCCCCGCATACAGCAATATGGATTAAAAATAAAGAAAAGAAGTGCATGGCATGGTGCCTGTCACATAGTAGGGGTGCAATAAGAGATAGTTAGCAATAGATGTAGTCATAATAGAAAAAGAGTTTTGTCCCAGTTCCCAGAGCTCTAGTAATTGCAATATGGACAGGGGGCATCCTGTAAGCTAGCATCCCCCTAGTGAGAAATCTGGCCGATGGGATCAGGTCAATGGAGAGGTTTAAGAAGTCAGCTCACCTTCCATCCCACTGGGATCTCACAAAACTTGGAGCAAAGGTGGTAGAATGTCAGAGCTTAATCTATTTGGAAATTGGCAGTGGTTGTTTGGTGGCCTTCCCTGTGTTCTGTGTGTCTTATTCTATTGTAAAAGATACATTGAAGACATTGTCAAAAACATTATGAGGCAGGGGTATGACTGAAGAATGAGTCTGTGCAGGTGCACTTATCCTGGAAGCTGCCCAAGCAGATTAGCCATCTGCAGGAGCTTCTGTGAGGAGGCAGGAAAGAGGGGAATGTAAAGGAGGAGCAGAGAGTCAAACCAAGTGAAACCAAACACCAAGGTAAAATGAGAAGGTCCAGAGGAAAATCAGGGTTGGTGTAAAATCCTTCAGTCAGGGCAGAGCCGTAGAAGATGAAGAATGAAAACAAGGAAGGTGCTAATTTTATGGGTAGAAAGTGTGCTTTACAGGGATGAATCTAGCTGCTTTAAATTTGAGATGTGAGCATAGACATGACTCTGGGTTGTAGAAAACTGAAGATATATGGCCCATCTAATAAGAGGATGACCTACAAATATTTGAACAGTTCTGGGGTTAATAAGGAGCCTACTGCTATTGAAGGATAAAATCTTTGGGTTTTCTCTGTGTTTGAGACAGATTTCTAAACAAGATGCCCATCAAAATAAGCTCACAGTTTTGACCAGAAGTGGTCTGACCTCCTCTAATACACAGAAAATACCAGAGCCTCCCATACCTCCCAGACCAGAATTTGCTCCTAGATGGCCCATCTGCAAAATCTCTGCAGTAGGCATCACCACCTAGCAACTCACCAGTGCTCTTCTTTTGAAAGAATCATTTACAGTTAGGAGATTTGCACATAGTTAAATGTATGAATCTTACAATTTATATATAACTTTTCTTTCATGAAGCCACAGAGACATGCAGTTTTGGATGACTGAAAAACAAGAGTGTGCAATAGATTCCTTTTCTTACTGCCAATGTTTGATTAAGACATACACAGTAACTGAGTGCTCAAGAGATTGTGTGTCCTGCCCTGTGTAATCCAAAATGAAAACAATATGAAACTCTTTTAATAAGTCAAAATTCTGAGTTTCTCCATGATGAGTGAGTGCTTCAATGCTATTTTTTAAAATTTGAAATACCAAATACCAATTTTTTGCTGCAAAACAATGTCTTTCCAGTCTCATGCTTTGCTGGTTCCCAAAGCTTACGCTCAAAATGTTCAATCAAGTCTTCTAGAAGCAAGAGTCTAAGAGTACATTCTTGTGCAACTCATTTTTTATTGTTTTATTTATTTTTTGAGAGTGTGGGTGGGGGAGGAGCAGGGAGTGGGGACAGGGAATCTGAAGGGGGTTTTAGTGCTGACAGGCTGACAGCAGCAAGCCCAAGGCAGGACTTGATCCCACGGACCCGTGAAATCATGACCTGAGCTGAAGTTGGATGCTTGACCAACTGAGACACTGAGGTGCTCCTAGGCAACTGATTTTGAGACAGTGTTCTCAGGATAACTCCAGAAGGAAGTGAAGGAAACAGTATGAATAGGTAGTAGCCTAGGCAAAAGTGTGAGTTAGTTGAAACCAGCTTCAGGCTGAGTTTATGAGGAGTTCAGGAGTCTGAATGGTAACCCATTCAGTACTTCTAGCTTTGGGTGAGGTGGCTGGGATTTTGTACTGCGTATCAATCACCCATTGGCCATAGCTGTGGATTGTCCCAGAAGTGGGCATAACTGCCCAAAAAATTTCAAGCTAAGTGGCTTCAACTGGTGAATGGGAATTCTTCTGAGAGGGTATAGCTGTGAACCATTAGCAGCTGACACTGTAAGCAACCAGGGAATGACTGTACCAGCACAGCAAGGGGGTCAGAATGGGAAGCCAGAAGCTTCCATTACATTTGCTAGGCTTATTAGAAATCCAGCACAATCTACTTCATAATGAGACCTTCTTTAAAGACTCCCAGACAAATAGAGTACGTAATTACCTATATAATGTGGTTGAAAGGAGCCTAGATATTCAATTCTTATTTCTTTGGATCGGATACTGCTCACTTCACATGGTACTCATATATAATGAAAATAAGAGGTAACATGTGTGTAACCACACCCCAGCAGACTCTAAGCCAAGAAAAGACCCAGAAATCAAGAAGGAAACATAGGTTTATTGGCGGAGCTTATATAAAGCGAGTCCAAGAGTGGCCAGTTGGAGAAAGCATGTGCTACAGGGATCTATGTGCAGCAAGTTTTTATATCATAGTAACTTCACCTACCAGCCATGGCTCTTCCCTCCCTGCACAGCCAGTGTTTCCAAGGATATCAAGGCCTGCCATCCAGACACTTCTAATTACAAGGGAGATGCTCCTGGTTGGCCATCTCCAGAGCCCCTGACCTTGAATGCTGAGCAAACATTCCTCTGCATATTCTGTTTGATGGGAATATGGATGGGGAGACAGGATCTCTACATTCTCTATATAGTGATTAACAGAGGCATTGGGGGTTTGCTTGCACAAGCTAGCTAACCAGCATGTACCATGCAACATGAGATCCTTAACTCCCAAATGAAAATTACCTTCTCGGAGAAGCTAATTAGCTTCCTTAAAGCTGAGGAAGAGCATTGGCTGGGGGAATGGAATGGGAGCACAGCTTCAAGAATTGGAGGGGTGGGGGTGCCTGAATGGCTCAGTTGGTTAAGTCTCCACCTTCAGCTCGGTCATGACCTCACAGTTCGTGAGTTTGAGCCCGGCGTCAGGCTGTCTGCTGTCAGCACAGAGCCTGCATCAAGTCCTCTGTCTCCCTCTCTCTGCCCTCCCCTGCTCTCTCTCTCTGTCTCAAAAATAAAAATAAGCATTTAAAAAAAAAAAAGAATTGGAGGAGCGGGCACCCAAGAGGAGGGGCAAAGGGTACCATAACACTGTTGCCTCATTTTCTCAGTTTGCCCAGTTGAGCAGCTAGTCCAGCCCTCTGGCAGGCTGGGTTACACCAGTACCCACCTAGGATGCCTGCAATTGCAAAGTGAGCAGAGGCCTTTATAAGATTAATTATTAAGAAGGCTGAGAAACAAAGAACACAGGACAAGGAAAGAGTCACAGAACAATGCTTTCTTGTACCCAAATCGGCAAAATGTTTTTTTTGTTTGTTTGTTCTGCACACAAAACGAACTCCCAGATGACATGAGAGGAGAAAGAAAGTAATTCAAAGTCTGTAGTGGGGGTGAGAAAAGGAGCCAAGGGTGTTTATAATAAAAGTGAGTAATTTCAACCCATCTTGGAATAAATGGAAAGTCAGAGCAGTTGTTTGAGAAAAGAGATGATTTGTTAAGGAATGTGGGTATAGAGTTCCTGACAAATTTTAATTAAAAAAAAAAACTTTTACAGAATTCACAATTAATGAAGAAAGGGAGATCATCATCACTGTCAGAGCAAAAAACTGCTGATCTCTGAACTTTGGGCTTTAGTTGTTAGATGAGAATGTGGGCAGCCAAAGCCAGGCAGTAAAGGATCCTGCAATGAAATAAGTGCAAGGAGGGAGGCCAGGCTACAGTCTGGTGCATTGGTGAATGATTTATCTGGCAGAAGGCCAACTCCTCCTGGGAATCACATATCTCTCATAATTTTTCTGGTTGGAATGAACTTCTCCATTTGAACTAAGTGTGAATAATGTTTAACTATGCTGCTGCCTAAGATTTTATGAGATGGGCCTTTATTTTATACTGATTTCCCAGCAGTAGTAAAAGGAAGAGAGAAAGATGAAGACTGAATTTTAACTTAAAATAGAAGCAAGCTGCTTTTCCTGATCAGATTTGAGGAACTAGGCTCTTTCTCACCACTGGAAAGGAAAGAGTTGTATCTCTGAAAGTACCAAGGAGAACAATGTAAAAGAAAATCTTTTTCCAGTGTGTTTACTTTGGGATAGATACATAAATGCATTTCCCCTTACAAAAGTTCTATTTGAATGAGAGCATCCAATAATTTAATAGGAAGCTCCTATCTACATCATGTTCACTATTTTTCATGCTCACTTAAAATATCTCTTATCATTCCTATACAAGCTATAAAACACAAGTCATTTTATTTTCAATACCACTCTAGGTCACTGCTTGAATATTAATAACAACAAAATAATAGGTTTTAATATTCAGTGAGTGTTAGGTGCCGATGTCCTAATACAGTGTTTTACATGTATTAAATAATTTAATGCTCAGAACATTCTTTTGAGATGGTATGATTGTTAATTTTATGTTAACCTGACTGGGCCTTGGCATTCAGATATTTGATCAAACATTATTCTGGATGTTTCTTTGAAAGTTTTTTTTTTTTTTATTAGATTAACAATTAAATCAGTGAGTAAAGCAGATTGCCCTCTGTAATGTGTAAGGGCTTCATCCAATCAGTTGAAGACTTTAACAGAAAATGAATGGCCTCCCCAGCAAGAAGGAATTCTGACAGCTGACTGCTTTGGGCTCAGATGACAACTCTTTCTGCAACACATCCTACTGGTTCTGTTTTTCTGGAGAACCCTGGCTAACACAGAGAGGCACTGTTATTATTTGTCCTTAGGTGAGGAAACTGAAGATTGTTAGCCACATTTTTCTTGAATCAGCTTGTAAGCCCTGACTCAGTTTTCATAATTTCTTTTTTTTTTAATTTTTTAATGTTTATTTATTCTTGACACACACAAAGAGAGAGAGAGAGAGAGAGAGACAGAGAGACAGAGCGACAGAGAGCAGGGGTGGGTCAGAGAGAGAGAGGGAGACACCGAATCTGAAGCAGGCTCCAGGCTCCAAGCTGTCAGCACAGAGCCAGATATGGTGCTCAAACTCCCCAACCATGAGATCATGACCCGAGCCGAAGTCGGACGCTCAGCTGACTGAGCCAGCCAGGCTCCCCAGTTTTCACAATTTCTTAAACTCATTTTTAATTCTACTGTTTAAAGCACTGAACCACAAGGCACTTAAGTAATCAGACACACCACATAGCTGAGAGCACCCACAAAACATGAGTTTGTTTCCACGGACAAGAAATTTACTAAGAGCAACTCACACATAAAGCAGCAGTCAGTTTGAGTCCGTGTCATCATGAAAACCTAGATTCTGCAAATCTTTTCACTTCTTTTACAAAGTTGTCCCTAAAATGGTCCCCTCCCAAGTGTGCCAAGATTAAAACATCCTGTCAAGTATTCAAATTATACAATTCAAAATTGTACAATTTTGTGGAAAAAGAGTTTGTTTTACTTTAGAGGTCCATTGACAAACTTTCATTGAGTCAAGTAAAAGATTTCTACAAGAAATCTAAGAGTGATTTTCTTTTTTATAGATTAGTGTCCAGGTAAAAGACAGAAAAAGTTTCATCTTCATCTTACTTTTTATTAGAAAATAGAGACATTAAACAGTATATTAAATTTAATATACATGAAATATTTTTAAATGATTCCTAGTAACCAAGCTTTGATTTTATTAAAATTTACTAAAATTCTATTAACTTTTCTCTATCTGCATAATTTTTACAGATTCTTGCCCACCATTCTATAAGTAAAATATGAGAGAGAGTGAGTGAGAAGTCTAGACAAGTTACTTAGGATCAGCGAGCCTATTCAGAAGTAAAAACAAGTTGTATTAATAGATTTTTAAAGTACATTCCCCCCCTTAGGGATTCAGACTAACTCAGAGATATTACTTGATCATTAGTAATAACATTATCAAAAAGTAGGTAAAATGTACTCTTGCAGCAGTTTTGTCAAAAGCAAATAGAACATTGCTAAAGTTAAATGTCTAACTGAGGACACATGATGCCACATTAGAATTAGTCTTGTGTTAGGACAGCTGGGTGGCTCAGTCAGTTGAGTGACTGACTTTGGCTCAGGTCATGATCTCACGCCCAGCTGGTGAGTTCAAGCCCCGCATCAGGCTCTGCACTGACGGCTCAGAGCCTGGAGTCTGCTTCAGATTCTGTGTCTCCCTCTCTCTCTGCCCCTCCCCTGTTCGCCCTCTGTCTCTCAAAAATAAGTAAACATTAAAAAAAAAAAAAAGAATTAGTGTTGTGTTGAAGAATGCCCCCCTTTGGACTCATACAGAGCCTCTGGGTTTGAAGAAAGTAGCCCTCTTCCTGCAGGGAGGCAGATGGGACCCACCCAAGGGAATGCAGCTTGGAGGCTGGCCCTGGCATTAGACTTAACAGAGACGGATGTTTCAATCTTGATTTTTCTCCTTCCCAGCTTGTGTGATCTTGGGCTAATTATTCAGCTTTTTTGAGCTTTGATTTGTTCACTTGCATCATGGGGCTATCAATACCCATCTCATCCTTTCCGTCATCCCTTCTTGCATTTCCACAGCTCCCGCTGCTTCACAACAAATCCCGCCATTTCTCAGTGGTCTCCTATCTTGCCTTCCCACTCCAGTTTTTACCACTTTAATTCTCCCTAGGTTCTGCTCCAGGGAGATTTTTTTTAATTGGGGGGAAAAAAAAAACAAAACACCAAAAGCAATACTTAGAGGAGACCGGACCGCCAACATGAAATCCATTAATAGCTTTCCCACTGGTTCTGATTATAAGAACTCCACACTGCAGTACTGGCTTTGGCTCTTGATTCCTGCATCTTAAGTCAGATCTGCTCAGCTGGGCTCACCTCTCTCCAGCTCTTCCATCTCGCCACCCGCCCCCTGCTGCTCCCTACCTCATGCTCAGTATACAAAGACAGCTAAATTGCCCGCTATCTATTTTGCACACACATCATGTTTTTTATTTTTTTGTTCCTCCATACTTTTGCACGTGTTGTCATTTTTTATTTGTGATGTTCTCTTTCAGGTCCTCCCACCCTCTTGTAAACACACACACACACACACACACAGTGAACTCCCTCTCATCAAAATTAGTCAGTGTCTAATCTACCCTGTCCTTTCCTGTCCCCTTTTTTAGTATTATTGCTGATTTTTTTTTATAAAAACGTACTTCTATTACACAAATCCTAGTTTATTGCAGCTTTTTTCAGACACATTTATTCCTCTATTACTTTGTGGTTGCTGGCGGACAATGGTGGTACTTTATTTATCTTTATCTTCAATTTCCCATTCCCCATCAAGTATTCAGGAAAACGTTTGCTGTTTGGAAGAACCCATAGAAAATACCTGACACAGGGCTCACAAAGTCAATAAGCACGGGTTTGTATCCCTATCCTTTGAGAAGGAAGGGAGAATGGAAGAATAAAAAGTTGACCATTAAGAGAGATTCAGAACACCTGAGCCCTGAGTCCTACTCTATTAGTGAACTACTGCTCTTTCCTTGGGCTTCTCCCTTCTCTATGCCTTTATTTCTTTATTTCTTTAAATATAATAGTTATAAATATAACTAACTGGAATTAAAATAAAACTTAAAGAAATTTCACAGGTAGCAAGAAAGAGCTGGAACGAACATGCCAGTTTTCTAAAAAGATGATGATTCTACTTTCAGAGATATCAACTGTCATCAAGATATTTAAGTCAAAGACTGACTTTTTCACTTTTTGTGGGTAATATGGATTCAAAATCATAAGTTTGATAGTATTCATTACAGTCGTCTTTATCAGGATTTTATTTTTGGATTTTTGAAATGAAAGAAGAAAGGGGGGCAGAGAGAAACAAGATATTGAAAATTATTAGGTAAAACATAGTTGACTATGTGTTTTAGAAAACACATTTTAGGATATTAAAAATGTTATTTTTTCCAAAATCCACTTTTAGGCCGTCTGTTCTAAACTTAAATGTCAAAATTTTTGTTTTTTATTCATACATAAATTGTGCGTGCCAAAGTTCTCCTACATTATTATTCAGTCCATTGGCAACTGCTCCTCTTCCAGGTTGTCAAGTTCATTTATTTTTGGTTATTACAATCTGTTCATATTTTTCTAATTCATCCTTTTATTAAATGAGAAAAGCTATCAAATAAATCTATTTAGGAAATGAGCAGCTAGTCCAAAAGAAGCATCTGTAATGCTTCATGATACTGTTCCTATGCAAAAGCGTTTTTATGTCCTGCTGTTCATTCAGAGCACTGTATCAATTTACAAATTTGAACATAAGACAATATGTCATTTTTTATCAATTTTAAAACGTGCACTTTCAGAACTCAAACATTTTTCTGATTAGCTCTAGAGAAGAAAATATCACCTTATGGGGAAAAAAAAAAGGTAGAGCGAAGACAACTCAAAATGATGATCAAATGAATAATTCTCTACAAACTTTTAAATCTCTTCCCCTGCCATTCCCTCTTAACGCTTGGCATACATTTAATTCTCTTTTCCTTTCCTGGTTTCTGTTTATGAATTTATTTATGTAAGTGCTTTCTGTAGGTATGTTAGAGAACTATATTACATAAAAAGAACCCTTGTAAGGAAGTCAATAAAGTCTTTCTATACTTAAAAATCTAGATTATAAATTATTATACCTTGAAGACATATGGGTGTTACAGTAGCAGTTAACATTTACATAGGTTCTCCATTTGGTCTCATTTGATGCTTATCACAATGTTGGAAATTAGTATATATTGCCTCCATTTTACAGATAAGAGAACAGACACAGAGAAAGTAAGTCAGAGGGAAGAGGTTGTGGATACAATGAAAGGGAGAAAGTGCTCTAGAGAGGCCTCCAATGCAGCACCAAGTTCATAAAAGGTGGGACCTGTCATCCTCTGAGCCTAGAGAGGAAAGAGAAAAGATGGGAGCGGATGCAGGTATCTGAGTTCAATCCCACCTGGTGTCCCCTCAGGGACAGGTCACTGAACAAGAATGAGAAAGCAAGATTGAAAGTCATCGGGGAAAAGGGTGGTGAAGGTATGGAACGGGCACTATTGGAAGTAGGACAGAGAACTGCCAATCAAACTACCAATAAAAACACTTAGATACCCACTGGCTTGTAACAGGACTTGATCTCTATTTTTAAAATACAATGAAAGTTTCTGCTACCAGGTTTTCTTCATTAGTGAGGCATACCAGAAAAAACTGCCCCCTGGAAAAAGTGAAGAAAGAAACTTAAACAATTTTAGAATGACCTATGGCATGATACATCCAATATTTTAACTTATCCCCTGAAGTTTCTTATTTTTATGCCTAGATCTTTTATCTTCGCCTTGTTTATATTTTATAAAATATTTCATATGAAAAAACTATATAATATTATAGTTAACACAAGCTTTGTCAACCTTAATATTACACTATATTTGCCTTAGAGTTTGGGGGTTTTTTTTTTTAGGAAATTAGACATTTCAGATACAATTAATGCCTACTGTATACCTTTTCAATTTTCCATTCTCCTTATTTTTCCAGACATAACTTTCATCCTGAATTTGGCATGTATCATTTTTGTGCATAATTTTACAATTTTGCTACATGTGCATGTATCCATAAATAATATTTTATATTACTATACAGTTTTTAAAAATTTGTTTAACATGTGTTTTTTTTTGAGAGACAGAGAGAGACAGAGCATGACCAGGGGAGAGGCTGAGAGAGAGGGAGACACAGAGCTAAAGCAGGCTCCAGGTTCTGAGCTGTCAGAATGACAGAGTCCCATACAGGGCTTGAACCCACAAACCATGAGATCATGACCTGAGCTGAAGTCGGATGCTCAACCAACTGAGCCACCCAGGTGCCCCTTTATTACCATACAGATTTTTAACTCTAAAATGGTATCAAACTGTACCTATTATTTCTCACCTCACATTTTTTATTCTTCATGTTCTGTATAGCATTGTCAATGTTGATACATACAATGCTATTCATTCATTTTAATTTCCGAATAATATTCTACTGTATGAAAATACCACAACTAATACATTTATTATCCAACTAATGAGTATTTAAGTTGCTTCCAGTTTTTTCCTCTCTTAAAAACAATGCTTCACTGAATATTCTTACCATATATTACCTGATGCATATGTACCTAGAAGTGAAATTTCTGGGTTGAAATTTCAATAGCATCCTATAAATACAAGCAAGTAACTTTCCAACCTAGTTGTACTGAGCTACACTCTCCCCTTCACTCTATGTATGAGAGTTCCTGTTCCTCCACATCTTCAACAGCATTTAGTATTTTCAGATTAAAGAAAAAATCCAACCTACAATCCAGCAATTACACTATTAGGTAGTTAGTCAAAGAATACAAAGATACAGATGCGATGTATTTATACCCCAATATTTATAGCAGCATTATCAACAGTAGCCAAACTATGGAGAGACTCCAAATGTCCATTGACTGATGAATAGATAATAAGATGTGGAATATATGTACAATGGAATATTACTCAACCATCAAAAAGAATGAAATCTTGCCATTTGCAACAACATGAATGGAGCTAGAGTGTATTATGCTAAGTGAAATAAGTCAATCAGAGAAATACAAATAATATATGATTTCATTCATATGTGGAATTTAAAAAACAAAACAAATAAACATATGGGAAGGCAGGGAGAAAAGAGAGGGAAATAAACCATAAGAGAGTCTTAATGGTAGAGAACAAATTATGGGTTGATAGAGGTGAGTGAGAGATGGGCTAGATGGGTGATGGGAATTAAGGAAGGTACTTGTGATGAGCACTGGGTGTGGTAGGTAAGTGATGAATCACTGAATTCTACTCCTGAAACCAATATTGCATGGTATGTTAACTAACTAAAAATTAAATTAAATTTAAATTTAAAAATATTCCAATCTGATGGCCATAAAATATTTCATCCATATCTTAACTCGTATTTCCCTGGCTGATAACGATGCCATTTCATATTTGTATTGCCAGTTCGGGCTTACTTGTATATGAATTGTGTGTGATGTCTTTTTTCTTATTGCTTTGCAGTTCTTTAAATATTCTGGATACTAATCCTTTGTCAGAAATATTTTTTTCTCAAGACATGACTTTGGTTATAGTGTCTTTTGAAATGCAGAAATTTATAATTTTGATGTAAACCAAATTATCAATTCTTTTAACTTTTTGTTTGTGTTTGTTGAATCTTACTTAAGAAAGTCTCCTCTCTCTGTGCAGACACAATATTTTCCCCAATCTTTTTGCTAAATATTTGAAAGCATTGCTTCTTCACATTTAGGCCTTTAATCTATCTGAAATTAATTTATGCACTGTGAGATAAGAATTTAATTTTATTGTCCCAATTGTCCCAGCACTATGTATTGAACAGACCATCTGTCCTTCCTGGATTTGTAATGACACCTTTATAATTTACAAAGTGGCTTCATACAAATGAGTCTCATTCTTAGCTATTGGTTGCATTACATGAGACTAATATTCAAACCCTGCATCAGTTTGTCACTTTTTTCATTTTGACAGCCTCATCATCAGTCTTCATATCTGCCAAGGTGAATCCATCCTGTCTGTACTCCTTAAATTTTTAGGGTTATTCTTGACCCTTTACTGATAAATGAGTATTTTTGAATTGGCTTTTAAATTTCCATATAGTTTTTCTTTTCTGCCTGTGGACGCCGCCGAGTAAGCATCGTTAAAGTCTCCCCTCCCACCGCTGTCATGTCTAAGTCAGAGTCTCCCAAAGAGCCTGAGCAGCTGCGGAAGCTTTTCATCGGAGGTTTGAGCTTTGAAACAACCGATGAGAGTCTGAGGAGCCATTTTGAGCAATGGGGAACGCTTACGGACTGTGTGGTAATGAGAGATCCAAACACCAAGCGCTCCAGAGGCTTTGGGTTTGTCACCTATGCCACTGTGG
>CM053567.1:59458148-59489607 GCA_028646485.1 Cryptoprocta ferox
AAAAAAAAATAAAAGAGTTACATTAGTTAAAATTTTTAATTAATTGTATTATTTTTATTAGTAAGTTTTCCTTAGGTACTAATTATACTCCTTATATTCTAAACCACTAAATCTATTGATTTGTGATTTGGCTGACAATATATAGTTATGTTCTCTAAACAAGATGCCTGGATCAATTGTGTGTAACCATATGGAATTCTAAACTTCTCCAGGAAATACTAGCTTTGGGGCACAAGTGAAATCACATTTATTTTTTTATACCCCCATTCTGATGATTCTTGACAATAGCTTTCATGTTCAATTAGTGTCTCAAAGCATATCTCAGCTATTTCTGGGAACCCCCCAAGGCATGTCTCATAATGCCTGTAAACCAATCTTAATGCCAATGAATCACCTGCAGTTCATCATATAGCATCCACCATTTTTGACATCCACTGTCTATAAAGTCACTCTATGAAGCCACTCTGCTGATACAGCTGATGGCACTCGTGGTGAAAATATCACAGTTCTTGCCAAGAGCATCATCTCATGATTCTTACAGTAATAGCACAGTATTAGTTTCTATAGAGAATGTGCTTGGAATTTCTCCCAAAGTCTCTCTTAAAATAGGTCAATTTCTGTCATTCATTCTTCAGACAGAATCTCATCAAGTATTTTATGAAAAATAGTTTCATCAGCTTCTAGCCTTTACTTCTCTAATCAATGCGATTCAAACTGGTCTAAGAGAACCAAAAGGGTAAAAGATATAATAAATTTACTTAATTTCCTTTTTACTTTCCTCCCTAGGGAACCTAGACCTAACCAAGCTACTACCTCCTTCTGCATTACAAAATAATCTCCTCCATGTGTATTAAAGTGTACAAATATGTACTGAAAGAGGATGGGTGCTATTCCCACCAAGTCATATTACTTAGGTACTTTTAGAAAATTGGTACCAGAGAAACTTTAAACAAATACATTATAAAATTTCTAGTCTCTATTAATTATGGATAATTAATCCTATTTTGGAAAAAACAGCATGTATCAATAAATGGGCCTTTTCCTATATTTGGATTGTTCAGTTTATTTTCCTGAATAAATGATGATCCATTGTTCTAAGTGCTTTACATGTATCAGCCATCTAATTCTCAGAGTAACTTTATGCATTAGAAGCATTCATATTTCCATCTCACAACTTGCCTGAATTACCAAGGTAGAAAGTGGAGGAGCTGTAATCCGAGCTATGTTAGTCTGGCTATGATGCACTGCCACTCTTAAGAGGAAGAAAATTCTATGAAGATTTAAGTTGGTTATAATTTTGATCCCACTTTGAACACTTGTTTGTTCAACTTATGTACCTTTATTACCTGATTGTCCTTTAAAAATTATAAATAGTCATTCATCTATGGAATTTAAGAAATAAAACAAATGAGGAAAGGGGAAGAAAGAAAGAGAGAGAGGGAGAGAGAGACCAAAAAGTAGATTCTTAACAATAGAGAACAAACTGATGGGTACCAGAGGTTGGGGGAAATAAAGGATGGGGATTAAGAAGTGCACTAGGGGGCGCCTGGGTGGCTCAGTTGGTTAAACATCCAAATCTTGATTTCAGCTCAGGTCATGATTTCACAGTTCAATTTGTGAGTTCGAGCTCTGTGTTGGGCTTTGCACTGACAGCAGGGAGCCTGCTTGGGATCCTTTCTCTCTCCCTCTCTCTCTGCCCCTTTCTCTTCCCCATGGGTGCACATGCATGCATGAGCTCTCTCTCTCTCTCTGTGTCAAAATAAATAAATAAACTTAAAAAAAAGTAAACTTTTCATGATGAGCACTTGGTGATCTACAGAATTTTTGAATCACTATATTGTACACCTGAAACTAATATTACACTGTATGCTAGCTAACTGGAATTAAAATTAAAATTTCATAAAAATTATAAATAAAATGGTTATTTTTTAAAATTGTCAGATTGTGGATGGTGCTACATAAACCAAATATCTGGATGAAAATTGAAGATTCAGTAAAACAACTGGATATTTTTAAGTATCTTATACCAACTGCACACGTGATTACATTAATTTTCTTTTATTTTTGACCTTTCGTATATATACAAATGTATATACATACATTTCTTAATAATGTTTGATATTTGGCTATTAGCCTATTATACTTGAAGATTATAAAGATAGTATTTTTGTGTAGGGATGCAGTGTATTGGTGTCTTTTTCTCTTCAAAGTGTCATAGACATCATCTGCTTAAATTAAGTTTATTCCAGTGTGCCTAACCCTAGGCACAATAATGAACCAAGAAAATTTTTTCTTTTCTTCTCTTTTCTTTTCTTTGTGTGAGTTTGTGTGTGTGTGTGTGTGTTGGTGCCACACCCAATGTGGTGCTTGAACTCACAACCCCGAGATCAAGAGTTGCATGCTCTATTGGCTGAGCCAGCCAGGAACCCCAAGAAAAAATTTTTTCAAATACATTGCTAATCTCATTTCAATGGATCCTCTTGTTTCAAACACTTGTTCCATCTAATATATTGTAATGTTAATATATTAGAACTATAAGTGTGGAATGGATTGTGATCATTTTGCACTTTATTGAGATATAAGTAGCATGGGTGCCACGGTGTCAGGGCCAGCTGTGAAAAGATGTTTCAGATATTACTCTATTATAGACTTGCCAGGAAAGTGTACTCTTAGCCCCAGAATATTGCCAGCAACTGTCATATGATGTCCTCAGTCTAGGTACTTATAATTGAAAGAGACCTTTTAATAGGCTTTTCTGCTATCAAACAGCTAGTTGTTCCTTTGTGTTAGTACACTGGTATGTAGCTAGTGTGTCAAGTCATGGAAGCAATCAATGGGAGAGGATTTTGTTAAGGGAGAGGTGGATGGTTCCAATTTGAGTAAATAGGGTGTTGCAGTGTGTACATGCAGACACTAATTGTCTGGGGTGGTGGGAGAGTCAGAAGAAAGGATCACAATGAAGGACAGAGAAAGGAAGCGTGTATGATGTTGATTTCCAAGTTTTACCACACTTAAACTCTGTCCTCCTCTGGATTCCAGGGGTCTGTGGTATAAGCCACATCCTTAAGCTTCCTTAGATATTTCTACATAACCTAATCCCAAACAATGTTTCTCTTGCCCCTGAATTTTCCTCATAGTCATTTACTTTTTGCCACCCTCTTTAATTCTTTCTTGATTAAAGCTTAGATTTAGAGACTTTTTTTTTTTTTAGCTTCCCAGTAGGAACCTGATGAGTTCTCATCTTGAAATATCATTTACTAAAATTTCTTTTCAAGTTAGTTCATTAGATAGCCACTGCGTGTAATTATTGTTGTTTTATACATTTAATAATTTGTATTGTATAAACAAACTATACCAAAGCACCTGAGAAATGACTTCTATAGAGTCCTTTGCGATTGCCAGTGACCAATACCAGAATAATATCTGTGTCAGAGGATAGTTTGAGGAAGTTGCTTTATCTTTTCTTTGCATGGAACAGGGTCACCCACACAGTGTGTGAAATTGTTAAATGCCACCCAATGCAGTTGAGCTTTCAGATGGGTCAGCTCTCCTGTCCCACAAGTCTTTTAACTGTGTGATTTTTTAGATTGGCTTAATTCTAACTTTGTCTATAACTTATTGAGTATATTTAGACATAGTACTAAATATATACATTCTAATTCTTTTTCTCTGTGATGTTTTCATTTTTAAGCAGTTTGTCGTATTTAGAATAAGATACATTTTACGGTATGCTTGTAATGTTTTATGATGATAAGAAAACTAAGTGATTTCTCATGATGAACTGAATAAACACTTGTCTTTCTTCAATTCATGGAGATTTTTGCCCTTGTACATTTCAGATAAGAAACATATAACCAACATCAAGAATAACATATCCATATCTATCTGTATAACCCATATAGATGTAAACCATGTGTGACAAACATGGAGATGTGTCACACAGATACCCCTTCAAGAAAGGAGGTTGGCCAAAATATCCAATTTCCAACCAACAAAAACTTTCAAATGAGCACTAAGTTGGTCAAGCTCTATCATTCTAGAGAGGCCTGGGTGGCTCGGTCATTCTAGAGAGGCCTGGGTGGCTTGGTCGGTTGAGTGTCTGACTCTTGATTTTGGCTCAGGTCATGATCCCAGGGTCATGGGATTGAGAACCACGTTGGGGCCTTCACTGAGCATAGAACCTGCTTAAGATTCTCTCTCTGTCTCTGTCCCTCTCTTTCTCCCCCTGCCCCTCTCCCCCATTAGTGCTCTCTCACTCACTCTAAAAAAATCCATCATTCTAAAACTTACTTAGGAGTGTTCATACAGATCCTGGCAGAAACTATCTCTGGAAGAAAATATTTTTGCCAAAGGAAAAAAAAAGAGAAAAAAGAAAAAGGAAAGGAGGTTGGCTAGCTGATAGCCTCCTGTTGTTAACTCCTTTGGTTCAACCTTAGTTTTTGAGTCAAGGGCATACCATTCTTGAGGTGAACCAGTCAATGATAGAACAAGGGTCTTGCCATTTCTACCCGAACGGGATTCCTTTAGTAGATGTTCTTTGCTCTGTACGCCCTCAGGGGCAGGCAGACATTTTGTTAGATCTGCCTTGCGGCTCACAGCCCCTCCAGCCTGATCCTACCTCTTCTCTTTTGCTTTCACAGATGTCACTTCCCAGCAAACTTTCTGTACTCTGGTCCCTGTCTCAGTGTTTGTTTCCTCAAGTCAGAAACCAACTGCCATTGTAGAGTTGTAAAGTTCACCTTAAGCTTTTGGTTTTTATTCCAATCTCAAATTTCTCACCAGAAATGTAAGAATTAAAGAGAAAATGTAGTGTAATTCAGTCTTTTTTGGAGAGCTGCTATTATTGCTCCTCCTCCTGAAGACTTCTGGTTGCATGAAGAGAGTGAAACCAGTTTTTACAAATGTATCTATCCTTTCTTGGCCAAAATTTAGTGCTACAAAATAAAGGCGGGGATTTGCAGACCATTAAGTTCAAATTTAAGCACCATCTTGTCCTTTTCATTAAAAAGGAAAAATCCAGCCTCTGTTTCCAGCTTGATAAAATAGACTACTGCCTTCTAATTGGTCATTTAAAAAAAAAGTGACTTGTAATCATATAAGCTTCAGCTATTAAAAAATGTTGCTTCAGTAACTGTTATACGTGCCTGGTCTAATGAGCTTTCCTAGATCTCTATGTGCTAGGAGATTAATTTGGGTCATTTAAAGTCAATTCTATGAACCTTTAAACATGCAAAATGATGTTAGTACTCTATCCTGTGGTTTCTAAACTTTAAACTAATGCTGAAATTGTTTTTATTGGGTTAATTGGCTCAAATATGAAGTTTCTAATTGCCAAGTGCATATAGTCTATAGAGGAAAAATATGAAAATTTGCTTTTTGTAGACTAAGATAAAGCTCTTTACAGCTTCCGTTGGCTAGTTGTTGAGAACTTTAAGAATGTAACAGTGAAAAACCCAGGAAATACTCCTCTTCCTGGAGTATTTTTATTCTTTAGTTTTATAAAACCACTATGGAATTTCCAACATAACAGTTTTAAAAGGCTGGATCTGAAGTCAACATACCGACATTTATATCACAGCTCTGCTACTCCCCTGCCATGCAAAAATGGCATCATTTAACTCTCTTTAGATCTGATACTTCTTCAAGAGGTTGTTGTAATCACCAAATGGGAAGGTGTGCATGAGAACATTTTGTAAGCTTAACAAGGTTTATACTGGTATCAAATCTTTTCCCTGTATTTTCCAATCTATAAAACAGAACTGGCTTATTCTGAGAAAAGTTATTAGGTGTTTTGTGAGGAAAATGAGGCAAACATATTCCTATCAAGAAATCATCATTGCTTCAACCACAAAGAACCTGGACAGCTTGGAAGGGCATCATGACTATGACTCAAGTTGATTGATCTCTGTGCCTTTGAGCTTTGTCCATCCCAGTGTGCAATCAGAAGTCTCTTTGCCAGATTCATTTGCTAGGTTACCATGTATCTCTGAATTTGAAATGCTTACAGTTGTATTTGTTGAGGACTTTTTGGTTTTTATATAATGTACTCTTGCTCACATATTCATGTATATGCAAATTCTAATCATCCTTTTTTTTCTCTTCTTTTTTCTTATTATTTTTAGTTAAGAAATACTATTCATGTTGAGTCATATGTGGCCATATATGTGAAATTATACAATGAGAAAACGCTTTTGTGGCATAACTTGAACCAACATTATTTTCTTCCAACAGGGCTGCCTTTCTTTCAACTATCTTTCTGTATCCTGGAGCTCATTGGTCTTACTGTGGCATTCTTCTGCAAAGGTAGTCTGATTCTGTTAAGTGAGAAAGTGACAGGATGTTTTCTGAGATGTGTTTTGCCAACAGGAATACAGCATACAATGTGTAAGGTATGTACTAAAAAATCATCACAAATGCTATATGGGTATAAGTCACTACATCAAAACATATTTCTATTCAAAACAACATACTTCTATTCAGTCCAGAAATACTTTTTGAATACTTACTATATGTCAAAACTTTTAAGTTGTTAATATCACATTGTAGATACTCAAGAAGATAGTCATTATCCTTTCATTAATACATTTGATTTTCTTTGGGTTTTAAAATAAAAAGTAATACACTCACTTTATTAAAATTTCAAATGTTACACAAGATTGACATAAAATGGAATGTAAAGATCTCTTTCTTCCCTCCCAAATTCCCATTAACACTTCTTGAAAATAGTCACCCTTAACATTATTTTGTGTCCTTTCAAAATGTGCGTGTGTGTTTAGTATTTGTTCAAGCTGCTCTAACAAAATACCTTAGATGGAATGCATTAAATAACAGACATTTAAGACATTTATTTCCCATAGCTCTGGAGGCTGGGAAGTATAAGATCAATGTGCCAGTCTTTCTGGTTCTGGTGAAAATTTTCTTATTGGCTTGTAGATGACTACCTTCTCACTGTGTCCTGTAATGGTGGGGAAAGCAATCTCTTTCTGTCTTCCTCTTCCTATAAGCTAACTAATCCCATCATGAGGGATTACTCTCATGATCTTATTTTACACTGACTGCCTTCCAAAGGTCTCATCTCCAAATGTCATACCATTGGGTGAGGACATCGACATACAAATTTGGGGGAGGACACAATTCAGTCTATAGTGTGGTAGGTATACACACACACATATATATGTAAATGTATAAAACATATACATAAAACATTTGAAGATATATGTAAATATATGAAACATAAATATAATGTGTATATATATAAAACATTTGAATTTGAAAAAATATTTGAAATATATAACAATTTGAATCATGTGATAACAACTATAAAACGTTGTGATTTTTCACTCCAGTAATTTTAAAAATTTTTATTATTTACATTTGAGAGAGAGAGAGAGAGAGAGAGAGAGATCGTGCACAGTGGGAGAGGGACAGAGAGAGACTGAGAGAAGTTGAAGCAGGCTCCAGTCTCTGAACTCATGCTTAATGGACTGAGCAACCCAGGCGCCCCTAAAAATTTTATTTTTTAAAGCATTTGTATGTTTACAGAAAACTTGAGTGGGAGCTATAGAGATTTCCCATGTACCCTCTGCCCCCTCATATGCATAACCTCCCCCATTATCAACATCCCCTACCAGAGTGGTACATTTGCTACAATTAATGGACATATATTGACACATAATTATCTCCCAGAGTTCATAGTTGAAATGGGGTTCATTCTTAGTCTTATATATTCTATGGGTTTGGACAAACTTAGAGTTACATGTACCCACCATTATAGTATCATACAAAGTAATTCAACTGCTCTGAAAATTCTCTGTGTTCTGTTTATTCATCCTTCCCTCTCCCCTAACACCTGGCAATCACTGATCTTTTAACTGTCCCCAGAGTCTTGCTTTTCCAGAATGTCATGTAGTTGGAACTATACAATAATGTAATCTTTTCAGATTGCCTTCTATCACTTAGTAATAAGCATTTAGGTTTCTTCCATGTCTTTTCATGTTTTGATAGCTCATATCTTTTTAGTTCTGAATAATATTCCATTGTCTGGATGTACTACAGTTAATTCATTTGCCTACTGAAGAACATCTTGGCTGCTTCCAAATTTTGGCAATTCTGAATAAAATTGCTATAAACACCCATGTGTAGGTTTTTGTGTCAACACGAGTGTTTAATTCCTGTAAGCAAATACAAAGGAATGAAATTGTTGGATTGTATGGTAACAATGTGTTTAGATGACCAAACTGTCTTCCAAAATGGTTGTACTATTTTATATTCCCACCAGCAATGAATGAGAGTTCTTGTAGCTCCACATCCTCACCAGCATTTGTTGTTGTCTGTGTTCTGGAATTTGGCCATTCTAATAGGTGTGTAGTGGTATCTAACTTAAAAATATATTTTTTAGTTTTTATTTATTTATTTGGAGAGAGAGAGAGAGAGAGGGAGAGAGAGAATCCCAAGCAGATAGCACAGAGCCCAGTGTGGGGCTTGAACTCGCGAACCATGAGATCATGACCTGAGGAGAAATCAAAAGTCAGAGGCTTAACCAACTGAGCCACCCAGGTGCCTTCACTTTTGTTTTATATCTGAATTTCCCTGATGGTATTTGATGCGGAACATTTTTTCATATGCTTATATGCCATCTGTATATCTTCTTTGTTGCAGTTTCTCTTCAGGAATTTCCCCCATTTTTAAATTAGGCTGTTTGTATTCTTATTGTTGAGTTTTAGTTCTTTTTATTTTTTGGATAACAGTTCTTCATCTGATATGTATTTTGCAAATATTTTTCTCCCAGTGTGTTTCTTGTGTCATTCTCTTAACAGTGTCTCTTAGAGAACAGAAAGTTTTCTTTTAATGAAGTCCAGCTTATCCATTTTTCCTTTCATGAATCCTGCTTTTGGTGTTGTACCTAAAATATCTTTGCCACACCCAAGGTCAGTTAGATTTTTCTCTTATGTTATCTTCTAGGAATTGTATAGTTTTGCACTTTGCATTTAGGTCTGTGGTCCACTTTCAGTTAATTTTTGTCAGGGGTATGAAGTCTGTGTCTAGATGTTTTTTTGAATGTTCATATCCAGTTCCAGCTCTATTTGTTGAAAAGACTACCTTTTATCTATTGTATTGCTTTTGCCTTTGTCAAAGATTAGTTGGCTATATTTATATGGGTCTATTTTTGAGTTTTCTATTCTGTCCCATTGTATTATTTCACCAATACCACATTCTCTGGATTACTGTTTTATCATTCATCTTGAAGCCAAGTAGTGTCAGTCCCCCTATTTTGCTCTTCTCTTCTAATATTGTGTTTGACTATTCTGAGTATTTTGCCTTTCCATGTAAACTTTAGAATCCATTTGTTGATATTCACAAAATCACATGCTGGGATTTGATTGGGATTGCATCAATTCTATATTTCAAGGTGGGAAGAACTGACATCTTGACAATATTGAATTTTTCTGTCAATGAACATGGAATATTTCTCCATTTATTTAGTTTTTCTATGATTTCTTTCATCAGAATTTTGTAGCTTTCTTCATATAGATCCTATACATATCTTGATATGATTGTATCTAAGTATTTCATTTTGAGGGGAGCATTTGACTAATTTTAACATGAATAATTTTCATTGTATGAATAACACAGTAAAAATATTCAGAGAAATTAAAAAAAACTAAAGTCATAAAAATAATATTGCTCATATAGTTTTGCTTATTAATATTCTCTTCCAGTTCTTTTCTATATGAATACCTACTTTGCACAGTTATGTTTGCATTGCACATACCAGTTTAAATCCCACGCTTAAAAAATTGACATGATGTGAATATTTTCCTTGTGACTATGTGGTCTTAATAATTAGCCTTGTCAAAAATTGCAAGTATGTGTATCATTATTCATTGCTGTTGATATCTGATTTTTTTTCTTACTCATAAGTAAGAAGTTGGCTTTGAAATTCAGTTTGCTAGGGAAAGTACTATGAAAGTACTCATATATGGCTACAAGTGTTCTGTTAGTTTCTAGCTATGTGACTCCGAGTAAGTTAAGAGTTTAACTATACCTCATTTTTCTCATTTGTAAAGTAGGTTAAAATAATACAGCTATCTTTTTCCTAGAGTGTAATGAGGGCTAAACACCATAAACCATTTTAAGCTGTTATACTATTTACTAGCATGTAGTATGAGCTTGATAAATGTTATATGTATATATTTATTAATAAAAAATATTATTAACAAATGTTTATTAAATGATCAACAAATTTTAAATGTTAGATATATAGTTAAATCAACATCAGATGATTTAAGGTCTACAAAACAACCAAAAGATACAGCAATAATTTTAGCAAAAAAACAATCCAGTATTAAAGCTATTTTTCTTTTCTGTTTGCACAACAGGAAAAGATGAATAGACCAGTCATGGATGACTCAACTTTCCCCATTAATCAGAAACATCAATTGACTCAGTTGATTGCTGACAGCTATTCACTGAATATTTACAGAAGGCAGTGAATTGATGACCTACAGAAAATATTATTATGAGAAGATGCCACATAAAAATGCAGTAGACCATGAAGAGTTTACTGTACTTAGCAAAAAACATAACATTCCCAGGGCTTTATCTTTGCCAGTGATGAAATAGTAAGACTTTATGCCTAAAATGCTGGCATTCCAGAGAGACGGATGTCTTATTTCAAAGTTCTCCTGAACAAGCCATGAAGAACAGCATTAGCTGACCCTTAGGGTATGGTTGACTTTGTTACACAGAGCAGCAAGAGTGACCTCAATTCCATATCCATCAATGAGATTTATGATCTGCTTATAAAAGGCAAAAAGCAGAAAAGGCGTTACATGCTAATAGAATCCACAATAAAGAGGAATATACATATGCATGCACATATGCACACATGCACATATATGGATGTACTTTGTCGCTTTGCCAGAAAGACATACAGAAGAGCCTTCAGTGTATGATTCTTCTTGATTCAAAAATTACTGAAAATGGTGAAAATATATATTTTAAAGTAAATCATGGCCCTATCCTCCTTCTTGTTACTTCTAACGATCCTGAAAATTTCCCTTAATGTTTTTATTTTGGTTGAGAAGAAAGTCTAAGTAGGTTGGATCTATGCATAATCATTTTATGGTTGAGCAAAATTTTATGTTCCTCTACGACAATCCAAGAGAGACTGGGATTTCTTCCAGGAACTATCCCATGCTTCATTAATTTTAGGGCCACCTTCAACTGCACATGATGTAGTTATTTAAGAAGAATTCTTATACCATAAGGACAGATAAAATTTCTATTGGATACTTAGGCATTTGATTCTTTTCCAAAAATCATAGGGGATGTTTTCTGAAATTCTAAGGACAAATGCAAAATTGAACACATTCAGTGATGGGGCCATCTTGCTTTACAATAGTTTATGTAAAAAAATATTTTAGTATATTATGCATCACAAATTGTTTCTTGCTCAAGTTAAAATAAAATAGGATTTCAATAAAACCATTGGAGAAAATCAGAAGTTGAAAGTTGGGTTACCACCAAATTTTTAATAGTCTAAGAACTCCAGTCTTCTTTTTACAAAAGTGGGGGGGAAGATAAGAAAATTTTACTCTGTATGGAGATTTTTAATTCATAGAATCTTAGGCTTTAATGGAACCTGGACATCATTCAGCACCCTTACACCACCCCCATTAAAAAACCATCTCTCATATCTCCCATGGTGTTTTTGTCATATTATCATTCAACCTCTCCCCTGATGTCCTAGCAGTTCTACTGTTGGACACTTCTAGTTGCTGAAATCACTTATATGGAGATGAGACTCCTCTCTGAAATGCTCACTAATTGTTATTATATCTGCCTTTGAATAAGAGGGAATATTTATTCTTTTAGTTTACTGATGCCATTTTATATAATAAAAAAACATCATAATAGCTTTAGGAAAACTTTTTGGTATTGTCAGTCTTTTCTTGGCTTAAACTAAGCTGAGTTATACACACAGGCTTTGGAGCCCAGCTGAGATAACATTCTTCTTTGCCTCTTCCTAGTTGTGTGACATTATTGAACCTTTCTAAGTCTTAATTTCCTTGCCTATAACATAGCAAAGAAGCAAGTAATCTTATACATCTCTTAGGATTAAATAGCAACCCCTACTTTCAACTATTGTTTACTACTACAGTAAAACCTTGGATTGTGAGTAACTTATTCTGCAAGTGTTGCTCAAAATAAGCAAGCATGTCTAATAAATTTTAACTTAATCAAAGAGCGATGTCTTACAATAGGAGTAGTACATGATGCCGAACATCACATGATCACAACTGAGCCAATGGTTCTTTTTTTTTTTTAGTTTATTTATTTTTGGGAGAGGGAGAGAGAGAGACAGACAGACAGACAGACAGATGGAGCATGAGGGGAGGGGCAGAGAGAGAGGGAAACACAGAATCTGAAGCAGGCTCCAAGATCTGAGCTGTCTGCACAGAGCCTGACATGGGGATCGAACTCGGGAAAGACGAGATCATGACCAAGGCCAAGGTCCGATGCTTAACCAAGTGTGCCACCCAGGCGCCCCCTTGAAATCTGCTTTGATATAAAAGTGCTTTGGATTACAAGCATGTTTTGGGAAAGAATTATGCTTGCAAACCAAGGTTTTACTGTATTTTTATTCTCTTCAAACATTCCTTGTGTCACTTAAATCCTTAAGAGCTAGAATAGATCCAGATAAGCTTGATTTGAATCCATTTCTTTGAAAAAGGTCAGTGTTCAATTGCTATACATTTCTGGGAGTGGAGGCTGAGAGGGGCAGGGAGGGAGGGAGGGAGAGGTGTTTGTGTGGCGCAGTTACATTTCCCTGGCATCCGAGGCTCTGAGATTTTATCTCTATTGGAGTCTTGTTTTCCATTATGTAGGTAATGTTACTTCTTTTATTTCTCCTGGTGTCAATCTAAACATGAAATTCAGACCCTTTTTTATTTTAAAGGGGTTCAGAACAAGTTTCCCCAAAATGTGCCACTTAAGGGACATTTTGTGGACTATTTTGAACTGAACCCAATCGTGACCCTCTGAGCTCAAGATAAACTTTTCCCCCTCCCTTATCAAACCTAGAAGAAGCTAAGTTGGAGTTATTTCCCAGGATTAGAGTTATTACCAGAGCTAAATTTTATCTGGGTCACCCATCTGTATGGCAGGGCAAACACCTAGTTACCAAACATCCGCTCCTCTCATTGCCTGTGAGTTGCCCTCCTTCCTTTGAAGCCCCAGGCTACTATCCCATTGTTTAGCTCAGATGGCACATATACTTCATTTTAAGTTTCTATATTTGAACCTCTCATGTATGTGTTCTTCTTGTATACACAAAATTAGATTTTCTTCTGTTCATCTATCTCCTGTCAATTTAATTTTTAGATCAGCCAGAAGAATCTTTGATGGATAGAATAACACTTTTCCCTCTCAACAATTACATACACTCATCCATACACACACATACACACTCACAGCAAATCTCTGAATATGTAGCAATATTAATAAAGGCTTGGGAAATTAAAAGTCTTTGCAGCATATAAAAGCTTAAATTGAATATCTGACATCTTTATACTTGCAAGAAAGGAAAAAATCATTTTGTCTCTATCTTTCTAGGTTCTTGGCTGAGACTGATCTGTAATAAAAAGACAGACTGGGGCTCCTGGGTGGCTCAGTCGGTTAAGCGTCTGACTTCGGCTCAGGTCATGATCTTGCAGTTTGTGAGTTCGAGCCCCACATTGGGCTCTGTGCTGACAGCTCAGAGCCTGGAGCCTACTTCGGATTCCGTGTCTTTCCCTCTATCTGAGCCTCCTCTGCTCAAAAATAAAAATTAAAAAAAGTAAAAAAAAAAGATTAACAGGAGAAAAGCAAACAAATTTAACAACATGTATACCTCCTGTATACATGGGAGATACCTAAGAAAACGAACTAACTTCCTGAAATGGCCCAAGCCACCACCTTAAGCACCATCTCCAGCTAAAAACCTGAGATGTTGGGGGTAGGTTGGGTGGGTGTGGGAGAGACCAGTTATGGGAAAGCTACCAGGAAAAGCACAACAAACCAGGGTAAGGTTGCTATGCATTAAGTCATTGCCTTCTTCCTTGATAAGGGTTTCTTGAGACTTGGAGGCATCCTCCTCTTCCTGGTACAGAGAGGGGAGACACCCTTCCAAATGGAGATGTCTCTAATAAACGCAAATGTCTCTTACAAAAGGGTAACTTCTCCTTAGCTATCAAAACTTTTCCTGTCTGCTGTTTGTTAAAAAATAATCACCCTAAAATAAGCCTTTTGCCAAAGAGACATATTTTGGGGTGGCAGATTCTCTTCTTACACTGTTTTCTCTACATTCGCGTCTATGTCTTTGTCCCCTCTCCTTGCTGGTCTTCTCCCTCTCTCCCACCAGCAAAAGCTCCCAAATTCCTCTAAGGAGTTTTTCTCATTAAAATGATCAGATTCTTCAGATTCAATTAGTCTAAGAATATTAGTGGCAGGTAGTGTAAAAGTGATCTGGCTCTAATTAATAAATTTCTTTTTTGGGAAATCGTAGCCTTTCATAGGCTCCAATAACAAAATAATGTAATCTTATAGAGAGTTTTTGGTACTGTCGATTTGAGGAGGCAATTTAGCTATTTATGGAAGCTCTTTAAACAAGAACAGTTTTTCTTACTTTGAAATCACTTGCAGATGTTATTCAATATCTTCGAGGTTGCCATAAGATCAAAACTAAGATATGGCACTTGTGATGGCATCTGTTTAATGCTTCATTGAGAAACTTGATTCTTTTAGTGTTTTTCAGTATTACTTTTATGAGTCTAAATTCTGCAAAGGTGAATGTTTAAAATCATTGTCTTCTGGAGTACCTAAGTACTTGTGTGTGGGATTTTCAGCCTGTCTTCACTGTTAGATGAGATTGTGGGCTATATAAAGGCAGACATTCTGGCTGTGTTGTTTCCTGTCGTTAGCTTATCACATGGCACAATGTCTGGCACATAGAGTTTCAATGAATGTTGGTCCAATGAATGAGTGAACTACTACAGTGTTAAGATTCAACAGAATAGGGGCGCCTGAGTGGCTCAGTCGGTTAAATGTCTGACTTTAGCTCATGTCATGATCTCATGGTTGGTGAGTTTGAGCCCTGCACTGACAGCTCGGAAGCCTGGGGCCTGCTTCGAATTCTGTGTCTTCCTCTCTCTCTCTGCCCCTCCCCCACTTGCCCCGCCTGCGCCCGCGCTCTCTCAAAAATAAATAAACACTAAAAAAATTTTAAAGAAAATTCAATAGAATAAAAATGGCAAAATCACCCTTACGTCATTTTTAGATAAGGAACTAAGAGCGTTAATATCTGTCTAGTTGCCCAGTATTTAAAAAATTAAAATCACAGTTTCAATAATTATAAGCATTGTTACTAGGGTTTGGCATTAATCATAACTGCATAATCAAAATGCCTAATTATGATTTGATATTAAAATTAAATGCTATGCAGAAAAGCAAAGAAACAGTGCAGTGAAGCCTCATTTGAATTATTTTGTTTATGGTTGATATTTCTGTTTGCTACTCATGTTAGAATAATAATTATTGGTAAAAAATAGTATAGAAATAACCTGTTACCCTTTGGATAAATGTAGATAGAATTTTTATAAGGACCGTTTCTTAGATATTAATACACGAGTGCCACCCTCCTCTTTCCTTCCCTAGTGAGAGGCAAATTGGCATAGAGGTCCAAGAGGGTGAACTCTGAAGCCAGTTTGCTTGAGTGCAAATCTTGGCTCTGTGCCTCTCAAGTCATTAGTCTCTGGAAAAGCTGTATAACTGTCATTGCTTTGTTTCCTTAACTGGAAAATGGAGATGACAATGTGCCTATTCCCTAGCTCTCTCCTAGTTCTCTCCCTCCCTCCCTCTTTCTCTCTAGCTTTCTTCCTCCCTCCCTTTCTCCCTTCCTTCTTTCCTTCCTTTCTTCTTTCTCTTTCTGTTTCAAAGTAGTGTTCCCTTAATTGCTGCATCCTTTTATAACAATTTTCTTTTCTTTTTTTAATGTTTATTTATTTATTTATTTAAGAGGAAGAGACAGAGAGAGTGAGAGAGAAGGGAGGGGCAGAGAGAGAGGGAGACACAGAATCCAAAGTGGGCTCTAAGCTCTGAGCTGTCAGCACAGAGTCTGATGTGCGGGGCTCAAACCCACAAATCATGAGATCATGGGACCTGTTCCAAAGTTGGAAATTTACTTTGAAAGTAAATACATATACTTTGTGGAAACTAACAAAAGTAGAGACTCACAAGCAGATAAAGTTGTTTCATGTTTTGTTACCAAACTGTTTTCTCAATGATTACATCTTTCACAGTGATGCAATTGAAGGCAAGATAAATTGTTAAAATCTTCAGATTAGATTTTTTTTTAATTTCAAAGTAAAGAAGGGCTGGTGTGATGAAAGAGGCATTTCAGAAAGTATGATGTGAAAAACACTTCTAAGTGAAAACATATCACAGTGTAATTTGTAGTATTAGTTATTTTAATAAATTTTACATAAAATAATGATATATCATACAATCAGTGTCATTTTAGATTCATTGAGATACAAGATAAAATATTTTGTGTTTGGCCAATAAGTGCAATGGATTTTAATTTCTTCAAAATATATAAGTTCACTGCTTCCCATGTGTAAGATAATAAATGAATTAAATGCTAAATTAGTTTCCTGGAGATGCCACAAAAGAACTACAAAGTTGGTAGCTTAAAACAACAGGACTGTATTGTCCTACAGTTCTGGAGACTAGAAACCCAAATTCAAAGTCTCGGCAGGGCCGTGTTCCCACTGGAGCCTGGAGGGGAGAGTCCTTCCTTGCTTCTTCCTAACTCTTTGTAGAGGCTACCAATCCTTGGTGTTCCTTGGTTTTCCTCCAATTTCTGCCTATGTCAGTTGTCACATGGTGTTCTTCTGTATCTGGATCTTCACCTCATCTTTATCTCATGTTATAAGGACACCAGTCATATTAGATCAGGGCTGAACCTGACCTAATGACCTCATCTTAATTTATTACATCTACAAATACACTATTTCCAAATAAGGTCACATTCACAAGTAACAGGTTAGAATTTCAACATGTTTTTTGGCAGACACAAGTCAGCTAGATCATAAAAGATGCTATTTCTAAAACAGAAAATATAAATATGTGTTCATCCCACAAATTGCTTGCATTCTGGTAAAGTATATATTATATTATTTCTATAATCCCCAGCTTTGAGTGTGGATGTTTCTGACAATGGGATATGGCAAAGATAATGGGACGTCATTACTGTAGTTACATTACAATATATACTACAAGACTGCCTTCCTAGCAGACATCTTAGAGAGACTGCCCTTCACTGGCTCTGAAGAAGCAAGCTGCCATGTGTAAGTGCCCATCTTGGAAAAACCCATGTAGCGAGGAACTCTGGGCAGCCTCTAGGGGTTAAGGGCTGTCACCAGCAATACACTGAAGCATCACTATCATGCAGACACAAGGAAATGAGTTCTACCAACAACCCAACGAAGCTTAGAAGATCCTTCCCCAGTCACACCTTTATTGAGAGCACACCTGTAGCCAGAACCTGAATAAGCAGTATGGCAAGAGCCTAAAGCAGCTAAGCTGTGCCCAGAATTCTAACCCACAGAAATAAATAATAAATGTATGTTGTTGTAAGTGGCTGATTTGTAGTCACTTTTTATGCAGCAATATAAAACGAATACAATGTAGATAATATTATGAGCTTTTCAGAGTAGTTGTGAGAAGTAAATAAGGATGCATTGTAAAAGACTCAGGAGAAGGGATAACATATTGTAGGCACTAAAAACATTAGTAACCATGAGTTTCCTTTCTCTGAATCGAGAATATGAAATTCTAGTCACAACTTAAAACTAAGTCAACATATAAAAGGTGAAGAAACAGACAATAAATTGACCTATATAAAGATTAAGTGTATTAACACTTGACTGAGTTTAATAGCAGTAATAAAAATAATTCAAAACAAAATCTGTTAAAATGTCCATACTACACAAAGAGATCTACAGATTCAATGCAATCACTATTAAAATCTCAATGGAATTATTTACAAACCCAGGAAGACTATCCTAAAATTCACATGGAACCACAAAGACCCCACTAGCCAAAGCAATCTTGAGTAGACAGAACAAAGCTGGAAGTGTGAGTACTTCCTGATTTCAAAATATATTACATAGCTACAATAATCAAAATCATATGGTACTGACATAAAAGAAGACATATAACCCAATGGAACAAAATAGAGAACCCAAAGACAAGCACACACGTGTATGGTCACCTTATCTTGGACAAGGCTGACAAGAATACACAATAGGGGAAGGACAGTCTCTTTAACAACTAGTTCTGGGGAAAATGGATATCCACATGCAGAAGTATGAAACTGGAAACATATCTTACATCGTACACAAAGATAAGCTCAGAATGGATTAAAGATTTAAATATGAGCCCTGGAACTGTGAAGCTCCTAGAAAAAAACATGGGAAAAACTTCATGACATTGGTCTTGGAAATGATTTGTTGGATGTGACATCAAAAGCACAAACAACAAAAGCAAAAATACAGAAAACAGTGGGACTACTTCAAATTAAAAAGCTTCTGCACAGCAAAGGAAACAAAGAGTTAAAAGGCAATCTACAGAATAGGAGAAAATCTATCCGATAAGGGATTCAGATCCAAAATATATAGGATTTTCTACAATTCAATAATTTAAAAATGGGCAAAGGACTTGAATAGACATTTCTTCAAGGGTGAACAGGATTATGATAAAATGTTCAATGGGGAGTCAACAGAAGAACGGTTAATCAAAATCACAACATTACATCATGTCTGTTATGATGGCTATTATAAAAAAGGATAATAAGTATTGTCAACGGTGTGGAGAGATTGGATACTTGTATACCGTTGATGGAAATGTAAAATGGTGCGGTCATTGTGGAAAAGACTTTGGTGGTTCCTCAAAAATTTAATTAACAAAATCCAACAATCCCACAGAAGTATATATCCAAAACAATTGAAATTCGGATCTCAAAGAGATATATGCACTCCCATATTCATTGCAGTATTATTCATAATAGCCAAAAATATAGAAATAATCTAAATGTCCATCAACAAAGGCATAAAGAACAAAATTGTCTTCATTGTCTTATAACATTCATTGCTGATGAGAAGTCTTACATCACTCTAGTTTTTGTTCCTTTGTAAATAAACTGTTTTATTTCCTCTTTGGAAATATTTCAAATTTTCTTTTTATTATTGGTATTCTGAAATTTTACAATTACATGTCTTTCTTTGTTGTAGTTTGTTTTAATTTTATTTAAATCCAAGTTAGTTAACATACACGGTAAAAACGATTTCAGGACCAGAATTTAGTGACTCATCACTTACATGTAGCACTCTGCTCAGTCTTCTATTTGGTATTTGTTTGTATGTTTGGCTAATATACTGGATAGTTGTAGATGTTTAAATATGAAGGCTTGGGCTTTCAATTCTAGGAAATGCTCTTATATTATTGTTTTTATGGTTTCATTGTCCACATTTTCTTTATTTTTGCTGTCTAGAATTTCTAAAATCAGAAGGTGGACTATTTCATTTATGAGTGTATTTTATCTTTCCTCATATCTTTTAAATTTAATCAGTCAAGAAGTATACAGCCATAATTATTTGCTACACTGCATTTCTTCTTTACCTTCAATTCTACTACTGGATTTATGTTAATTTCTGCAATCATCATTTTATTTTCATAATCTTTTTCTTATTCACTGAACATTCTGTTTTTGTTCTATGTATACATTATCTTATTAAGTGACTCTGAAGTATTAATATTTTTAAGTTCTCTTCTGTTCCTTGAATTGTCCCTGTCTCTTTGAATTTTTTTTTAAGTTTGAAATTCCCCTTTTATATTCAAGGTGCTTCTTAAACATTTGATACTTCTTAGTTGTCCTATGTATGAGTGAAATAAAACAAAAGTTGATTTAAGGCTGGTGTATTGACCTTGTCTTTTGATGGTTAGACGTCACTTTAAGGTGCTTGACTGGTAAACACTAACTGACAATATTGGGGCCGTGTTGCCCCGATCACAATCCCAGAAGGCAGAATATCCATTTGATTTTAGTTTCCTTACAGAAAAACTTCTAGATTTTTGTGCTTTGATTTTTTTTGTTTAGGTTAGGGAGTTAAACAATTTGGGAGGCCATAGGAAAATGAATATTTGTATGTGCATGTTATAAGTATACTTGTATTTATATATATTTAAAATATTCCAATTGATAAGACTACATGATCAAAAAGAGATTTCAGAGCTCATTGTTGACAATAATATTTCTATTCAAATGAATGTGATTGTTCAAATGAACACGAATCAAATGAAATGAATGAAGGAATGAAAATGCATTCAAGTGAATTCAAATGAAATGAATTTCAAATGAAAATGATTGAATCATTAGGCTTTGGCTTATATGATACCAAATTAACTGGACTTTTACATTACATGAAATGGGCAGCTAAATTAACATAAGTACATTATTTATATAACTAAAATTTGGAGTGGGATTGAGACAGGGGAGAACAGGAAATTCATTTCTATATTAAGACTTTATGTGTGCTAGTTCATTGATATAAAACACTGTTTTTATATAACTCGAAACAGTGTTTTCCTGCTTGATATGCTTACATGTTGAGCTCCTTTCTTATGAGAATCACCTGAGCTTTTGAAGTACAAGAATGCAAGCCAGCAGAATTCTGTGGAAGTTCTACCCATGACAGTACCATGACACAATGAGTAATCTAGTTATTCCTCAGGGGATCTTAAGAAAGCTCTTTTCTTATGGACATTACCTAATTTCTGTCTTCTCATTAATTACCAAATACTTTGTGCAGATACTTTACAAAGTAGTCTAATAATAATAATTATTATTAATATACACAAATGACCAAATCTTCCTGATGTGTAACAAAAACTTAATATAATTTCCACTTTCAGAAAGTTTTTTTCTGAATGTAAACATATTTTATTTTATTATGGTAAGAACATAATATGAAATTTTACTCTCTTAAATATTTAAGCATAACAATACATTATTGTTGACTGTGGGTACAATGTTGTACATCAGATCTCTAGAGTTTATTCAACATATTTAACTGAAACTTTATGTTTGTTGATTAGCAACTCCTCATTTCCCCCTTTTCCCAGCCCCTGGTAATCACATTCCACTCTTTGAATCTATGAATTAGAATGGTTTAGATACCTTCTGTAAGTGGAGTCATACAGTATTTGTCTTTCTGTGGCTAATTTTACTTAGCATAATGTTTAAAGTCTTATCCTTCCCTGTCCCGTATTGCAGAGTTTTCTTCTTTTTTAAGGCTAACTACTCTTTTTAAGGCTAAATGTATACAATGATATGTATTTTATTATATGAATATGCCATATTTTCTTTATTTATTCATTTGTCAATGGACAGTTAGATTGTTCCCAAATCTTGGCTATTGTAAATAATGCTGCAATGAGATAGGACTGCTAATATCTTTTTGAGGTCTTTATTTCAATTTTTGTTTTTTGTATAAATACCCATAAGTGGGATTACTGGGTCATATGGTAATTCTATTAAATTTTTTGAGAAACTTTCATAGTGTTTTCCATATTAGCTATATTATTTTGCTTCCCACCAACAGTGTGCACACCTTCAAATCTCTCCATATCCTTATCAATACTTGTTATCTTGTGTTTTATTGATAATAGCCACCCTAACAACTGTGATACTGCATTGAGGTTTTGATTTGCATTTCTCTGCTAATTAGTGATGTTATATGTTTTTCATGTATCTGTTGGTCACTTTATGTCCTCTCTGAAGAAATACTTATTTAAGTCCTCAGCCCATTTTTAAATCTGATTATTAGTTTTTGTAAGTTAATTTTAATGAAACCTAATTCACTGTGCAAAGGGTATTTCCAATTTATTTTGTTAGACAAAATAAATAAAATATACAGGAAAATTCACTTGCCTTTGCTTCTGCCTCCTCCCCAACTCCTTCCCCCCTTTCTTTATTTGTTCTTAATTCTGAGAGAATAAACTGAGATAAAGGGAGGAATGGCTCTGCTGTCAGATCTCTCTTTCTAGCACTTCTTAATTGTGATGCTCGGCAAATTGGTGGCTTACTCAGTTTCAATTTATCATATGCATCAAGATAACAACAGAAATGAACCCACTAGATTCATTGAATTCATTCAATATTATATGAATTCATTGAGATATGAAGATTGAATGAGATAACATACGTGACAGTAACCAATATTGGCTAAGTATACAATGTGATCTTGAAAATAATATTCCTTTTCCAGTCTAATTTTTACTCTCCTGTCAGGTTTTGCCATATTCCAGTTGACATTTAGTTAAGCTCTTTGCAATGTTGTTGTCTCCTGTCTAGTACACAATATCCTTCACATCTTAATCCTAAGGCAATTTAGGTTCATCAGAAAATAAAGGGATCTTGCTCACGAATGCAAGATCCCTTAGGCAAGCTAGACTCAGCAATTCATTTACGGAGAATTTTCCTTTGTAAGAGAAACCAAAATAAAAGTTCTACAAAACATGAGACTTTTGGGGGGTAAAGACCTTAAAGAATTCTTTCTATTCTTCAATATGTTAAAACAAAACAAAACCGTGTTTTTGGAGATAATCTCATCATTTCACTGAATGATTAACCAACTCTTGATTTTTGTGGGAGTAATTTTTTAGTTAGTAGATTATCCTTGTCCTTCATTTTCCACTCTTTTTTGTCTGCCTCTTGGCTATTTTTATAGCTCATTAGTGCCTCTCTCAGAGGATGAGAAATGGAAATAAAAGAAGATGAAACTCAAATGCAGGCAGTACCTACGTTAACATAAAACGGACCTTCAGGGATGAAAGAAAACCCTTGGGGTTGGCTGTGGGGATCTTAAAGACAGAATTATACTCACTATTTGATTTCAGACTGTAATCCACAGAGTGCTGGTCAGCTACTTAAACTCATTTTATTCTTGAAATAGTTGATTGGTACTCATTACTACAGTGATATCCATCAGCCACCCAGGCCATCAAGCATGTTTGAGTAATTGTCATGATTTTTGACTGGTGGGCATGTGTCTGCACATAGTTTCAGCCTCATCCTGGTCTGTATGCTGATTCACTTACCATTCTCATTCCACATCTGCTTTCTAGGAGTTGGCATCTCAAAACAACTTCAGATTTAGTAGGAACCTGTCACATACACTGATATGCTGGGAACCCTTATAGGACTTTAGGGACATAAAAAGATTGGACTTCATTCACTTTTCATGCTTCAGTGAGGAAGGATTGGTTTACATTCTTGAGTGATCTGTATAAGTTTTGACCACCAATAGTTTTCCATTTTTTCCTGAGAGTTTGTTTTTCTATAAATGTTGTAGTCCTTGTCAAAAATATAATGTTGACAAAAAACTAGCTTGTTTTTCAAAACATCAAAATCCCGTTTATTACAACCAGTTACACCATCTATAGTTATCTTTGTGTTTGTTATATTTTGTTAACATTTTTGAATCATACAATCGGTTGTGAAACTATGGATGTCTATGTATTTCAAGAAAGTCTACTTTAATTTCTCATTAGCGTGAAAATTAAGAGTGAGATCGTTGTGTATTGGCTTGATATGATTTCAAATTCAATTGTAACTTAAATGAAGTTGTTTAAATCCACCTGTTTATGACAAAGACAAAAAAATGAGGTCATGTTTGGAAGTAAAGTCATTTGGGGGCGCCTGGGTGGTTCAGTTGGTTGAGCGTCCAACTTCGGCTAAGGTCATGATCTCATGGTTTGTGAATTTGAGCTGGGTTCTGTGCTGACAGCTCAGAGCCTGGAGCCTGCTTCAGATTCTGTATCTCCCTCTCTCTCTGTCCCTCCCCAACGCGCACTGTCTCTCTGTCTCTCAAAAATAAATAAGCATTAAAAAATCTAAAAAAAAAAAAAAAGGAAATAAAGTTGTTTTGATATAATAGTGAAGTAAGTGGTGTCAGGATGTCATCAACTCATCTATTCTCACTGATAAGAACTTAGTAGACCCACTGCTAACGGGCCCCGCTCGGGGCTTATCAATAAAAACATAGGAAGAAGTGGGAGTAATTTTTTAGTTAGTAGATTATCCTAATGGCAAGGGGACATTTAGATTATAATTACTGGGAGTTTGTGGAGACTATCCAAAGTGTGTCACCTGGGCCAGGCAGCACTTTGCTGATCTAAGATAGCTCTCCAGGAGAACCTGGGTGGCTCAGTCAGTTAAACCTGTGACTTTTGGTTTTGGCTCAGGTCATGAGCTCACTGAGCTGGAGTACCTGTGGCAGAAGTCTTTTCTGGCCAGGCTCATTTTTGCAATACTTAGACTGAAAACATTTATGACAGGACATGCTGATGAGGGAAAGAAAAATGGGATTAGGAAGAAAAGGGAGGAACAGAAAATTAATGGGGAATTTGTATGAAGAATAAGAAACAAAAGAGCTGCAGTCTCTTGATTTTGGGCTGTGTGCATATGTTCTGCATCCTGCAATCTGAGAGAGAGTTTAGCCAGGTGCTGAAAGTCTGGTCTTCTCTGAATATCTCTTTATTTTTATTATTTCTAGAGGAATTAGGCTGAAAAGGAAATGTGTGAGTGAGGTAAGTTGGCAAAGTGTAAAATTCATTTCACACCTATTACTGGGTCTCAAGAAACTGGCTCAAAGATTTGAAAGGGCAAGTCACTATATGTGTGAGGAGTAATGACCAGGTCTTCAGAACACTGCAGTGGCAGACAATAATCCCATTGTGCAAACTTATGACAGTAGTGAAATTAATTAGCTCTCTTCTCCAACTGTGTGAGGCTACAGCAAGAGTTAGAGTTCAGAGGAGCACCCCAGTGGGGGGCATGGACTTCAGAGGGGAACGAGGAGGGGAAGTATTTTTCTCTCACCAAATTGTCATGTCCATGTCACAAAGAAAACAGATGAAAACAACAAAAATGGCACTTTTTTCCCATCTTGAGCATTTAATTGAGATCTTAGGTTGCTTTTAAAAATGAAATATGGGATAATTAACTCTCTTATCAGACAACAGCCAGACTGCAATGATTATTTAGAAGAATTAGAAAGGGAGTCTGTTCTACAGTCAACATGACCTTTTTCATTTATTAGGTTGTTTATCTGGCTGCTTTAAAAAGTTTTTCCAGAAACTTTTCTTTTTAACTACATGGGTAAATATCTTTGTAGTCTATATTAATTGATTTTTAAAAGTCACATTCAGAGTTCCACGCCTTGCATTTGCAAAGGTCAGAAATGTGTTGCACATAAATAGCATGGGGGGCATCCTATAAATAATATTTCTGCTTTTAAAAGGTCATATTAGAAGGAAGAAAAAAATCATCTTTGTATTTCATGTGTCTCAGACATATCATGTGCTTTTGTAAATGAGTCCTTTGCCAACATATCATATGATAAGCTCTTCTTGACAATATTCCCCCCTCTATAATCTGGATTTTACTGTAACTAGGTTAGAAGGAAAGAATATGCCTGATATGGCTAAGCAACTGGCATATATCTAATTAGGGGAATCATTGGAACCATGAGACTTTTAGAATTCAGAGGAATGTTAAAAATTAGCTTAAATACCCTCTTTTACCAAAGGAGACATGAAGACCAGGCATGTTACATGACCGTTCTAGTAAAAGAAGTACTTATGCCACAGAGGAACTAGAACGTAGGTGCCCTGATGACCAACTTTGTACTCTGTTGATGTTACCTCAATGAGCTGCTGGAAATACTTCCTTTAGAAAGAGGGTCTTCACAAAGATCATTCTCAAAAAAAAAGTCTGAATAGGATTAGAATTTATTTTACTTTATTCATGTTTTATTTTAAATAAGTCTTTAATGAAGTACAATATAAATGTATGAAGGTTTCAAATAATACATGTATAGTTTGATGAAGTATCACAAAGTAAAAACATTCATAGAACCAATACTCAAGGAGATGAAGTATTGCCTGCAACCCAGAAGTTACCCCTTGGATCTTTTCTCAATCACTATGACATCCTCTCCAGAGACAATCACAATCCTGACTTCTGTCACTGTATATTGGATTTTGCCTGTTTTTTGAGCTTTATATATAACTATATTCTTCTAGTGTGGCTTCTATTCCTTCAAGATTTTGTTTGTAAAATCTATCAATATTGTTTCACATGGTTTGCTCCTTTTTATTGATGTATGGTCTCTCTTTGTGTGAATATGTCACCATGTGTTTATCTCCTCACAGACTGATGAATAAGTAGGTTGTTTCCAGTTTGGGACAATTACAAATAATACTCCTATGAACACTCTTGTTCTTGTCTTTGGATGCATGTTTACACCATATGTTTAAGTGTATTCCTAAAAGCAAAATAAGATTATGAAATACGCATATGTATAGTTGATGCGTTCAGCTTTCCAAAGTGGTTGTGCCAGTGTACACTCCTGACAGCAGTATGTAACTTGCTAACACTCAGACCAAAACATGGTGTTACCACAATTTTTAATGTTATCTATTCTAGAACATAAGTAGTGGGGTCTTATTGTGATTTTACTTTTCATTTTCCTGGTTGCTAATTATTTTGAACATTTTTTTCATTTTATTTATTGGCCTTTTCATATTTTCCCTTTTTGAAGTTCCTGTTCAAGTCTTTTACACATTTTTCTCCTGATCTGTCTACATTTTTCTTATTGATTGGTAAGAGTTCTTTAGGCTTTCTGGATGAGTTATCTGTCAGTTAAACACATTACAAATATGTTCTTGGCTTTTTGCTTTCTTAATAGTGTGTTTTGATGAAAAGATGTTCCTAATTTTAGTGTGTTCCAAAGCAACAAGTTTTTCTTTATGGTTAGTGTTTTTTTGGGTGTGTGCTCTATTTAAAAATATGTGCTTATGTTCAAAACCTTGAAAATATTCTCTCATGCTATTGTTTAGTTGATTTATTGTTACACATCTATAAGTCACCTGAAATAGCTTTTATGTGCTGATGTAAGGTAGAGAATTGGCATTAAATCTTTTTTCTCACAAAAACTTCCAATTTTTTCAGTGTTAATTTCTTGAAAAGACTTGCCTTTCACCACTGCTTTATGTTTTACTCTATTAAAGGTTTATTTATTTATTTTCAGAGAGAGAGAGCATGCACAGGTTGAGTAGGGGCCAAAAGAGAGGGAGAGAGAGAATCCCAAGCAGGATCTGCACTGTCAGCACAGAGCCTGATGCGGGACTCGAACCCATGAACTGTGAGATCATGACCTGAGCTGAAATCAAGAGTTGGATGATTAACCTACTGAACTACCCAGGTGCCCTTCACCACTGCTTTGTAATTCATTTCCTTCATAAATCGTGTGTCCATATATGGGTGTTTTTCAAGACTTTCTATTCTGTTCCATTGGTCTCTTTGTCTTTGTGCCAATACCATACTGGTTGAAATTGCCTCTATTCTAGTTTTTAAAACACCTATTTGTTGTAAGCATTAGCCCTTTCCTTCCATGTTCTCTCTATTTCTACACGCAGCATTATGGGTAATATTTTCAGATTTATTTTCCACCTTATTAATTCCCTCTTCTGAATGTTTAATTTGCTGGTAAATCATTCCGTCAATATTAAGTTTTTGTCTTGAAGTTCCATTGAAGTCTTGCTGTATACTTAAGATTGTGCTTACTTTCTATGTCTTTAAACATGCTTATATTCTCTTTCAGATTTTATTCCATTTTACAAAGTTTTTTAAAAATAATATTAGTGTTTATTTGATACTCTCACAATTTTGTTTGTTTTGTAAACATTGATTATGTGTTCAGCTTTAGTTAGGATTTTTCTTTCTTGTGATAATCCCTGATGACAAGAAGCAATTCCTCTAAAGAGGTTTAGAGTTTGCTTATGTCAGATAGCTTATGTATATCATTATTCTGGGGCCAATTTCTATGTTAAATCCTAGCTTTCTGGGCCGTATACCAATTCACATCCAAAATCTGTGTTAAGTCAGGCCCAAGATTTCTTGGTGGTTTATTTTTTACCTGGAACCCTCACAGTCATGGACCTTATTATACCTCAAAGAGAGTGGAATTAAGGTCAGGTGTGCTCCTGGCAGAAATATATATGAAATATCCCAAAAAAGAAAAAGTATGGAACAAATATAAAATGTCATTGTGAAGTGGGAATGTGAAGTAAAGGAAACCCCTGTGCATTGTTGGTGGGAGTGTATATTGGTACAGCCTCTATGAAAAACTATATGGAGGTTCCCTCCAACATCAAAAATAGTATTACCATATGATCCAGCAATTTAATTTCTGGGTATTTATCAGAAGAAAATGAAAACACTAACTTGAAAAGATATACACACCCATGTTCACCACAGACATACACCCCCCCATGGTCACGCACCCCATGTTCATTCACAATGGCCATGATATGGAAACAATGTAAGGTGTCCATCCATGGGTGAATGGCTAAGGAAGATGTGGTATAAATATACAATGGGATATTAGTCAGCCATAAAAAAGAATGAAATCTTGCCATTTGCAACAACATGGATGGAACTTGAGGGCATTATGCTAGATGATGTAAGTTAGACAGAGATAAATAAATAGCATATGATCTCACTTATGGTGAGACATTTGGTTTGTGGAACCAAATGAAAAAAAAATCCAAGATTATAGATGCAGGAAATAGACCGGTGGTTGCCAGAGACAAAGGAAGAGGGAAGATGAAATGGGTTGAGGTCAAAAGGTGAAAACTTCCAGTTATAAAATAAATAAGTCTGTAACCTTACAGTATGAGGACTATAGTTAATAATACTGTGTTATATATTTGAAAGTTGCTAAGGGAATAGATCTTAAAAGTTCTCAGCCCAAGAGAAAAAAAATTGTACCTATGTATGGTAACACATGTTAACTATAATTATTGTGGTGATCATTTTGCAATATACACAAATATTGAATCATTCTGTTGTACATCTGAAACTAATGTAAGGTTATATGTCAATTTTACCTCAAGAGCAAATGTCATTGCTTTTTATTTTATATAAAGATGATATTTGTATCTGTTCAGTACCAATAAACCTTACAGTACTTAACTGAATTCATGATTACAACAGTTGCAATAATGAATTGAAAATCTAATTTAGAAACTACAGGGGGAGGGGCGCCTGGGTGGCTCAGTCAGTTAAGCATCTGACTTTGGTTCAGGTCATGATCTTGCCGTTCATGAGTTCAAGCCCCATGGGCTCTGTGCTGACAGCTCAGAGCCTGGAGCCTGCTATGGATTCTGTGTCTCCCTCTCCCTCTTCTCCTTCCCTTCTTCTTCTTCTTCTTCTCTCTCTCTCTCTCTCTCTCAAATAAATAAACATTAAAAAAATTTTTTAAGCTACAAGGGGAAATCTTTCTGCGGTAGTCTGTCCACACTGGAACTGAAAGTGCCCACATTTTGCTTTTTCCCCATCTACATTTTACTGTACACCTTCCCTGTCTCTCCCCTGTCCCGCTTTGCTTAATAACAGAACATGCTGCTATGTCTGATGCATAGGTAAGTACACAAACTTGTCATTGCTTCAGTGACTATGTATTAAGCAGACCAGATGAACCAGAGAGTTTTCCTCCTGTCACTAGCTGCTCCAGAAACTAAGTCTCATTATATATACTAAAGGCAAATATACAGCTCTTAGTGAATCATGCACTCTCTTTCAGATCAATGGTCAGAAAGATTCTAGGCTTAGCAAAGAAGCAGATAATGAGAGAAAAAAAATCAAGGAGAGCAGGGTTGGAGTTAATTCATCTTTGTTACGAATCTTCATTGCAAAAATATTGGCAGCACCAGCAGCGAGATTCTAGCTAAGGATAAAAGGAAGAAACTCTTATTTTCGTTTCGTTTCCTGGGGAAATAAGGACTAAAAATGAATTGGACTGGGGAAAAAAATACCAAACAGAATATTCTCATCTGATTGATCAGATTTCTTCATAAAGCTGCATATCTAAGATTTTCAACTTGCTCCTTGGAGAGAATTGGAAACATGGGGAGATGGAAATTATAGGTGCAGTAAGAAGGAAAATAAATCCAACAAAAAGCTTTCATTCTATTTAAGTGAAATATCTCTGCATTTCTTAGTTCCTAAATTAGTTTTTATTTTTATTATAGTTCATGTAATTCACGTAGTTCTTATTTAGAACTGCACCCATCAAAACTTTAAGCCTTCATCTCCATGCTAATGTGTCAAACAGGAGTCTTTTCCCTTTGTGTCATCAGAATTTAAATGTTCCCTCAGTTACAAATTGTCTTAAAGTGGAAAATGACCTGATGACAATTGAGAATGCTTTTGCATTGGGATAATTTTATTGAATTTGTTAAAAATCTCAGAAGTTTAATAATGGATGGTTCATGTTTTAAATGTCAGAATGGGATTTTATTTTATTTTGCATATGTAGTTTTTAAAGTATCAATTAGCTTTTTTCTAGGTCTAACTCTAGAATGAGTTACAATGAATATTGGCTCATACATGAGATAAGGAAGACATGTAGAGTTGTTTGTTTTCTTTTATAGGCACCAGTAGATTGGTAGTGAAACTTGTTGGGGTAACCGCAAGAAGACTCACATTCTAAATTATCTCCTCTTTGGCTGAGCCAAGATACTAGCTCCCATCAAACTGGCAAATGCTCTTGTCATTGCTCTCTTTCCCTTCTCAACAGGAAAGAATTCAATCTTGCTACAGGTAGAGGCTGGCTATTTAAACACCAAATGAGTTAAATTAAAGAGAATATGGAAACTGTCCAGAATGACCCCAAACATTTCTAGTCATTCTTAGTTTGACCAAATACTAGAAGTAATTTGTTCTGTAGAAGTAATAACAAATTCAAATATTTAAGGCCAGGTATATACATAGGTTGGAATTAGATTATATTTAATTCTTTTTAAAAAATTACATTTATCTAGTGAGATTTGCTCTTAGTCCCAGCAGAATGATATAAGACCAGAAGTCTAACAGAATTTGCCTAGAACTGATCCATGAATTCAGCAAAGTCGCAGGGTACAAAATCAACATACAGAAATCGGTTGCATTTTTATATACTAATAATGAAACAACAGAAAGAGAAATCAAGAAACTGATCCCATTCACAACTGCATGAAAAACCATAAAATACCTAGGAATAAACCTAACCAAAGACGTAAAAGACCTGTACGATGAAAACAATAGAAAGCTTATGAAAGAAATTGAAGAAGACACAAAGAAATGGAAAAACATTCCATGCTCATGAATCGGAAGAATAAACATTGTTAAAATGTCATTATTACCCAAAGCAATCTACACATTCAATGCAATCCCAATTAAAATTGCACCAGCATTCTTCTCAAAGCCTGAACAAACTATCCTAAAATTTGTATGGAACCACAAAAAACC
>CM053567.1:59490107-59508669 GCA_028646485.1 Cryptoprocta ferox
ATCTTTGCCAATTCTGATGCCTTTTATTTCCATTTGTCATCTGATTGCTGATGGTAGGACTTCCAGCACTATGTTAAACAACAGTGGTGAGAGTGGACATCCCTGTCGTGTTCCTGATCTCAGGGGGAAAGCTCTCAGTTTTTCCCCATTGAGGATGATATTAGCTGTGGGCCTCTCATAAATGGCTTTTATGATGTTTAAGTAAGTTCCTTCTATCCCGACTTTCTTCAGGGTTTTTATTAAGAAAGGATGCTGTATTTTGTCAAATGCTTTTTCTGCATCTATCGACAGGATCATATGGTTTTTATCTTTTCTTTTGTTAACGTGATGTATCACACTGATGGATTTGCAAATATTGAACCAGCCCTTTAACCCAGGAATGAATCCCACTTGATCATGATGGATAATTCTTTTTATTTGCTGTTGAATTTTATTTGCTAGTATCTTGTTGAGTATTTTTGCATCTGTATTCATTAAGGGTATTGGCCTGTAGTTCTCTTTTTTAGTTGGGTCTCTGGTTTGGGAATCAAAGTGATACTGTCTTCATAGAATGAGTCCAGAGGTTTTCCTCCTATTTCTATTTTTTGGAATAGCTTGTGAAGAATGGGTATTAACTCTGCTTTAATTGTCTGGTAGAATTCCCCAGGGAAGCCATCTGGCCCCAGGCTCTTATTCGTTGGGAGAGATTTTTGATAACTGATTTGATTTCTTCACTGGTTATGGGTCTGTTCAGATTTTCTATCTCTTCATGTTTGAATTCTGGTAGTGCATGTGTATTTAGGAAGTCGTCCATTTCTTCTATGTTTTCCAGTTTGTTGGCATATAATTTCTCATAGTATTCCCTGATGATTGCTTGTATTTCTGAGGGATTGGTTGTAATAGATCCATTTTCCTTCGTGATTTTGTCTATTTGGGTGTTCTCTCTTTCCTTTCTGAGGGGCCTGGCTAGAGGTTTATCAATTTTGTTTATTTTTTCAAAAAACCAACTCTTGGTTTCATTGATCTGTTCAACTGTTTTTTTGAATTCTATATTGTTTATTTCTGCCCTGATCTTTATTATTTCTCTTCTTCTGCTTGGTTTGGGGTGCTCTTGCTGCTCCCCTCCTAGTTCCCTTAGGTGCTCTGTTAGATTTTGAATTTGTGCTTTTCCTAGTTTCTTGAAATAGTCCTGGATGGCAATGTACTTTCCTCTTAGGACTGCCTTTGCTGCATCCCAGAGAGTTTGGATTGTTGTATTTTCATTTTCATTTGTTTTCATATATTTTTTAATTTCTTCTCTAATTGCCTGATTGGCCCAATCATTCTTTAGTAGGGTGGTTTTTAACCTCCACATTTTTGGAGGTTTTCCAGACTTTTTCCTGTGATTGATTTCAAGTTTCATAGCATTGTGATCTGAAAGTGTGCATGGTATGATCTCAATTCGTTTATATTTATGTAGGGCTGCTTCTGCTTTATGACCCAGCATGTGATCTATCTTGGGGAATGTGCCATGCGCACTCGAGAAGAAAGTGAATTCCATAGCTTCAAGATGTAGAGTTCTAAATATATCTGTCAAATCCATCTGTTCCAATGTGTCGTTCAGGTCCATTGTTTCTTTAGTGAGTTTCTGTCTGGTTGATCTCTCCATTGATTTAAGTGGAATTAAAATCCCCTGAAATTAGCACATTCTTATCAATAAGATTGTTTCTGTTTGTGATTAATTGTTTTATATATTTCAGTGCTTCCAAATTCGGTGCATAAATGTTTATAATTGTTAGCTCTTCCTGATGGAGAGACCCTGTAATTATTATATAATGTCCTTCTTCATCTTTTGTTATTGCCTTTACTTTAAAGTCCAGTTTGTCTGATATAAGTATGGACACTCCAGCTTTCTTTTGACTTCCAGTTGCATATTAGATATTTCTCCATCCCCTTACTTTCAATCCGAAGGTGTCTTCAGGTCTAAAATGAGTCTCTTGTAGACATCAAATAGATGAATTTTGTTTTTTTATCCATTTGCTACCCTGTGTTGTTTGATTGGAGCATTTAGTCCATTTACATTCAGTGTTATTATTGAAAAATATGGGTTTAGAGTCATCGTGTTCTCTGTAGGGTTCATGCTTGTGGTGGTGTCTCTGGTACCTTGTATTCCTTGCAATCTTTCCCTCAAAGTGTCCTTCTTAGGATTTCTTGTGGGGCTGGTTTGGTGTTGATGAATTCTCTCAATTTTTGTTTATTTGTAAAACCTTTTTTTCTCCTTCTATTTTGAATGACAAGCTTGCTGGATAAGGGATTCTTGGTTGTATATTTTTTCTGTTCAGCACATTGAAGATTTCCTGCCATTCCTTTCTGGCCTGCCAAGTCTTCAACTGATTGAATGAGGCCTACTCCCATTATAGAGGGCATCTGCTTTACTAAAAGTGCATTTGTTTAAATGTTAATATCCTGAGGTGCCTGGATGGCTGGGTGGCTCAGTCAGTTGAGCACCCAGCTTTGGCTCAGGTCATGATCTCACAGTTCATGGGTTTGAGACTCACACCGGGCTCTAACAGCTAACAGCTAGCTCAGAGCCTGGAGCTTGGTTCCGATTCTGTGTCTCCCTCTCTCTTCCCCTGCTCACACTGTATCTCTCTCTCAAAAAAAAAAAATAAATAAATAAATGAAATATTAGAAAAAAATAAAAATTAATAAATAAATGTTAATATCCAAATACACTCTCATAGGAACAATGTTTGATCAAATATATGAGTACTTCATGGCCCAACCAACTTGGCCCATTAAATTAATTATCATTTGGTTGAACAGTCAAACACTTTGCTGATGTAGTTACTATATTAGAAGGGGAAAGTTAACTAGATGTAATGGAACAGAAATGAGCAAATATCTGTTATGCATAATTTGGGCCTATGTAATTATGGTATAGCCCTGCAGGGAATCAGATTAATGGGACTGAGTGCCCAGAGTATGGCTGCCACGGAATGAGAATGCTTTGAGTGGAGATATAACAGTATTTGCTCTAGGGAGCTATGTCCAGCTATTCAACCAAAAAATAATTTTTTAATCCCATATTCCCTTTAGTCTTCACTATCCTTTTCAAATCCAATGGAAGTTTTAAATTAGGGAAAGATAGTGTTAATAAAATAGTAAAGGCTTAAAGAAATGTTTTTATCTCATTTTTTGTAGTTGACACAGGCAGTCTTTCCTTTCTTCACCTTTTCATTATTACTGCTTCTAAATTGGGTGTCTCACACCACAGGACTTTGTTAATATCCAATGGTCAATCAGATAGCTCATTCAGTAAAGGTTTTTAAAAAAAGAAATCTTTTTCCAATTCACTGTGGCCAATTCTGTGGCATTAAGAAGCATACTAATTAAAATTCACTTTTTTTAGAGTCAGAACACAGAAGGTGTTAGGCTAGTAAAGTTCTGATTATTATCTAACGTTGTGCCATTAATAAAATACAAAGTTTAAGCAACAATAGTTTGCCCTAAATCTGGAGGGAATAGAAGAGCAAAAGAAGAAAGGAAAACTGGCACATCAAGGGGACCAAAAGGTAAATGATTAGGAGAAAAAGAAGGCTCTAGAAGAAAGAGTCATCCCCTCAAATGTCAGCAATTTTAGCCTGCTCATTAATACACTCTTCTTCTTAACATTCTATTTGAATAATTACAGTTAAAACAGTTTTAATCTACAAACAGTGCATTACCCTAAACAAATGGATGACACATTAAGGTAATGCTCCAGAATAGGAGAAATATGCCCAGGGGCAGATTGACAGGCTGGTCTGAGTGTAGTCAATACCATTCATGAATGTGTCTTCACTGGCCTTGAAAGGCTCACACTCTCATATTTAGGAGAACATCTGATTGGGCTATGATCATGTGCAAATACCAGGAAGGGATTATAGAACTACTGATGTGTTTACATATTCCTGTATTTGTTTGAATTTATGACAAAAAGTGAATGGTTCTTGTCAGATTTATAGGCAATTGGACAAATGAAAATCAACTTGCTTCTTCTGCATATTTCATTATCTATCAGAAAAGTAAAATATGACAGAAATAACTAAAACTGTATAGTTAAATACGAATAGGTCATTCTTACAAACTTGGTTTTAGTGTTTTGTAACTGAGAAGCATAACATTTTCAGGATTGACTTGGCTGGTTTTTCTGTTTCAGAGGAAAGTGCAATCTGCTTAGAGGTCTGACCTTAGAGGTCAGAGTGTCATTGTCATATTTTTTGTTTTTGCTTTTGTTTTTATACTGAGGTGATCTCCTCCATCTACCTCCAATCTATTTAAACATGAATAAGCCTAAGTCACATTAGACAGATATCTATGTATATAGATAAAGTAGAAGAGTAGGAGGTAGATTTGGGAACTTTACCTTAAGCCTGAGGTGTCAGTAAGAAAGAAGTACTAGGTATGAGGCTCTAAGTAGGTGAAGATCTGGGAAGAGAGCAGGGCCTATTTGCAAAGGTTAACCTTTGTCCCAAATGGCATTCATATATCCTGGTGATGCTATCTGCTGAAATCATGACCACTACACAAGCTATAGCTTACCTACACCACAAAATCATTACTTTGGGAAGTCAATTATTTAAGTCCTTACATCTAGAAAATAGTGACACTCCACTCATTTGAATACCAAATCCAGTATTCTTTGTTTGAGTTTACACTTAACTTTTTCAGGCAAGGCCTCTTGCTAATTACAAAGTTGTGGCAAAGGACTGACAAGGAATCTCACTAACCATGGAAAAAAGAAAAAAAAATCAATGCAGTTCATGACTATGTAGGCAGAAAAGAGGATAGACTTTACAAATGAGGATGAAAGAGGTTTCAGAAGAGGAGGAGAAACAGGAGCCTTTCATTAATCCCATAATTTTCTTTATTACAGGATTTCCCTCCATCACCCTTTGTTTACAGTTGCTGCAGGAGGTCTGAGTATTCCCAACGAAGGCCTGAAGGCCATCAAGGACCTCAGTCAGAGGGAGTGAGGGCTAGTGTCACTGTGAAGTTCAATTCCCTGCACACTGGTGCTACATGAGTAAACAACTCTGTGGTGGTTTGCATAGGTGCAGCATTGTTATGTAAATCTAGGCAACCCCTACCACAGGAAAGAGCAAAGGGAACAGAGTAAGATCTTCCTGAATTTGCTGTGCCCACTGGAGTGACTGACAGAGGATGCCAATCTTTTGAAAGAATGAGGTAAAGCATGATTACCAATATCTAATTCCTGATTCATTTTTAAAAATAAACTGTGCTGCATTAAGAGTGACCAAAAGTTCCGAGAGTCTTCTTATCAATAACTGGGGTCCATGTCCCCTCCCTTGAATCCGGGTGGGTTTGTCACCAGGGAGACCATAAGACTTGACACTTACTGCCCATGGGCTTGTACTTATTAACATTTCTCTTACGTTTTTTCTTAAGCTCTTCTTTCTGACTTGCCTCTTAACTCAAACAAAACAAAAAAACCACCCCTTAAGTGATGGGGGCTGCCCTGACAAGATCTCTGACTGGCCTGGACCACCCAGACCTTTTGAGCTAAACCCCCAACTCAGGTCTGTGCAGATGCATCAAGGAGTGACCTCTGGAATGACTTACCATTACCTTTATCTTATAAGACTAAGATTTCCACCTGAGAAGGAGCCTCAGCCTCATTTACATACAATGTACATACGGGCATGTTTCCTTAAGGCACTTATAGGAACTTTTACCTGCTTCTACATAGAATGACAAGGCTTCCTTGTCTAAATATTCATTCAAACCCTAAACAAAAGGACCTCTTTCATCCTCCCTCAGGGAGTCAAGGCTTTGGAAGTCATACAAGTTTTCTTTGTGCAACAACTCACCTGGTACAGTTTCTGACTCCCCAAGGAGTGAGTTAATTCATGTTGATTCCGTGAACACTTGACCAATAAAGTATGGGAGAAATGATGCTACACCAAATTTCTGAGCTCAGAAATTAAGTGACCAGTCGCTTCTAGTTCTGTCTTGTGGAATCGTCACTCTTAGAACACTGCATTCAAGCTGTGAGGAAGCCCAAGCAGCTTATGGTGAGACCCACATGGAAAGCAAATTAGGTTCCTGGCCAATAGTCCAGTTGAACTCCCAGCCACCAGCCGGCACCCAACTTTGGCGACCACGTGAGCAAGCCATCATGGAAACAGGTCCAGCAGCCCCTGTAGACACCACCCAGGGCAGAGATGAGTAATACATAATTAAATAAGGTATACTGACTTGGCAATTTTGGAAAGACCACTGAGTTAAGCACAGCTAAGAAAAAAGGTTCACACATCTATATAACACAATAAGCATTGTCCAAAGTAAGGATAAATAAAAATATAACATTTATCAGGTGGATGGGGACTTAAAATTATTTGATAACAAAAATTGATTCACATTTTTGAATTGACTGAAAACCACTATTTTGTCAAAGAAATATGTTTTAATTTAAATAGCTAATCAAAAATGTATGAAGTATTGTAACAATTAGATATATATATATATACATACACTTGTTTCTATAAACCACACTCACTATTATTGTCATCTTAGACTAACAACAAATGTTTGCAAATTAAACTCTGAGAAAAAAACAATTGTTTAGTTTCCTCTTAGCCTCTTGAGAGAGGACTGCAGGAAACCAGAGGCCTCATGGAAAGTCACTAGCACCCAGACCACAAAGGGTTTTAAAGATCAAAGAAACATGCAAACTCCACTGGCTTCAGATGTTAAATCAGAACATGAAAGCCTTTTCATTCTCGAAAAACCCTATTGGATTTTGCCAGAGAATTTGTGTAGGAATTGTACTTCTCCTATTTCTCTGTTTTAATTATTAGAGGTATTTGCATGAAAACAGGATCTTTATTTTTAAGAGTTCATCTGTTCCTGCTGTGTTTCCCTCACTTGAAGTCATAATCCAGTATAAGATAAAGAGCAGCAGGAGGAGATAAATTCTTTAAAAGGCAAAGATTTTGTTTTCATGCAAATGATTCAAATAATGTTTTTGAAGTCAAACATAAGATTGATGGTATGCAAATAACATTGTCTGTAATATTTGTTTGGTATATTCTAGGTTTTTTTTTTTTCCAAAGTCTTTGCTGTACAAAGAAAACTGTTTAGAGGACATAATAAACATTTTACTTATCAAAAGCCAAGATATATTAGCAAGAAAGTCGGTTATAATGGAAATTCAGCAAAGTAGATCAAATGTCACTTTAAATAAGGTTCACATCATGTTTAACATACACTTAAAAAAAAAGCCAAAATAATTCTAGACTTTGGAAAGTCCCCAAACTGGGCACAGGATCTTTTATAATAATGTGTCATTTCCTCATGCTTTTATTTCTCTAGATTTAAAGGTTTTTGGTGTCTCCTCAATACTATTCTGTCAAATATATTGAGAGATGGTGATTTTTAGTCCACTGTCCTTAGGATTATCTTCAATATACTGGGTCAAAAATCTATAATGCATATATACTTAAGAACTATTGAGAAGATTTTAAGGAAGGATCTTTCAATTATAATTCAAATACTTTATTATTTACTTAATATCAATTAACACCTTCACATCTGTGATCTTGCTTGGTTTTTCAAAAATCTTTGGAAGAAAAGAGAGAAGATTTTGTTAAACCCATGTTTTAAAGTGAAAGCTAAAAAATAAAAATAAAAAATAATAAGGGGAAAGCTAATTATAAAGTGTAATTACTTGCTTACAAGTCATGTGACTAAGCAATGTTACTTCTGGGTCTAGAATTCAGGTATTCTGTCTTTCAGACTCAGCATTTAACCACCATATTATGCATATCCTTGGAATACATATAAAAGTGAATTATCAAAGTAACAAAACTATAATAAAATATATACTTTGCTATAAAAGTGTCAGTTATCATCAAGAGCTGGATACTCAACCAATTGAACCACCCAGGTACCCTGTGATATCATTCCTTTCACAAATGATCAGGACAGTTAGTTTATAGTTGGAATAGGGATTTTGAAATTATGGAACAAATACTACTTAAATATAAATAATATCCATATTTTGTTTCTATACACCCTAAGAATACTTTATGACACAGCATTTAGAAAACATTGGTCTTGAAAGCAGATCATTATGTTAGATAAGCAAATGGGAACCTGATTCTACCTAGTTTGCCAATTGATTCCATATCTAATAGCTTCCAACCTCTGTCTTTCACTCATGGAATAAACACACAGGGATATCTTAGAAAACAGGCAAATAGTGTAATGTGTTGTATGATTGTTCCTCAGACATTTGCTTCTTAAAAACATAGTCAGAATGACAGTCTCATTCTCTTCCTCTCTTTCTGTCTCCCATCTTGAGTTTTAGCTTCCACTAAAGTTTCTGAAATTTAAATACAAAATACTTAGAAGTTATTATGATACATTATTCTATAATTTAAAAAAAATATTTAGAAGTTATTATGATATATTATTCTATAATTTTAAAAAGTGTCATTGTATAGTTAACCTCCTAATGCAGCTAACCAAAGAATGTCTTTGGTCAGAGTTTACACAATGCCCAAGTAGTTAATAGTTTCCTATAATTTCTGTCAAACACATAAAAGATAAGTTTTTTTTTTTGCTAAGGTGATATCAACATATAATCCATCTCTTCTTATGAAATACATATATACTTCTTACACTTACAAGAAGTTTGTGTGTATGAATGTATTTGTTATCTACAGCTGAGTAACAAATCATCCCAGATTTACTTGTGTAAAGCAATAATGATTTATTATTTCTCATGACTGGTTCTTCTGATGATCTCACCCAGACTCACATAAACAGCTGTCTTTAACTGGAGGGTTATTGAGGTTTAGGCTCAGTGGGAGAGCTGGGACAACTGGACTCTTCTCTCCATGTGATCTCTCATCCTTAAGGAAGCTAATCCTAGCCTTTTCAAGTGGGGGCAGCAACATTCTAAAAAGGTAAGCTCCAATGTGTAAATATATATCGAGCTTCAGCTTGCCATGTGTTCACTAATGTCCCATTGACCAAAGCAAATCACCTGGCTAAGCCCAGTGTCAGTGTTGGAGGGGACAATCACTATATGAGGGCATCACTTCCAAGAGGTACGGTTTGTTGAGAGCCAATTGTTATCAATGTACCATAGTGGGGGGGGGGGGAGTGCTACTTTTAAATAAAACAACCTGTATGTTTAGAAAAAAATTATTCTAAAGGAGTGTAACTAGATTATCTGAGTGTTTTTACAGTGAGGCAGCTTTAGGTCAGGGCAAGTCACTATTATACTATTTTGAAATGATATTTATAATGAAAATAAATAGCAAGAGCTTTTTAAAGGAAACCCACTGCTTTTAATTAGAAGGAGGAAAATATAATTATTATTGAGCAATCATTATGTACTTGGTACTTAATCAAGTGAACTATGTATGTTCTCATTTAATCTAATGTCAGCACTGAAAATTTTTTTGTTAAATTTAACTTGTTAATGAAAATTATAATCCTGAATGCTCACTTATTAAGTATCATGCTCAAGTATTTTCATCATTTTGACTAATATTCTGAAGGCATTAGTTCTAAATTAAACCAACAGTAGTTTAATGAGACATTCACACTCTTTCCCTTATAGTTCTGGCTTCAACAGCACATATCCTGAATTTGGAACACACTCTTTCTTTATAATAAAATCATTTAGGATTTGAACCAATCTTTTATTGCTACTCTTGAGTAACAGAGACCCAGAATAACATTGGCTTCAACAAGACAGGAGTTAATCTCTTTCTCAAGGAGAAGGTTGGAGATAGGCAGTGCAGGGTTGGGCTCTCCTTCTCTGAGGCTTAGGTACCCAGGTTCTTCCAGCTTATCATTCCCGCCCCTACAGTGTAGCTTTGAGCACATGACCATACCTTGCTGCAGTGGAAGCTGAGAAATGCTGACTAGACTTTTTCCTTAGTGTTTATTCACTCTTTCTGTGGAGAGAATGGAGACCGGATAGTAGGGAAAATGGGCAACCTTTGCTTTACCTTATATGCAATGACATGCTCAGTCTCTGGGGTCAGAGATTATTATCCCTAACAGTACCCTTAAAATGGATGATTTCTCTGAGTGATACTAATTAATCTATAATTAGGATAAAAACATTTGGCCTTATTAGCACTATATTCCAAACATCTTGTTTCATGCTATTGAGAAATTTGGTGCATTTGCAACTACTGAATTAGCTACATGTTAAATTGTTATAATAGGCAGTGTCACTGTTACTCACTGAAATTCACATAAACAGTCAAGAAGCATCAAATAGAAAGTCAGACAAGCAGTGTCTTAAGGGATGAAAATGCACTAAGACAGCTTGGGAGGCAGCTAATAGTCAATAGGGGGTTGTCTGAGAAAGGAAAGTGCTAGGGCTGCTTGGGTGGCTCAGTCAGTAAGCATCCAGATGTAGGCTCAGGTCCTGATTTCACAGGTTCGTGAGTTTGAGCCCCGCTTTGGGTTCTGTGCTGACAGCTCAGAGCTTGGAGCCTGCTTCAGACTCTGTGTCTCCCTCTCTCTGCCCCTCCCCCACTCATGCTCTGTCTCTCTCTCAAAAATAAATAAAACATTAAAAAATTTTTTTAAAAATGGAAAGAAAGTGCTCCCTTAAATTTGTGTAAAGAAGAATTTTAAAAAAAGGAGAACGAGGAAATTTTCCAGTAAATTAAAACTAAGGGAAAATGTTATTACTCTACGTTTAGGATAATGGTGGTTCATTGGTTTTAGATATTCATTTTACATTCATCAAATTACCACATGACTTATTAACTTTTCTTACTACCTTTCTTATACATTTCTTCAGAAATCCCTACAAACATTTACACATTGAGTTCTCCTTGACACTGTGTCCAGCTCTAGCTCAGGCCCATCATTCTTTCTGGGCATCCAGAATATACCAGCACCACAAAAGGAAAAGAGCTGGGCCTGACCCATATCACATCAAGGGCCTCCCTCAGGGGAGGAAGCCAAAAAATTCTAAAAGGTTAAGGTAGACCACATCTTCAGAAAGCACCTGCCACAAATTACAATTGCAGCGTTTCCCCAATTCATTCTAGGTACTTCGAAACTTTCTCAGGTAAATCTGATTTATTCAGTCACTTCATTGGATCAAACTGGTTTTACCATGGAAACTACTTCAATTATTCAAATTTTGTCCATAGCTTTATGAATGCTGAACACTGGTCTCTGTCTAAATAACATCATTCAGCCAGTTAGTGACATAACCAGGCCCTGAATGAAGGAAATTTAGCTGCTGACTCCAGACCCATGCGATGACTGATTCTAAAGAAAATGCTTAGTTTCCGCTATAAATCTCAGTTCTTCTGTCAACTACAATGACTGAAACTCTTGTATATTTCTTCAAAACAGCTCCGCCACACTCCCTGTCGTGCTGATTGTTCCAAATTAGAGATCTGCTGCTTCCCTGTGGGCATCCTGTTGGAACATATAGATTTTCTATTGAGCCGCTAGGGCTTCACATCAGTTTTGCACAGTAGCCAATTTAAGCAGATTGGAGCAATATATGCAATCCTACTGCATAGTCAGCATTGGAATTGTCTTACTAGGATGAATATGATGAGGAAGAAGTCATATCCCTTGTCACACACAGTGAACCAGTGTGACCTGTCAGAAAGAGTGCAGGCTTGGGAGCTTACTGTTGCCTAGCTGTTCTAACTCTCCTTTCTCCCATCTATGAAACTAGGAGCATAAGGCCTACCTTTCATGATCACGTAATTAGTGAGAATGCATGTAAAATACCCACCATAGTATCTGAGATAGAATACAACTCATTTATCGTTACAAAAAGGGAAAGATCCTTGGTTTAGAGAGTATAGAAAATCAAACATTTTTCTTCAATACTAATATTCAAAATTGAATCCTGTTAAGGCCGTTAGTGATCCTGATATTATGGGCCCTCTTGTATAATTAAAAGTAAAATCAATGATAAAGAATAGTTTTAGGAAGTTTAACAAATTTCTGACTTTTTTCATCAGGATTACTTTTTTTCTTCTCAAGAAATGTCAATATTCAAAATCTTTCGCCTGAAGCACATTTTTAATTTGCCTTAGGATAATCCAGCACTATTTAAAATGTGCTTTAATCACTTTCTCTCAAAAGCATCCATTCCTTTCTGATCTTTTTACTGAGGATTTCAAAAAAAAAAAGCCGGAGAAATTTATTACTATGAAAACCTGAGATAGTGCCTAAAATAGAAAACAAAATGTAAATGTCTGTATTGAATATATTGAGTATTCCTATTGGAGCCCTGTGGCAAATACTTAAATTTCATGGTATGAAAATTAAAGAGAAATGTATCTAAAAGCAGACTGGGATAATGTAAAGAGTCCAGGTTTGGAACTGGAGGACCCAAATAGGATTTATTCACTCATTCAAAAAATTCTTGTAGAGTGCTTGCATTATGCTAGACAACCTAAATATTATAGTGCGCATGACTGTATTTTCTTCCTTCATGTGTTGTATGTCTTATGGGGAAGATAGGATACATATAACCTGAGGTGTTAAAACAATAATAAAATGTACTGTCAATTTATGATAGATGTACCAAAATGATTGTGAGGAATCAAGGAAATCCTCTGAAGAAGTGTTTTCTATACTAAGACCTGAATATTCAGAAATGCTGAAGTATGAAATGAGAATGGAGACAGCAGATGAAGCAGAATGGAAAGGTACATGTTTTCTCTATAGAACAGTGTTTCATAAAGAAGTGACAAGAGCATATTGGCATTTTAAACTATGCTTCTGACTCCAAAGTGGAGCACAGGTCAGGGGCAGCAAGGGTAGATGTAAGGAGATCCATTAAGAGCCTCTTGCAGTGCAACAGGTAAGGTATAAGCCAGGTGACAGCCATGTAGATGGAGAATGATAGGCACTCGGCAACACTAAAATTGACATCTATAAAGGGTTTGATGCTTCCTCAATCAGGATGAAGAGAAACAACAACAGGCCAAATATGACGTCCAGAACCAAGACTAAGGGGCTGAGTGAAAAAAGATGCAGCTTACTAATCTAGAAAACACAGAATACTGGAAAGTTTGAGGTTGAAGATGATAAGATGGCTTCAAAATATTCAAGGGAAGATGTCCAGTAGGCCGTTAGTTATACAGGTTTGGTTTTCTGCTCAGGAGTCTTGGCTTAAAAAAATCTTAAAAAGTGCTTATAAGACTACATGGCACATAGTCAACATTCAATAAGTTCACCTATGTTTATTAGTAATAGTATTATGAGTTATATTACTATTAGTACATAGAAATGTAACCATTACCAATATACAAAAGACTCCAAGAGAACCAAAGCCAATCAGTCATAAAGTAAAGTTCTTTTACTTATTTCGAAATGGTGCTGAATTTATACTCAATGAAAATATAAACATAATCCACTTTTTTTTAAATAAGCAAATATCCTATCCTCTTATGCCTTTGTAGGAAACATCAGTACTTAGGCTACTGTTCATCTGTGGACTCCAAGTCAAAAGCTCCATTAATTGCTCAACTCTGGTAACATACTTTTTCCCCTGTGGTTAATCAGTTGCTTTTCAAAGTTTATCAGGCCTTAGCTTAAATCTCCTCCAGTAATGGAGAGTGACACCACCAACCTTGGAGAATAAGAGTTTTCTATCATTTTCCCCCCAAAGAACACTGATTTAGACAATCACCCACAGACAAAATAAAAATAAATAAAAAAATAAAACCTTTGTAGAAGTTCAGGAGTTCAGCAAAGGAGTTTCAGCACACTCTTGGAGGAAAAAATAAATTCAAGATTAGATGTGTTGAAGAGAGTAAGAGAAACAGTTTCACATTTCCTGTGTCACCCCTCCCCTAAGGCAGCATTACCTAGGTACCAAAGCCATATAAGGACACTACAAGAAAACTAGAGGCTATATCCCTAATGAATATAGATGCAAAAATTGTCAACCAAATTCTACCAAGGTGAACTCAACAGTACATTAGCAGGATCACACGCCATGATCAAGTGGGATTTAATTTTGGGATTCAAAGGTGGTTCAACATCTGTAAATCAATCAGTGTGATGTACCCCATTAATAAATGAAAGATAAAAATCACATGATCATCTCAATAGATGCAAAAAAAATTTTGACAAAATTCAACATCTTTTCATAATAAAAACTCTCAACAAATTGGTTATAGAAGGAACATACCTCAACATAATAAAAGCTATATATAAAAAAAACCACAGTTAACATCATACTCAATGGTGAAAGGTTGAAAGCTTTTTCTCTCAGATCAGAAACAAGGCAAGGGTCACACTCTCACTACTTTTACTCAGTGTAATACTGGAAGTTCTGGCCGGAGCAATTAGTCAAGGAAAAAAAATAACAAACAAACAAACAAATAGATAAAAGGAATACAAATCAGAATGGAAGAAATAAATCATCTCTGTTTACAGATGATCTTATCTTATGTATAGAAAATTCTAAAGACTCCACCAAAAAAATTGTTAGAACTAATAAATTTAGTAAAGTTTAAGGATACAAAATCAACATACAGAAATTAGTTGCATTTCCATACACTAACAGTTAAATATCTGAAAAAGAGATAACAATTAAAATAAACAATAAAAAACAATAAAGTACTTAAGAATTAATTTAACAAATACAGATAATACAGATATTAGAGGTGAAATATCTGTATACTGAAAACTATAAGACTTTCATAAAATAAATTAAAGAAGACACAAATAAATAGATATCTTATACTCAAGGATCAAATGAATTAATATCATTAAAATGTCCATACTACTCAAAGACATTTATAGGTTCAATGCAATCTCTACCAGGATTCTTATGGCATTTTTCATAGAAATAGAAAAAAAATCCTAAAATTTGTATGAAACTGTAAAAGACCTTGAAACCAAAACAATCCTGAAAGAAAAAAAAAGCTAGAGTCATTATACTTCCTAATTTCAACCTATTATTACAAAGATACAGTGATCAAGACAATATGGTACTGGCATAAAAACAGACACATAGATCAACAGAACAGAACTGAAAGCCCAGTAATAAACCCTTGTGTATGTGGTCAACAAATATTTGACAAGGGAGCCAAGAAGACTTGTTGGGTAAAAGACAGTCTCTTCAATAATTGGTTTTGGGAAGTTTAGATATTCATATGCAAAAGAACTAAATTGGACCCCTATCTTACATCACTTAAAAATTTAGCTTGAAATGGATTGAAGATTTGAATATAAGATCTGAAACCATAAAACTCCTAGAAGAAAACACAAGGAAAATCTTCTTGACATGGGTCTTGACTACAATTTTTTGGATATGACACCAAAAGCACAAGCAACAAAATAAAAAATAAATATATAGGACTTCATCTAATTAAAGTTTCTACAAGCAAAAGAAACAATCAAAAAAATGAAAAGGCAACCTACGGGATAGGAGAAAATATTTGCAAGCCATCTCTCTGATAAGGTGTTAATATCCAAAATATATAGGGAACTTATACATCTCAATAACAAAAATAAATAAATAATCCAATTTAAAAATGGGCAAAGGACCTGATAGACATTTTTCCAAAGAAGACTTAACAGATGGCCAACAGGTACATAAAAAGATGCTCATAATCATTAGGAAAATGCAAATTGAAACCACAATGAGATATTACCTCACACCTGTTAGAATGGTTATCATCCAAAAAAAAAAAAAAAGAATGGTTATCATCCAAAGGACAAGAAATAACAAGTGTTGATGAGAGTGTAGTGAAAAGAGAACTTTTGTGCACTTTTGGTGGGAATGTAAACTGGTATAGCCATTATGGAAAACAGCCAGGGAGTTTCCTCAAAAAATTAAAAATAGACCTACTATATGATCCAGCAATCCCACTTCTGAGTAATATAAAATATAATAAAGAAATGTTATATATATATATATATATATGTATATACATATATATTTCTGAGTATATATTCAAAGAAATGATATATATATATATATGAAGAAGGAATCTTGCCATTTGTAACAATATGGATGGACCTTGAGGGAATTATGTTAAGTGAAATAAGTCAGCTAGAAAAAAGACAAATAGTGTATGATCTCATATATATGTAAAATCTGAAAAAACATTGAACTCATAGAAACAGAATAGAATGGTGGTTGCCGGGGGCTGAGTGGGAAGGGATGGGGACATACTGGCCGAAACTTCTAGTTGTATAAACTAGTTGTATCAACTTCTAGTTGTAAAACCATATGTTCTGGGGATCTAGTGTACAGCAGGGTGGCTATAGTTAACAATACTGTATTATATACTTTAAAGTTGCTAAGAGATTAGATCTTGAATGTTAAACACACACACACACACACACACACACACACACACACAAATGGCATTTTGTGAGGTGATAGATGTGTGAACTGACCTTATTGTGGTAATCACTTTGCAATAAATGCATGTATCAAATCATCATGTTGAACACCTTAAATTCACACAAGATTGTATGTTAACTGTATCTCAATAAAGCTGGAAAAAATAAGATAAAAGCCTCTTCCATTAATGACAGCCATAAAATGACAAAAAAAATCTTAATTTCCTTTAAGAGACAGAATCAAGTGCAATGTATGCAAACACCTGGAAAGATTAGTTACTCTAGCCAGGGCTAAATTGTGTACAATTTTCTAACATCAGTGGCATCATAAGACCAAAAAAGTTGTGCCCCTTCTTTAGACACTGAGGGTGGGATGAAATACATCTAAACCATAGGCATAAGTGACATGAACAGTTTCAATTTACTTTCTGCTGTTGGAATTTGTGTTAACTTTCCTACTAACTAAACTCCGTTTCTAATAATTTTGTGTCAGTAGTGCCAGCAGGAGGACTGAGTAGATCATACCAGCCCCATATTTCAGACATTACCCACAATATGAGGAGAAGAGATATAGACCAGCAAATACAATAACCCTGGAACTATTGACCCAGGGGACTCATGAAGTGTGTTGACATGGTGTTACATTGTTATGAGATCATTTAGAAGAAGTGACGCTCTGGGTAGCAGCTCTTTGTTTCCTCCACAAAATAAGACACTTGGCAGAAATTTCTGGATTGGAACATCGACTAGATTCTTAATTTAATGAAGAATTTCTTACCTCCCAAAGAGCAGGACCAAGTATTTTTAATATTTAAAAGTTTTAGCATTTAAAAATAAACATTTTATATTTATTTTGAGTCATCAATTATAGTTGATGATCTTATTTTTATCATCCATCATATATATAGCTAACTAACAAAAATCTTATTTTGGTCTTTGATATAAAAGTTGGTATTTGTAAATGCTTTACCATAAAATTCAGTATTTGATATGCATTTTTCCCATTAGTTCTGCCCTAACAACATGACTTTCCTACAAAGGGATTCCATATCACTTGTAAAAACTTTAAACTATTAGAAACAATGTAGTATAACATTTTTTTTTACCATACAGCATCTATCCCTCTTCTTATGATAATAATTTGTTACATTTTATTTGAAGACCTACTAATGTCCATCATTAGTCCATATGGATTGCATAGGACAACCCACTCCGTATGTTACTAAGAGTGAACATATGACCCAGACTTGGACAAGTAAAGCATAACATTTCCCTAAGCACAGGGATTAGCTCAAGAATGGCCAATGACAAAATCAGATTCAGCAGATTTAGCTCAGGAATATGTGTGGATCTATCTACTGGGGAAAATAAGCAAGTTCTCTTTTATGTCTTCAGTGCATGAAAACATGATACCTGTGGCAGCCAAGGTTGTCTCCACATAGAAAGAAATGTGATCCTGATGATCTCTAGAGCCTCTGGATCAAGCTGTCCCTCATACTATCCCTGGACTTTTTAGCCACATAAGTCAATATTTTACTACTGTCCTTTCTGCTTAAACCAATTTAAGTACTTTCTTTCTTTTATAACTAAAATAACCCTAACTGATATTATATAATTTAATCTTAAGAGAGACATATGAAGAAATGTCAGAAAGCAAAACAAATTCAATATGTTCCTTTGCTGTGAAAAAATGCAGCCTCTAAACTATTAGATAGAAGAGCACAACCCCCATTTATAGAAAATATACTCATAATTTCTGCACATATTTCTTTGGGAATCAATAACAGAAAATAGAAGATAGATAGAGAGATAGATAGATTAATAATTCACTGGCTATTTGCCTGGATTGCCAGATCTGTGGCAATCTTGATTTCTTCTGGGTTTTGAAGAGCCCTATTTCAAATCTTAGCTCTTCCTCTGCTAAGCCTCAGTTTCCACATATGTGAAATAAACATGATAAAAATAGAACCTACCTCATAAGCTTTCATGAGATTTCATAAGATTTCATGAGATTAAAGAAGATAATGCTTGTAGAACTCTATAAAATGAAGGTTCAGTAAACATTAGCCATTAGCTATTATTCACAGATGGCTATGTTCACTGGAGCTTAAGTAGAATAGAAAGTTAAGTCATGAGTAGGCAAATTTCTGTTAGACTTCTGGTCTTATATCATTCTGCTGGGACAAAGAGCAAATCTCACTAGATAAATGTAATTTTTTTT
>CM053567.1:59509169-59534232 GCA_028646485.1 Cryptoprocta ferox
TAGCAAAGTGGATGGACCTCGAGGGTGTCATGCTAAGTGAAATAAGTCAGGTGGAGAATGACAGATACCATGTGTTTTCAGTCATAAGTCTAACAGGGGAAACTTAACAGAGGACCATGGGGAGGGGAAGGGGGGAAGAGAGTTAGGGAGAGGGAGGGAGACGAAACATGAGAGACTCTTGAATACTGAAAACAAACTGAGGGCTGAAGGGGAAGGGGGACAGGGGAAGGGGGGTGATGGGCATGGAGGAGGCCGCTTGTGCGGAAGAGAACTGGTTGTAATATGGAAACCAACTTGACAATAAACTAAAAAAAATACAGAACTTTATAAACATTTTCTTTAGGTATGTGGTTCCTTAACATAATATTACCTTCAAAGTGATTAGACAGCCCAGTGATTTTGAGACTGTGTCATGGTTAACAGTAATTATCAGACTTCACCAATGGATCTTCACTTTCAGGTGAATGTTATACAGTTTACTAATGTCTATTTCTACATTTTATATATACAATGATGATTTACTTATTATTTTCAAATATCTTGAAATTGAAATAGTTTCTCTATGGTTGATGATTTTAAGAATATTGTGCAACATGTATTAAAGAAGCTTTATGATGTAAATGGACTTTTTCCGTAGGAATACTCTGACCTCAGGTGCAGGGTCTGGTGGTAAAAGAAGAATGCCTATGTTTAATAGCTAGCATTTAATGTTCTGGGTCCAAAGAGGCATAGGAACTCAGTTATATGTGAACCAAGGGGTTCTAACTTGGTTCTTTAGGTGTTTTAAGAGTATGGGGTGGGTCATATTTGAAGTTAGGTGGGTAGCACAATTAAGATGTGGGAAAGAAGAGAAAAAGAATCACAGAGATATGGGAATCTGTGTCTTAGGTAAAGGATTCTTGATAGCTAGACAAGATGCAAAGTCCTGATTAGTTACATTGGGGTCAGAAAGGGCTACTATCCTAGTGGGGGACAAGAAAATCCACTGATAATCTTACTAGAGCTGAGAAAATATGGTAAGGGATAAAGGAAAGCTGTAGTCTGAGAGAAGGAAGTATTTAGGACACTCTCCCTTAATATGGTTTTCAGCCTTAGCAGAGAGATTAATTCTACAACTCATTGGCTAACATGAAGGAGTCTATGATCAATGCTAAATCAGAAATGAATGGTGCCAAGCATGAAGGTTGCAGATACAGTAAATGACTACAGCTTTGAAAGACTGGTGACTATCAAAGAATAAGCATAGATGAGATATATAGATAAGAGATATTCTTCTCTTCATCTAGTCCTCATTTAAGGGTTGATCTTTGTAATTACATAAATACATGAAAACTATGGGGGACATCCCTACTATTTTCTCTGTCATTTATTCATTCAACAAGTTAGTATTGGGCTTCCACAAGATTATGGGAACTTAGGATATGGAGCTTAATGAAACAGGCAGAATTCCTGCCCTCACTGAACAAGCTTTCTCATGATGGGAGAGATTGCAAGGTAGTAAGTAAATAAATAATCAAGAAATTTCATGGTATGATAGACTGTGAAGGAAATAAACTAGATAAACTGACAGAGAGTGGCCAAGTAGAGGGCACTTTAGGTAGGATAGTCAGAGAAGGCATCTGTGAAGAGGCAACTATTGAGCAGAAGTGTCAATGATAAGCAGGGATTGGTGATGGCAAGATCAGAGACATCACAAAGAAAACACTTAAGGAAAATCTTGGATCAGTTGAGTTATATTGAGAAAGTTTGTGAGGCCAGCCCATAGTGAGAGAGGGAAGAAGCATCAATTATGAAGTAGATGAGAATGAGACCATGGGCCTAGGAAGTGATAGTAAGGAATCAAAATTGTATTGCAAGTACAGACAGAAGCCCTCAGAAGGTTTTTAGCAGTAGTGTGCCTATAACTTTTTTTTCTCTTTTTGGAAAGATGGTATTGAACAGGGGAGATTGTTTGCCAGTTTTCTCCACTGTAAGGGTACAATTTTTCCCTCTTAATGCACTAGTATTTGTAAGCAGGTTATTAAATCCAGCCAATGTTTAGGGGGAGGAAAATTAAGCTCCACTTCCTAGGAAGGGTTATTTATATATTTTTGAAATTATTTGGGCATTATTTTATGCATGTTATATATGTAATCCTCATTACAACCTTATGGGCTACATGTGCTACCATATCCTGAATTTATGATTGAGAAAACTTGCCTGGAGAGGTCATTTAACCTTAACAAGTTTACCCAGCTAGATTTGATATGGAGCATCTAGTTCCATAAGGCGGTTTTTTATCCCTGATTAATAAAAATGACCTGGAAAATCATGAAAAGAATGTAGATTTCCGCTTCCTTATCCAATACCGTTAAGAGTAAGAATAGAGAAATTATTTTATTTTTTATATTTTTGAAATGTTTGAATACCTGACTACTATTTCTGTATAAAAATCACATATTTTCTAATACTAAAAAAAATCTTTGATGCATATTTGATCACTTACAGACTTAAAGAATTAAATGCAGAAGGGATGTGCATGTACTACTTTATGGCTGTTGTTATGTCAATTCTATTAACATTATTCTCAGTTTTAATGTGACTAGTGTTTCATTGGACTTATTTATAAAATTATTATGGTATTCTACATCATAGTATGTTTGTGTAAACTGATAATCCATAAATATGACTTATTCTACTTTGCTTAGCACTTTTCCACTTTTGTGTTATGTATCTGGTAATTGTAATCTAGTGGAGAATGTTTTTATGACATTATTCTAAAAATGTAAAAATTATTATCAAGAAGTATATTGTTTGGGACTTGTTTTTAAGGTGGTGAAAATGTTAAAAAATTGTGATGTTTGCACAACTCTGTAAATAGACTACAAATCATTGAACTGTATGCTTTCACAGGGTGCATTGTATCATATGTGAATTACATCTGAATAAGGCTATTAAAAAGAATGTTTAATTCTATCACAGTAATAATCAGTGTGTAAGATGTTTCGCCCTAGAGCAGCACACTGTAAGGAAGAATTTCTATTTCACCTTTCTAGATTTAACCTTATCCTGTGCCATCAGTAGGCAGCATCAGCACTGGGAACACTAATGGTGATATAACTAATAGTGCCTGGGTTCTAACGTGTCAGGCCTGGTGCTGAGCATTTTGTTTACATTATTTCATTATTTCATTTAATTCACTAAGATGTGTAGATGTACATTTAACAAATGAGAAACATGAAGCTGAGAATGGTTAAATAATTTAACTTCATTGATATAGCTGGTTAACTAGTAAAACAGGTCTGCTGATTTCAAATACTATAAATTCCTGTCCTTCCATGTGATCCCCTCTTGTGATATTCCCCTGCATTGAAATGGTGAAAGAGAGCAGAATTTGCCATGCTAATATACTTTCTATTGGCATAAGGATTCTTTTAGGCTGATTAGCTTTTAAGAAACAAGCAGACATAGGAAAAGCTCTGAAAACCAAGAAGTTACGCTTTTGTAAGAGACATTACAAGGGAAATCTCCATTTGTAAGGGAAATCTCCATTGTCTCTGTTCACCAAAAAGAGGAGGAAGACTAAGCTTCTATAAACTCTTATCCATGGAGAAGGAATGACTTAAATTTGTGTAACAACCATACACTTGATTACTGTTCTTTGCCTGGCAGCTTCCCATAACTCATCTTCCCTCTTCCCCAAAAATCTTCTTTTGTCTTTAATTAGAGATGATATTTAAGATTGTGGCTTGGACCATTTCAGGGAGTTTCTCCATTTTCCTGGGTCTCTTCCATGTCACAGGAAATATATGTTATTAAACTTTTGTTGTTTTTCTTCTGTTATTCTTTCTTTATTACAATGGGGTTTCAGCCAACAATCTAGAAAGGTAGAGGAAAATTATTTTTCCTCCCCCACAGTGGGAAATAGATTATGTGATTGCAAATGGTCTGCAGGGGAGCAAAATATACCACCCCAAAATATGCCTCTTTGGCATATTGATATTTTAAGCTGGTATTTTTTTGAGAAATAGCATATACAGGTGAAGCTCTGAAAACTGAGTGGAAATTAACCTTTTGTAAGAAACATTCACATTTTTAAGGGGCATATCCATTTGTAAGAGTGTCTCCCTCTCTGTTCTAGGACTAAGAAATCCAAATCTCTAGAAATGGAAAAGGCTTAAACACATTCAGCTGGGTAGAGTTAAACGTCCAACTGGCTTTGTTTAATGATTTATGAATCAGGCAGCATCCCATCTAGCAAGTAGAAAGAAGCTCCAAGGAACTGTACAAAATGGAAGGGTTTTATAGGTAGAAATGGGGCAGGAAATTAGCAAAAGAGAAGGATTGTTTCAGGCAAGGTCACCTTCCATTAGGGGGAAGACCAGAAAGGTTTATTAGGTAGATTAACTCATCTTCCTTTGGCAGATGGAGAGGGCTCATGTGACAGATTACCTTGTTGGTGCTGAGCAGAAAATTCCTGATTGACTGGTTAAGACTCTTACTCTGGGGGAACTTGAAACTGCAATTCCATTAGATATTAAGCCCCAGTTTGGAGACTTGGCGTAGCATAAATAACTCCATTTTGGTTAAGTTTCTAACAACTTAAAGCTCTGCATAATTCACTCTTGTTTATTGTACTTTTCCTCATAAACTCCCATAACTAATTCCCCACCCCTATTATCTTTCTTTTGTCTTTAACTGAAGGTGGTATTTAAGGTGAAGGCTTTGGCCAGTTGAGAGAGTCACTTAGTGTTCCTAGATCTCTCATATATATATAGGAGGTATATATGTTATAAAACTTTTGTTTGTTTTTCTCCTGTTAATCTGTCTTATGTCAATTTAAATTATTAAGCCCAGCCAAAGAACCTAGACAAAAAGAGTGGAGATGTTTTTTCTTCCTCAATAGTTCCCTTGAATGGTGCCCTTTTCCTCTAGTAGTCATTTTCTCTCCTTTACCCTCCCCTCCTCCTCTCTCTCCTCCTCTTCATCCTCCTTTGTTTTGGGCTGAAAACTAATAGATAATGAAGAGCTCTGGGAAAAATTAGAAAACAGAATACGTAATTCAGGAGTAATGGCAGTGTAATTAAATTCTGATTCTTTTCTGCAAGCTGTATAGAGGAAAAAGATATGGTCTTGGACTTTATTATGCTATAAAATCTCAATTCTAATTCCTAAGATTAGACTTTCTTTTTAAGGTTACCATCTGTCTGCTACTGGTTCATAGTGGTTATAGATCACTGGGCTTGTATAGTGGGCAATTCTGGAATGAGAGCTGGAGCAGGGGGGATAATCATTATCTAGTTTGTGGGTGGGGCAGACTATCCATTTTTTCCTAAGAATATTGCCCTTCTTAATCTATGAAGGCACCGTTGTGTTTTTGTAGTTTAGTGTTATCATGTTTGTAAGATAATACATCAAGTATTCATTAAGTGCTTCCTATGTGCTAGAAGATTTCAGAGCAAATCTTCCCAAAATATGCTACTTTGGCATGTGGACTATTTTGAGCTGAAGGCAATTGAGACCCTGTGGACTCATGAGAAACTTTTTACTCCTTCCTTAATTACTTAGAAGAATCTAAATTGGGGGCCCTTCCCAGAACAGGAGTTATGACCAGAGATAAATTTTGTCTGAGTGACCCATCTGTCTTCTTATTGCCTTGGAGTTGTCCCCCTCCCTTTGAAGGCCCAAACCCTAATCTCACTCTTTAGCCAAGGATAGCATATATGTCTCACTGTACCTGTCATCTTTGAATATCTCATGTATGTAGGGTTCCCATACATACAAAATTAAATTTGATTTTCTCCTATGAATCTGTCTCAGTTTAATTCTTAGACCACCTGAAAGAAACTTTGAAGGGTAGGGGAAAATTTTTCCTTCCTCAACTGTGCATAGCACTATTGTACAGTATTGGGGCCAGAGGGTAATTGGGGGTCTTTATCAGCCCAAACAAAATTCTCTCAGCCTTTCTACTACCACAAGTGGCCCAGGTAAATGTATAACATAAGTTAAAACATTTCCTTTGAAAATGAAGTTTCAAGAAAATCCCCTAGTTCATCCCCTACCTCCTCCCTCAGTAGAAGTTGTTGTTAATCCCTTGCTATAGAGGAATTTTGGAACTACTACTACTGTAGTGGGTATTTGGGAAAATTCAGAATTTATAAAGTATTGTCTCTTCCCTCAATGAGCTTATAAGCTAATTGCAGCGTAATTACATAAACTTGTGGGGAAAGTAAATAGCAATAAAATATTCACCAAAGCTTTTTTTTGGCACCATTTTTTTAAAAATAAAAACTCATATTCTCATTTTCCACTTTTTAAAAATCACATTTAAAAATTAGCAAGGAAATGCCCCAGGGAGTTTGGAGTTGGGGTAGGGTGGGTCACCACACAGGAGAGCGCAATTAGCACAAGGGGGTATGTGTTGGGTGAGGTGATACTATGGGTGGTGGCACTTGATGTGGTTTGGAGTGTTGGGGTTCAGAGCTAACAGCCAAGAATTCTTGAGACATTTTTGGTGAAAAAACATGGTTTTATTAGAGGATGAGGACAAGACCGGTGGGCAGAAAGATCTGCCAGCTTGTGAGAAGTGACTGATTATATACTTGGGAGTTGGGGGAGGTAAAGGCAAGGGGGAGTTTCCAAAAGGACTTTCATATGCTAAATAAGATTCACTGGATACTGGAGGCCTAGCTATTTTCAAGCTAAGGTTGTTTTTCCCTCTAGCAAAGCATTAACATTAAGACAGTAGGGAGTTCCTGGAGGAGTGTTATACTCTGCCTGCCTCAAGTATCTGTCAGTGGGCTGCAGGTTATAAGGAAATTTAATTTTATTTCCTTCTGCCTTTGTTTCCCATAACAGCACTGACAGGATGTAGAGCCATGGGACTAGATGGTTTAGGACCTACTGATCAGACCCACCTCGACCCTCTCACTGTGCTGCCCAACCACCCAGGGTGCCCAGCTGTACTTCTGGGCAGAAGAGACCTCTCCCAGCCTAAGGGCAGGGGGGCTACAGGGACCAGTCCAGGCCAATGTGTCACAACTTACAGTTGCATTTCTGTAGTCCTTCAGCTTATGTACTTAGGGTAGAGGGAAGAGGGGAGGCTACAGTGAGGGTAGTAAGGGAAAGCAGAATTTGCCATCCCAAAATATCTCTTTGGCATAAGGATTATTTTAGGCTGATTATTTTTAAGAAACAGCAGACATAGGGAAAGCTCTGAAAACCACATAGAAGTTAATTTTTCGTAAGAAACATTTACATTTATAAGGGAAATCTCTATTTGGAAGCGTGTCTTCCTCTTTGTACCAGGAAGAGAGGTGTGCTTAAAACTCTGGAAACTTTTAGCTATGGAGAAGGCAATGACCTAAATCAACATAACATTACTCTTGTTTACTATGCTTTTCATGATACTCCCCATCACTGGCTTTCCCTCACTTACCAACGTCTTCTTTTGTCTTTAGCTAGAGACTAAGATGATGACTTAGGCCACTTCAGGGAGTTACACAGTTTTTCTGGGTCTCTCCCATGCACTCAGGTAGTTATACATGTTACTAAACTTCTGTTTGTTTTTCTTCTGTTAATCTATCTTTATGACAGTGCAGTCTCAGCCAAGAGCCTCTAAGGATAGAGGGAAAATTATTTTTCCTCCCCTATGGGGGAGTAGCAGCACCTGCTGCCAATAACACCCTCTTGGCCAACCCCCACAGTGTCCAGGGAATGTGGGAATAGAGGCAGCCAGTGACACAGGGCTTTTTGGAATGAAGGTGTGGGAGCCCAAGTCCCTATAAGAGACCCTGGGACCAGGGAGACAATGGACCCTCTCCTCTACCAACTGACTCAGGGGCAGAACCAGGCAGGGCTCTGCTCCTGTTACAGTAGGTATCCCAGTGGAAAAATTCAAGTAGTTTTATGAGATCAAGTGTCACAAGGTCAATATGAGTTCCAGAAGCATCCAAAAGAAGAAGGGAGGTCAAGAACCAGCTTCTGGAGCTCAAAACCCAGATTTCAATCCTGTTCCACTACTTGCTATGTGACCCCAGGCTTTAGTTTTTCTATTTGTGAAATGGAGAAATAATAGTATCCAACTCAGGAGATATTGTGAGGAGTAAATAAATTAATACAATTACTGTATTGTCTTGTAATATAATGTATTATAATGTAGGACAGTTCCTGATTACATAGAATGATGTGTTAGGTACCACTATGACTCCAGAAGATGGGGCATCCTCATGTTGGAGTGATCAGGGGAACTGCTATAAAAAAGGTAATCACTGGGGCACCTGGGTGGCTCAATGGGTTAAGTGTCCAACTTTGGCTCAGGTCATGATCTCATGGATCGTGAGTTCAAGACCCATGTCAGGCTTTGTGCTGGCAGCTCAGAGCCTGGACCCTGCTTCCAATTTTGTATTTCCCTCTCTCTCTGCCCCTCCCCCACTTGCACTCTGTTTCTTTCTCTTCCTCTCAAAAATAAAGAAACGTTAAAAAATTTTTTAAAAAAGGAATATCACTGGCACAAGGTTTGCACAAAAGATTAATATTTGAATGGAAGGAATTTTTAAGCCAAGACACTAGAACCCAACGTGTGACAAAGTGCATAGTGTTTATCATTATAATGCTGCAACTAATTTTATCTCTTCTGTGTATTATCTGATCAGGATTCCAGGTAGAAGCTATTAGCCCCTACTATCAATTTGTAATGGTGGGAAAGAGTTAGAGAGTCATTGCAGCTAACTGTTTTCACAGTAGTTTATAATAATCATAGTATTAAAGATAATAGTCAAGGAGTAGTTATAATAGGCCTAGCATTGTTCTATGTGCTTTTTATACATAGATGACCTCACTTAATCTCAACAGTTGGAAAAGGTGTTTTATTTTATTTTTTTAGCAGATGGTTGATTGAGAGGCACAGGGAAGTTAGGGAACTTGACTATGATGCCTGTGCTAGGAAGTGGTGGAGATAGGAATTGAATACAGGAAGTCAGGCTCCAGAGTCTTCATTGAATTTAACCCATTATTAAGGTGAGAAGGTAGACTAACAACTGTGTAGACAAAGAAGATGTTATGGGGAACACAAGATTTTGATACCCATAAAATCTTACCATTTGCTGTACTTTCTGCTCTGTTCCTGGGTAATCAAAGTTCTGGTGTTGATAAGCTGAGAGAGAGAATGGATCAAGCAACCTGATGATTCCAAACCACTGCATGAAATGTCTATAGTTACCAAATCAGTAAATCCAGGGGTTTTTTCTCTGTATTATTAAGTCTGTCTAATGTATTACAGTTAGTTTAAAAACATTAGCATTATGGGGGTCATATTTTATTTTACACACTCACATTCACACATGCACATACCCACTTTTCTACATGTAGACAGTACATGTAGACAAAGCTGGCTTTGAGCTGTGCATTTTACTGGGTAGCTGGATACTAGACCTAGCCTGGAGGCAGGAACATGAACTGAAATATCTCAGCAGGACCTTTCCAGAACTCTGACTCTTAGGTTATATAGCAACCTGAGATAGGTAGGAAAAGTAACTCTTGGAATAATTTCCAGGAGCATCACACTCCATTTGTCATTTCATGTTCTTGACCCAGAAAAAGGAGAAGCTATTTAGATGCAGTGGCTGGAATGTTCACTAAGTAAACAAATAAAATTAATGAAGCACAGTGTGTGGCTCCGTGTGTGTGTCTTTCCATCACAATGTCATATGTCATGAATGATTAGGAAGTCCTAAGCAAGATGAAGCAAATAGCAAAGCAATGTGTAATGCAAAATGTAGATTTAGGCAGGAAGCAATACTTTTGACCACATAAAGACACTGATGCCCCCTTAGGAGTTTATAATGATGATACTAGATAGCCAAGATTGTCTTTGAATAATAGGTAAGATGCTGTCAATACTTGCCAAGAATGGCATTTATTTACTCTTTACTATTTGGATATTAGTATAGACTGCAAAAAATTAAAACAGGCATACGGCTAAAATGAAGAGACTTTAGATTTTAGAAGATGCAAATAAATGTGCATCATTTCTCATAGTTCATTCTTGCCATTTTAACTCTGCCGAATATTATTGCCAGCTACTTTAAATATGCTTCTTTGCATTTACTACAATGTCTAGGATAGTATTGTTCCTCTATAATTGATCATCAGAATTCCCTGGAAAGATGTTTCTATAGAATTTTTAAATGTATTCCTTATCATTCTAATTCAGTAACTTTGTGTCAGAGTTCAGAAATCTCAATCTAGATTATTTTATGATTATTAAATCAAATAGATTTCTATATTATTGCTTCTATAAATAATCAAAAAAGTGTTTCATAAACTATGACTTGAGCTCAAGCTTCCCAAAGCCCATTGGCACGCTTAGTGGAAAGGGAGCATAATAATTAGCAAGGGTCAACTGCATGCCAACCAATTTACTCGCATTTTAAAAATTTTATTTAGTTGTCAAAGCGGTTAGATAAATAATGCATGTTCACATAGTTGGTAGATAAGAGTCAGGATTCTGATTCTTTCCATTGTGTCATACTACTCTGAAGCAATTGTTTTGGATTCATAGAAGGATAATAATTAATTAATTGGTTAAATACTTTCCCTTTCAAGCAATTATTTCCATGTTTATATAGTGAGTAAATATCTCTTTGTATCATTGGAACTCAGTGGTTAAATAGGATAAAATATTTGTGACTCTTAAATAACAGATGGCAAATATTTCAATGATCAATAATTATAGACCAATTTGATAAAACAGTTGGAAGAGAAAGACCAAAATTTTATAGTAGTAGTAAAGAAAAAGAAATTTTTTGTTTCTTTTTTTAGTTAAGGGATTTTGAGTTCTTAACTATTAAGCATTTCTATTTTATAATTTCCTGGTATATAAAAGAAGTGATAGTTTGTTACATAGCAATAAATTAAACCACTTATCCAAATTTAAATGATAAGTACACATTACTAGGACTTATGCTACTAGAATTTGCAGTTTTTCTGAAATCTAAATTCACTGTTAAATAGCCTGTCAATACTATAGACAGTTAAAACTGTGATTTTTCTTGTCATTTATGTTTATTTTAATACTAAGACATTTCACAATCTTATTCAAGCTTCTTTAAATTCAAAACATTGTCAGGGCTGGGAGTGTTTCTCTTGTTAAGATAACATTCTCTGGGAAAATGTAAATAAAGAAACTGTTGGATTTAGAGGAAAATGGGTTTGGATCCACAGTACATAGCGAGGGTGGGAGCTGGTAATGAGCTGGCATGAGAGTCTGTGACCGTTGCATGCCCAGCTTCTTACAAGAGTAAATGCCACCCTTTTGCTTATATTTGTGATGCCTCTTTGAGAGGTAACACCTTTCCTTTCTAAAATTGTAGATTTCCCTTTTATCCTCATGGTCTAATGAGTTTACATTGTTTAGATTTATATTTTTACTTATACAAGTATATGAATGTAACCAGGTTGCATATAACTATATATAGTCTTATGCATATATATGTACATATATATGTATGTATATATGCTACCTGCCTATATTCATTTATACTATATGTGTTTATATACATATATATTTGGGTATTTTTATTTCATTTATGTATATTCTACTTTCTATGTCAATAACACATTATTTTGGGGTGTCTGGGTAACTCAGCTGATTAAGCATCTAACTCTTGTTTTCTGCTCAGGTCATGATCTCACAGTTCATGAGTGTGAGCCCCCGTCAGACTCTGTGCTGATTTCATGGAGCCTGCTTCGGATTCTCTCTCTCACTCTCTCTCTGCCCCTCCCCTGTTCACTCACGCTGCCCCCCACCAAAATAAGTAAACATTAAAAACTAACACATTATTTTAATGTATTTTATAATATATTTTGACATATTAGAGGGCAAGTCCCTAATCACGATCTTTTTTCTCACATTTTTTGTGTACTCTTGTACATTTAATTTTCCAGATGAACCTCAGAATCACCTTAAGATCCATTTAAAAATCCAATTGAGATTTTGATTATGTTTGCATTGAATTTATAGGTCAATTTGAAGAGAATTTATATCTTTATAATACTCAGCCTTCTCAACCAGAAAATTAGCATGATTCTCTACTGACTCAAGTATTCATTTATGTCCTTCATTAAATAAAGGGTGCTTTACATAAGTTTTGTACATTTTTTTATGGATTTTATTCCTAGGTATATCATCTAGGACTAGGTTTGGCTGAAAGTAAAAAAGACTCAAAGTAATAGTGGCTTAAATATGGAAGAAGTTTCTTTCTCACATGAAAGCATCTCACAAAGGGTTTTATGATATCTCTGCTGCAGAGTCTTCCACATTGCCCTGTCATCTTTCAGACGTCAGTTCTGGTCCTTGTGATTCAAGGTAACTGTAAGAATGTCAACCAACACATCTGTATGACAGGGAGGAAGACTGAAGAAAAGATACCCAAGAAGGAGGCAAGGTGAACAGCCAGGTATCTTACAAGGAAGGCTTCTGGAAACAGAGAATCCTTGCACCTGTTCCCACTTATATCCCATGGCCAGAATAAGAAGTCAAATGGTCATCCCTTCGTGGCAAGGGAGTCTGAGACATATTTCCTTTATTCTGGGACACTATGAGTCAACAAAAATCTGGTATTCTATTAGAATGGAAGAAGGGGCAAATAGACATTAGAGGACAACTAGCAGAACCCACCACAGTAAACACTTCTCAGTTTTTGTTGCTATTATAAACATTTTATTTTGCACACATATTTTTAACACATTTTTTCTTATTATGTAAAAAGAGTAAAGCTCAGTTGCCACTTGAACAGTAGCATCCAAAATATCCATCTTTTAATAAAATGTAGAGCCACGCCACTGTGCAGTTAATAAAATGACCAAGGTGAGACAATTTGGCAGCTTGATGGGATTCTAGGGTCAGTCAGGCCATATGATCCAAATTTAACTTTGTGCTACTTGGCAAGAATTCTGCATTCGCTGCCTCGTTGGGCTTTCCAGGATGTCTGAGACAATTTAAGAAATCATCAGGTCCAATGGTACCCCTTTTGTTGATAGCATAAGGGAAGATCAGGTTGGTAAAATTCTGTAAACGTGGGAATCCACCCTGTCCTCTCCTGCAGTCGCCTGCAGTTCTCTGTCCAGCATCATTTTCTTTCTACATGCCTCCTGCTCAAAGGTACAACTTGAGCCCATCTTTCATTTGAAACTGGGGCTCAGAGGAAGAAGGGTGTTATTTGCATTATACACAAATTCCCATCAATGAGAGGCACATTACAACAAAGTTGTTTTGGTAAGGTATGCATGTTGTAAAGAAAAAGAAATATAAAAAGTAAGCACAAATCACATATCATTCCATATGTTGAAAGTGGGGAATATTCTTTTAACTCCCCTCTTTCCCTTTCTTCCTTCCTTCCTTTTTTCCTTTTTCTGTAAACTTACAAGATGACTGTGAGATGTAGGGTAGATTGATTTGCACAGCTTTGCTGTTAAATCACCCATTCTGCCACCTATAGTGTTCAAACTCTTCCCATATCATTAATCTCAACTACTGAGCTGATGGGAATTGGACTCTACAAACAGGTTGTCTGCCAAAGGAGATGTCCCCAGGCGACTGTTTACAATAGTTTTACTAGTAAACCAGCTTTTTCGTTTTTTTTTTAAACAAACCAAATAAAAATAAAAATAACAATATGTTTTCCCCATAGGCTGATAAAATAGTTCAAAATGTGTTAAAATTGAGATGAAAATAAATCACCTCTCACACCTTCAGGACTTAACAAAATCCTAATAACTAAGAAAGAAATGTATGAAACAGTAAATAAAAGACTCAGTTATATGTTAGTGTGTGCATATTCTTGCTGAAGTTAGACAAAACCATGTGTGTCACGTTCCTCCCAGGCATCGTCATGAAGTTGATAGGCTCAGTAGTCAGGCAGAACAAATTTTTAATCTCACCTTTACCCATTCATATACTTTTGGCTACCTTAGTTTCAGTTTCTTCATCTTTTGACTGAGGGTAATGACAACACTTCCCTCGTAGTGTTGTGAGCATCAAATGAGATATTCATGCAAAGATTTTAGACCACAGTGAACTCAATAATCGTTAGTTATTATACATTATTATTATTATTATTTCTATTCTTACTATGTGAAGATTTTAATCTAAACCCTTCAGTCTAAAGGAGGTAAGGTAAGATGTTAACCCTTAATGTGCTCATAGTGTAGTTTGGGAGAATACACTTAACTAGTTACAATTATGTCTGATAGATAAAAGTATATGGCTTCTTATTAAGGCAGAAAGCATTTTGTTTTTGTTGCTATGACTTCCAGTGAATTATGAATAAAGGCATCCAGTGAATCACACTGCCTTGTATGTATGCCTCTATGCAACATGATCCTAGAATTTCTCCCATAAGAAGTGAAACCTACTTCTATGTTCTTGTACCTGGACAGGACTTGAGGTTTGCTTTGCCAAAAGCAATGTTGTATGACTTCTAAGACTAGACCTTAAGATTTCTTGCTACTTCTGCTTTTGATCTTTTGGAATGCTTTAGCCATTATATGAAGAATCACTGTCTAGCTTCCTGGAGGATAAGAGACCACATGGATGAGAACAAAGGCACTCTAAGCGACATCCAGTGCCAACTGCCAGATAGGTAAGCAAGGCCGTGGACCATCCAGCCCTAACTGAACCATGAGCTGCATGACTGAAGCCACATAAGTGATCTCAAGAGAAACCAGCAGAGGAACCACCCATTTGGGCTCAACCCAAATTGCTCCTTCTCTGAGAAAGTAAATGGTTTTTGTTTTAAGCCACTAAGTTTTGCAGCAATAGTTGGTGGTTTGTTATGCCCCAAGAGTTAACTGTTCCACTTTTATATTTTATTTTCCTCTATAGACTCTTTCCACTTAAACAGGCCCAGAGTTGTGCTTGTGCATATTTCTTTTAAACACTTATGATGGATCCTAGGACTTGATTTTTCAACTTATGCTTACTAAGTCACCACTTGGATGGAGAGATTTTTCTTTGAAAGCATGGAAGTTGCAGCATCCAGACAATAAACCATATGATCTAAGAAAGTACAAGACAAGTGCATATATTCATAGGTATCTGGTTGACATCTAGTGTGGATAATACTTTGCACTGATATTGTAAAAGTAAAGTAGAATATGTGGTAAAATTTCAATAATTAGAATTCTGGACCATCTTTCTTGGCAGTTGAAACCTTTGAGGAATCAGGAGAAATTGGAACCAGAACCTAGAAAGGCTTAACCATGCTTCATCTCAGGGAACGTCAATCATTTCTGCTTTACAAATGGCATAGGAACAAGAAGCAGTAACTCTGGTTAGATGCAAGAACTTAGGGAACAGTTCAGAGGTAAGCCATATTCTTGAAAATAAGACTTAAGAAAACAGGAAAGGTGAAAATGTAGGAATTTTAAGGGTTGAGACATTGAAAAGGGGTAAAAAATGGGTGTTTAAATGTGGTTTAGCCTAAAAGCTAAAAAAAGAAACAATGGAGGGAGGGAAAGAGTGAGGGAAGGAGTGAAGAAGGGAGTAAAAGAGTAAAGGAGTGAAAGAGTGAAGGAAGGAAGGAAGAAAGAAAGAAAGGAAAGAAGGAAGGAAGGAACTTTCTGTGATCAAATTGGAATCTTTCCAAAAGTCTGAACCAGAACCTACAAAGGTCTCATTAATGGAAGAATTAAAGTTCCTTACAGTCCAGGGAAGGGCTTCTCAAAGGTCTGAGAATCCTTCTAGAAATCACAGTGTGGTAAGTTTATTTTTCTGTTAAACATACTTGGGCTCATGTTAAATGAGTAATAAATTCTAATTCTCATTTCACTTTGTTTCTATTGTCCCATTTTGTAAACTTATTTACACAAAGCAAACAAGTTAAGTATTTCAACTGTATTTTGGTTTGACAATATTTTGTTGTAAAACTAGAGAATAACTCAATCATAAAATATAGATGAAGCTCTCATTTTCTTAAAATGCAATTTATTGAGAAATGTATAGACATACTGTCTTTGCTTGCTTGTCTTCTAATTACTTTCTGCTCACTGCAGTCAACTTTTTTTTTTTTACTCCTCATCAATCATTGACTCTTCTGATAAGGTCCCCAAGTTTGCAATGGAAACATTTTAGTTTTTATTTGTTATGACTAGTGTAAGGCATTTAACAATAATGTGCACCTCATAAAATTCTCTCTTCCCTTGATATCTTTTACCCAGCTTCTCCCATCTCTCTAGATTCCCTCTCTCTCTCTGTTCTTTAAAAGGCCAATGGTCCAAGGTTCTATTCTGTTGTTGGAACTCTTTCTTTTTCCCATAGTTTTTCATGTCAATATTATCCACCTTCCTCCATAGTTTTTTTTAATGTTTATTTATTTTGAGAGACAGAGTGTGAGTGAAGGAGAAACAGAGAGAGAGAGAGAGAGGGTAAGAGAAGATCCCAGGCAGGGTCTGCACTGTCAGCTCAGAGTCCCGCATGGGGTATGAACCCGTGAACCGGTAAGATCATGATCTGAGCTGAAATCAAGAGTTGGGAGCCACCCAGGTTCCCCCCATTCATAGTTTTTATCATCAGCAAGCTGTTTACTCCAAGATCTGTTTCTTTAGTCTTTATATCGCACCTTAAAACTTGTATATTCAACTATCATGTGAGCATCTCCTAGAAGTTCCTGGCATCTGACACTAATCTTATTTTTATTTCCCCAAACTTGCTCTCTTCCCACACCCACTTTGTGCCAATATGAATTCATCTTGTCATATGAGATAGAAATTACTGAGTCATACTTAATTTTTTTGTCTATTACCCTGAACACCCAATTAGTTACTAAGACTAGTTGACTAGTACCAACCATAGGTAAGGAAAATAGGAATAGGAAAATATCTTTAGTATCTCACCTCTTCAATCCAAATATCATATTGCCATCAGAATTTTCTTTGTAAAACCCAAATATAATCATCCTGCTTAAGTACCTTTGGTGGTAACTTATTTTCCATAAAAGTTTGCAAATTGTTTTAGTTTGGTAGAAGTGACACTCTTCACATTATGGCTTCATGGTACATTTTAGTCTCGTTTGTAGCCACTTTCCCTGCAATTAATACTGCTACCACAGAACTATTCTGCATTTCCCAAATAGATCACGTAATATCATGGTCCATATCCTTGTACATGCTAATTCATTTGCATGGGTGCTCTTCTCATCCATCTGGTTATGAAATAGAGTAAGGAATGAAATGTTCCTCAGGACACAGCTCACATGTTATTTTTGTTATGAAGTCATCCTTGACAGTTTCAATTTTTCCTCATAGTCTTTTATAAGTACTTTTATATACAACTTATCACATTGAATTACAATAATTTATTCGTCAACAACAGTAAACTTCACATATCTAGTCCCTAGCATAAAACTTGACCCTTGGTATGATAGTTATGTATATACCAATCCTATGGTTTATGAATGAATGGATGATAGTACTTGATTTTCTTGTGCCAGACTGTTATATTCCTTGTCAGATTTCTAACACAAATTTTCAAGCTGAAATAAAACTATGATTTTGTAATAGAAATATGAATCCTTCTTATTTAGTGTTTCCTTTCAAGAAAATGTGCTTGTAAGATTGACATCAATAAGACAAGTGTTGATGACTTGATTACTTCTCTCCTTCCCTTCACCACCAAGCTAGTTACAGACTCCTTGGGTTACTGATTATAATATTCCCAGCAATGGTGATTTTCATCTTGTTGAATGTGAATTATAGATTCAAGTCTCTAGCCAAATCAAGGTTCTTTTTTATCTGATTTAAATTTCCACATCATGAATAACTTTGTCAGCTCGCACTTTTCACTGCATTTACTTAAGTTTGTTTGGAGGCTCCATACTGGTCTTGTGTCTGTCAATGAAAGTTTAAATGCAGTGGTTATTTAGAAAATTTTAGAGTGGTAGCTGATTTTTGAAAATACTAAAAACAAAACATATATTGATTTTCTTAATGGTGAATATTCAATTTTATTTAAAATATCCATTTAAAAATTATGCCTCTTTCTGGGTGAGTGAGCAGATAAACAGAAAATTCTGGTAAAAATGGCACTTGTTAGAAGTTAGAAATCAAATGATTTTTTAAACTTTTTATCTCATTCTTTAAATAGCCACATAAAATCCCACTGAATAAATGGGTCATAGTTTACATAGATCTTGACTGAAAGAAATTTGTATTGCCTCCAAGATTTTGCCATAATCAGCAATGTTGACCTGAGGTCTTTTTTACAAAACTCTATTGTCCAAGTTTCAGATTTTTCCCAGACTGATAGAGGAGAAATGGTATCTCAGAGTTGTTTTAAAATTTTATTTTCCATTATCAATGCTCAAGATCAATTGGGCATCTTGTTATATGTTTAAGGACCATTTGCATTTTTCTTTATATGAATTATTCATATATCCTGCTCATTTTTGACTGTTGCCTTTTTTATCTTTCTAGGTTAAAAAGCTATTTAAATATTAGAATTATTAATACTCTATCAATAATAGAATATCATATAATTTGAAAGATGTGATAATAGTTGGAAAATGATGAGTTAAAAATATTTTTCTGTTTTTTAATTTTCTTTATCTTGATCATTATAACTTAAATTTTTTCCATACTCAAGCATATGGAATTTAAAAATTCAAATTTATTTATTTAAATTTGACATTGTATTTAGTCCAGTTTATCATTCTCTTATTGCATCTTGATTTTGAGTATAGTTAGAGAAGTTTTTTCCAGCCTCAAGTTATAGAAAAATATAGCCATGTTTTCTTTTAATCTTTCAATGATTTTTTTACATTTAAATATTTGACCTATTTAGAATCTGTCATGACATAGAATACAGGGACAGATTCAATGTTATGTTTTATTATTCTGCTATCCAGTTATTCATTGCTATTTATTAAAATATCCATATTTCCCCAGTGATTTAAGATAGGCTTTATCACATGCTAAATTTTCATATGAGGTTAGTTCTATTTCTATACTTTTCAATTCACTTGCATTGGTCTAACAGTCTATTCATGCTCTAATGCCACACTGTTTTAATTACAGAAGCTATATAAGATCTTTTAACATTTGGCACAGCCAAATACTTCCCAATCCCCAATGGCTTTTATTTTCAGTATTTTCATGATGACTATTGCTTGTTTTCTCTTTCAAATAAGCTTTATAGTCAACTTATCTAATGGCAAAATAAAAAGAGAATTAACGGTGTCTATTGTAAACATTTTATATATTTATATAAACTGTAGCTAAATTAGTGACCATAGCAGCATCAAAAATGCTGAGAGGGACTTCGTAATGACTTGAGTTCCCTCTGAAGAAAAAGAAGAAGCAGAGGAACGTTACATCAGAGATGGTGTGCCAGACCATGTGTACCACTGGACATTTGAAAGAAGCATTCTAGAAGATGGTAATTTTTTTTTGTATATCACATGCATATTAGCTTTATGATGGGACACTTCAAAAATTGATATTGTGGTTAGTAATCTTTAAAAATTTAACCATTTTCTTTTAGTGATAAGATGATTTTGCTACTTCTCAACAAATTAAGTAGAATGCTCTCCTGGGATCCTTTGAGATCTTTTTTTCAATAACCCAGTATTGGAAGAACACATTAATATACTCACACCATAGCAACAGTTGTAAAGAATTGGTGTTAAAAGTAATTGAAAAATTAAATTTCTGTCTTAAGACTTATGTTGAGCTGCAGTTGCTTTCTTTCTTTTTCTTTTTAATCTATCACTGATTTATCATGTGGGTTTAAACGAATTGACAGACATCAGCTGGACTATAAATGGTGAAATGCATAAAACACGAATAATTCTTTTACTAGTTTGAAATCTCCCTCATGTAACTGCTACATGAATATTAGGATTTTTAAGCTACTCTAAGGAAAATCTTATGCAAATAAATAACAATATGGATTTATTTTACTATACAGCTTATATGGATTTATTTTACTGTACCAGCTTATATTCTTTGGATATGCAATAGATTCTTCTTTTCATAATCATTCCCTCCACATATGGTAGTAATTTAAGGACTTGATAAACATATTAGCCCCTCCAAAATCTTCTGATCTCATATTATGATAAAATACCCAATAACACAAAGATGACTTTGTGCCTAAACAGTTGTTGCCAGTTGTATGCCATTATTTGTATACAACAAACATGGTATAAAATTAGTCAAGATTTAATTTAGATTACTAATAACTACCCAGTTTGCAGACAATTTCATTATATATTTTTAAAAATCTCAAACGTATCTTCTTTTTTTTTTCTTTTTGTAAAACATGAGAACACTAAGATAAGGTGTTGAATAACTCCCTCAAGACTGCAAACATAGTCAACAGTGGAACCAAGACTCAAACTCTGGTTTTTGGATTTCACATATTTCTCTAGCACATCAAAGCAAAATGATTTTAATATCTGTTCAAGTTGTTTATGAGTTCAACCATAAAGTGCAAGATTTTTCAACTAATTGTCTCTCAATGGTATGAGCAGGATGAGTATATTAGAAATGAGATTTTTAGCATGTGGTATAAGCACAGTTAGCATTTGAAAAATACTGTTAGTTCCATGTCAGAATATGTGAGAAGGGTACCATTATTCTCTCTGACAGTTATCTCCCAGAATTTTCCAGATAATACCACTGTGAATTTCACATAGTATACTTTTTAACATTTTCACATAATATTCTTTAGAAGAGAGAGTTTGGAGGTACTATTGATCACACTCTGTGTCTTTTCAATGCCCAAATAAGCTTTTAAAATCAATCAGTTGGTTTGTCTTTTGTTTTCATGAAGCCAGAAAAGAAAGGTTTAACTTCCCATGAATTGGATATTTTTGAAGCAAAATGGACTGAATTCACTGGTTGTTTCTGAGATAGGTAATGATAATCGACATAAAAATAAACAAAGAATTCAAGGAAATCAATTGTGATGTTTACAATGGTTTTATCAGCAAAGGCTTCTTGGAGGAGGTAACATTTGAACTGAGGCCTGGATGAAGTCAGGAAGAGGATCCATGGAGAAAGAACATTTTAAGAAGAGAGAATGTCCAATGCAAAGGCTCTGAGGTAAGAGCATGTCTGTCTGGTCGGAGATATAGCTGGAGGCCAGTGTGGCTGCAATTAGTGATTCAGAAATTCAGGTGATAAGAGATGCTAATGGAAAGTTAGCTAGCATGAGGTAATATAACTGTTGAACTTTGTAAATTTAGGTAAAGACTAAATTTTTTTCCTAAGTATTATGGGAAGCTACAGAAGGGTAGTTAAGCAAGGAATGTATCAGCCTTAATGTCTTAAAGGAAATACTATGCCTCCTCTGTGTAGGAAAGACAGAGTAGGAGCAGGAATTCAGATAGGATGATCTGACCATGTTCTAGGTGAGGATTATGATGGCTTGAAATGAGGTAATAGCAATGGAGGAGACAGGACGTGGCAAAATTTTGCATTATGCTTTCAAAGAATTTGTTGATGGATCTGATGTGGGATGTGATATAAAATGAGACACCAAGAATGATAGCACAATGCTACTTACTGAAAGGGAGAAGTCTGAGGGAAAAAGGTTGGTAGAAAGAGTTGGGCTTGAGAAACATATTCAAGTGAAGACTTTCACATATATTAATCATAAGTTCATCAAAAGAGTTGAGTCTGAAGTGAGAATTTAAAGTCCTCAGCATAAAGATCACACTTAAAGCCAATGAAACTGGGGGTGCCTCGGTGGTTCAGTTTGTTAAGTGACTGTCTTTTGATTTTGGCTCAAGTCATAATCTCACAGTTTGTGGTTTCAAGCCCCACCTCGGACTCCAGGATGATAGTATGGAGTCTGCTTGGGATTCTCTCTTTCCCTCTCTCTCTGCCCCCTCCCCCGGCTCAACTCATACGTGTGCACTTGTGCACTTGTGTGCTCTCTCCCTGTCTCTCTCTCAAAATAAATAAATAAACTTTAAAGCCAATGAAACTGGATGAGATCACCCAGAGAATTAATGTCGATTGGGACAAGGTATGATAAATAAATCTCTGGAGCACTCCAGTATTTATAAGTTAGAGAAAGAAAGATACCCATCACAGGAGATAGAGAATGGTCAGATATGAGGAATGCTAGGGAAGTATGGTATTCCAAAAAACAAATGACCATCTAAGGCATTTAAAGAAGGACAGGATTGAATGCATCAAATGTTCCCAAGAAGTCAAATAAGATGAAGACTGAAAATAAAACAGTAGAAGTAGTATTCTGGAGGTCACTGATTAACTTGGCAAAAGCTGTTTTAGTAAAGTGGATGGAATGAAACCCTGATTGAAGTGACTTCTACACAGAACCAGTGAGTGTGAAAATAGAATCAGGAAGTGTGGACAACTGAACATTTTCCTTAACGTTTGGTTTCGTTGCTTTTTTTTTTTAATATGGAAGAAACAACAGTACATTTGTATGCTGACCATAAGGCCCAGTAAAAAGAGAACAATTAATAATGCAAAATAGAGTCAGAGTACTTGAAGAGGATAATTCTTGGGCTGATGAGAAGAAATTGGGAATAAGAAGAGTTAATACCTTAGTAGAGACAGGGGTATTTTGTCTGTTGTACAGATGGTGTAATATGTGAGGATGAGGAAGCTATCTAATGAGAAAGTCTTTACATGTGAGAAGGGGGAGGGATTATTGAGGAGTTCAGGAGAGAATAGAAGGTAGGAAATGATTGCCTGAGAAATTCAGGATGAGTTGACTAATGCAGTAGGACTGTAGGTGGTGATGAGAATTCACTAAGATTGGAATAGCCTGAGATAAAAGTAACAAATCATAAACTTGAGTTTGATTTGGGCAAACACAAGTATACCAGCAAATCCAACATAGCAGGTGAAGAGTCTGGCAGCTGTGGTTTCTAAGTAGAGATCATATTTTAGCTTGAGTAAATGACTATATTAGTTTCCTGAGTAATTTTGGGAATTGGAGGATACCAGGTAGCGATACATAACCACAGAATCTTTCTTGTATGAGAGAGATGATCTGATATTACCTTTGTTATCAGTATTCTTTTTTATTCTTTTTTTATTTAAAACAATTTTTAATGTTTATTCATTTTTGAAAGAGAGAGACAGAGATACAGAGAGAGAGACATAGAGACAGAGCACAAATGGAGGTAAGGTAGAGAGAGAGGGAGACACAGAATCTGAGGCAGGCTCTAGGCTCTGAGCTGTCAGCGCAGAGCCTGACATGGGGCTTGAACCCACAAACTGTGAGATGATGACCTCAGCCAAAGTCAGATGCTCAACCGACTGAGCCACCCAGGTGCCCCTGTTATTGGTATTCTAACAAAGCTAGTTAGTATTTAGAATAGGTCTCTGTTCCAAACAAGAGACATGGTCCAGAAACTGAGGCAGAAACCCAATCTTTACAATGAGAAGGAAGAAGAGAGAAGTGTGTTGCTAAGTGCGGATCCAGGTATCCATGATCTATCCAGTTCACTGGGTCTTGAATCCAATGCATTAGATTTAAGTCCCATACAGGAAATCTGACTAGTTACGGTCCCCTAATACATTCTTTTGGTCGAGTTAGGCTCAATGTCCATAGGGGATTGGGCCTTCAAAGAAGAACCAAGATTGTGGCAGATACATGGAACAGAAAAAGGGAGGATTGAAAAAAAGAGTTTTGAGGAAGTTTATAGATTTAATAAGAGTTCAAAATTGTCTATTGGAGGTATAAAATGGAATGGTGTCTCTAAAGTTAGCAGAAAAAGTGAAATGTTTTAGGACCAGAATTGAATTACAGTGTTTGGTGAGTATATTTGATGCTGTTTTCGTTCAGCTAAGATTTAAAAAGGAAAGAAACACAGCCTTCATCTTGTGACAACTGAAAGCATGCACATCCATCTATAAAGATGATTTTTTTTTGGTTGAACTAAACTAAAGCACAAACTGATCATGTGTGTCCTTGGATAGAGGACATTGATTGATAGAGGGTATAGTATCTTTAAGCATAGTTTCACAATCAGTAAGAAAAGACTGTACAATCTGGTTTTTTAAATAAATCCTCCATAAAAATAGAGGGCTTGACACTGAATTGTAACTAGGAAATGCCAAAGCTGTGAGGAGTGAAGATGAAGTTGTGCAGAAACTTTTTCCTAACGGTCAAGCTCAAAGCAATATCAGAACATGACACCTCTCTATTAAGTGGGTAATTAACACACTCATTATGAAACAGCTTTCAAATATCAAGAATTATAAATGAGTTTTGTACAGATGTTGGAGCTCATTCAATTTATGTTCAAATCCTATGAGAGCTTCTAAGAGTACAGATATTTTACATTCTTGATTACAGCAAAGCCTGGTGCTTTAGATGCTCCACAGGAGGAAAGACAGATGTGATGCCAGACATGATGTCGCACTGTCAAGCCATGTAAGGTGTTGGGGATTGAAACAGCTCTATAACTGGCCTCCATTTAGTCTTAGAGGTCAAGACCTGTTGATGCTGCTCACACTAGTCTTTCAAAAGAGGGTAACTCTCATGTAATTTTCTGTTTCTTTGTCAATAAATGTCTTGCTGAATGATGAGCTCTTTACATAGTAGAATTTAATAATAAAATTCAACTTACTATTTTATGACTTCTTAGATCATCATCATCAAATTGATTCACATATTATAAATTTCTCTTAAGGGGGGTTTTCCTATGTATTCTATGCCAAGAAATAAAGATAGAAAAAAATATATTTTTTGCCTCTTTTTGCTTATACATTATGAAAGCTTTATCCTGTGTAAAGCTACATAGATTGCTTAATTTCCATTTTGGTACCATTGAACTCAAATCCTATTTAACTATGCTTTTATTAAATCTCTTATTAACCTTTGTTTTCCCACCAACGATTTAGTGGCAGATAAATGCTGCTACTTTCCAAAAGAAAAAAAAACTATTCTGTTTATCAAAAGCATTAGATAGTTGTGAGACAATTTAGGAAACAAGGAATTTGGCCATAAAATATAGTAGTCAAAAAAAGGATAGTTACACTTTAAATTGCAAAAAAAACCATATTTAAAAGCTCTTTTGATGACATTTAGTGTAGTTTT
>CM053567.1:59534332-59598939 GCA_028646485.1 Cryptoprocta ferox
AGTGCTATGTCAGTTGTGTTATGAATAGCTGTAATAATAAACTATACATATTTATCAACAGAAGTTTGTTTAGTGACCAGTGTGCTGACCACCAAAAAGTTAGTGTTCTGCTTTCTCCTTAGGAAGGTTTAATTTTTAAAATAAACATTCTCATCTTCTTATATCCACAGGTGGAATAGCTTGCTGCACAGGGAAATCTGAAAGAAGTATGCTTACACAGGGTATGTTTACTTTAAGGATAAAATACATAATGCACATAGAAGATTAGGTATTTTTCCCCCCAGAAAATGACTTGTTTTGAAAAGAACTGTGCAAATATGAAGACTACTTAATTTAAATATTAAGACTAAACAGATCATTACTAGCCAAACCAGCTCCTAAAAGTTTCAGGGGATTTTCTTGTGCATTTCCTCATCTGATCCTTGCAATGTGTTAGTGAGAGAAACCGCAGAGACATTACCATTTCTTTATTACAGATGAGGAAGAGGATGGTTAGGAGAGGTGAAGTGCCTTCTATAAGGACTTACCACTAAAGCAGAGGTGCCAGCTCCCCCCTCCCTCCCCACAGTCCCACAGAGTGTCCATGGACTCTGTGTGTGTGTTGGGGGAAGGTTCAGGAGTAGGAAATTCAATCTTAGGGGCAGGTAAGCTAGGGGAGCCACGTGTAGGTCAGTAGTTGACTATGCAGTTGCTGGCAAATGGTGGTAGCTTCATTCACTCATCCTCAAAGATGGGGGTGGAGAGTTTATAGGTCTCTCAGTCTCTTCCTGCTTGGGAACTTTCAAGAAGATAAAAAATCAGACACCATCTTCTTTGAGGACTGCTTGACCTAGAATAAAACACATAGTTTCTTTCTTAAAGGGCCTGTTTTATATTATGCAAAAACGTAAAATAAAAAAATATATAAAAGAAACCCAAGAAAGTTGATGTGTGGACCCTCCCTGTCAGCCATGGCTTCTTACTTCTCCTGCTTCTCTTCCCAAGAGGCCTCTCTAAATCTCACAGTACAGAGTCTCACCTCTCCCCCACCTTTCCATTTCTTCTCAGGAAGAAAGGCATTCTTCTGAGGTCTTGTTAATTCAAGAATTTCAGCTGCAGCCTACAGGCTGACCAGAACTTATTCTGCTCACTCATTCCTGATATTGTAGGGAGCAGGGTGGGTTCTGTTCTTCAAAGTCAGTGGGCATCCTCATTCTAGTTGAGTCTACCCCAAACTTCAGCAAATGTTGATGCTACATTTTTCACAGGGCACCTAAAACTATGACATTTCAAAAGGTGAATGTTGATTTTCTTTCCAAGGCTGCCAAGGTAGTATCATATGAGGAAAGTGTGTTTGTACTAAATTTGTGACTTTGGCTGTCCTACCATGTTGAATGAATAATCCTGACCTCATTGTTCTAAGAAACAATCAACAAATTGCAGGGTCTGCTTTTTATATTGCAAGGACCAACTCATTAGCCATGAATAATGCTGAGCCATCTGGTATAGCGGGAGTTACCCCAATGTAGATTATTTTGATTTCAAATTTTCTGCTGATTAGGGATGAGGTTGCATTCAGTTCATCCCAAAGATATGTGTGTATATATAAATATATGTGTATACATACAAATATTTGCATATATATGTTATATGTATATGAATGGATACCTGATGTGCGTATAGATATATAGATATGATATTCAATTTTCACTATCTCATGTTGCTTTTCAACTTAGTAAGTCTCTGATTATTGCTTTGTGTTAATAATTACCATGAAAGACTTTGCCAGTGTTTTCCAAAACTTTCAGTTTTCCTCTCTTTCTTGCCACATGCCTCCTTGAAACTAGGTGTGGCAAAGTGTCTTGTTGTGGGCACTAAAATGTGAATGGAAATGGTGTGTGTCACTTCTGGAGAGAAGCACTTAAAAACCACTGCAGCTGCTCCATTCACTTATCTCCTGCCATGATAAAACATAAAGCCTTGTATTGAAATGGTGGCATTATAAGACCATAGTCTTCGGTCCCCAGCAGAATCTGATGTGCATCAACAGTGAGTGAGAAATAAGACTTTGTAATTTTAAGGGTGGGATCTGGGGTGTTTTTGAATATAACATAACCTAGCTTATCTTGACCATTACAGCAACTCCTACCAGGATCTTTTAATTTATTGAATCGTGCTACTTATTTTCTGTCTTTATATCCCCAATCCCTTTTAATGCCATTGCATTCTATAGAAATATTTTTTTAAATTTTTTCATTGACATGGCTTTGTGGAAGGCTTATGTTTCTTTTTATAAATACAAATTCTGAGGGTGCCTGGGTGGCTCAGTCGGTTAAGCGGCCGTCTGCTGAGGTCACGATCTCGCGGTTCATGGGTTCGAGCCCTGCGTCGGGCTCTGTGCCAATAGCTCAGAGCCTGGAGCCTGCTTTTGATTCTGTGATTCCTTCTGTCTCCGCCCCTCCCCCATTCATGCTCTGTTTCTGTCTGTATCTCACAAACATATAAATGTTAAAAATAATTTTAAAAAAAGAGATACAAATTCTGTCATAATCCTCATGCTAAACTTATTTTCTATTAACTTTTTTCTGAATGTTTTGTTTACTTATTTTTAAAACATTATATATTGTTATTTATTTTGAGAGAGAAAGACAGAGAGAGAGAGAGCTGGGGAGGAAAAGAGAGATGGAGAGAGAGAGAGAGAGAGAGAGAGAGAGAGAGTTTTCCCAGCAGGCTCCCTTCAGTACAGAGCCTGCCATGGGGTTGAGACCAGGTGGTGAGACCAGGACCTGAGCTGATATTAAGAGTCAGATGTTCAACTGACTGAGCCACCCAGGTGTCCCCTGGATGTTTTAAATATACAATATATTTTTAACCTAATGGCATAATTTTTTCATATTGCTACAGAGGTTTTTTGAACAAATTATTTGAAAATATTTGAATATCCTAAGAAGAGGAATGAGAAGAGGAACACATAGGCAAAACCCATAAGATGTGTTAGTTGTGTATATATAATGTGTAAGCAAGTAGCTTGTGAGATGTAGGAAGAATCTGTAAGATGAGCCAGGTAAGATAAATAAGATAATAAGCAGAGCCTATGTGAGATGAACACAGATATAAAAAGATAGATCAAATGACACGTAATGTTTGTGGCACTGTAAATACATTGGAGACACATAGTATTCATGAGGCACTAAATATATGTAAACTCTTGAGTATTCTTAAGGTTTTAATTTGGTCACTCACTGGTAATGCCCATTCAGGCCTCATATGTCTTCTACTCAAGAAATACAAATAAAATCCGTAACTTCTCACAGGCAAAGTCAAGCGAGATTCTCAAATCGTGAGTGCCAGGATTGCTCAGGGATACTTGCCCTGCATCTCTCTGGTAGATCAAGTCTGTATGCTGGTCCTAGGCTTCTTCAGTTTGTTGAGCTTATTTACTCAAACCTCACTTCTCGTGCTTGTAACTATACCATTAATGGACAGTGCAGCTTAGAAGAGAGAGAGATGATATCCCTCTTTGTGTATGTATTTATGTGGAGAGAGGGAGAGAGAGAGACAGACAGAGAGACAGATAGGGAGAATTGCATAACCTGGAAGGTAGGTAGTTTGGTCTTCCACTCTGCTATACTATCTCAAGTGTGTTAACCTATGCCATTTTTCTCCTCTGCTTTTCATTATGTATCTTAACTGATTAAATAAATCATATTATTTGAACATTTTAATTGTTCTGTATGCCTTTCTCTTCTGTGCCCTGTGGGATCTTGCCTGCTCATGTATTTGGAGGTTACCACTGCATCAAAAATAATTTGCATTATGACAGGTTTCTTCCTAAGAGGAAATATTCTATTCTAAGGCAGGACTAGTAGACATTATTGCAGTACTAGTTTGGCTGCTTTATTCAATGATTATTAATTCTGCTGCACAATCTTTGAAATATATTTATAGAAAGGCGTATCTATTTTGTTTTTCTGGGAAGTTACCCAAAGAAGAATGTACTGAATACCACAAAGCATCCTCCAGCCCACACTCCTTTAAACAAGTTGATATCCAAAATATTTTATGACTCTTTCACAAACTTTGTTTAAGGGCCTTTTATGTGTAATGCATTATATTACATAATGTGGAAATTACAAACGTGGAGGGGATATCTTCTGTGTTTTTAAGGAACTGATGTCTAACAGCAAGGAATATTCATTGCAAAATAAAACAAAAAAATGTAAATGTAAAAACAGGTAGCTCTAGAGTACTACAGAAATGTAGAGGAGGGATCCAGAGGGAGAGATGTTATTTTATAAAACGGGAATCTGGAAAGGCTTTAAGAGTTTAGGAATGGAAGTCACATGTAAAAATAAACATTTGCCAAGGAAAGCTGACTGCCTGCTATGGGAACTTACACAATGCATTATCTCAGAATTTACCAAGTGGTAAGGTCAATTCAGAAGTTAATTTGTCTTATTTTTACATGCAAGAAGGCAGAAGGAAACTTAATAATTCTGCTACTAACTGTTGGTGGGAATGCAAACTGGGCAGATACTCTGGAGAACAGTATGGAGGTTCCTTGAAAAATTAAAAATATAGGGGCACCTGGGTGGCTCAGTTGGTTCAACCTCTGACTTCAACTCAGGTCATATTCTCAGGGTTCACGAGTTCAAGCTCTGCATTGGACTCACTGCTGTCAGTGTGGAGCCCACTTTGGATCCTCTGTCCCTCTCTCTCTTTCTCTGCCCCTCCCCTGCTTGCATTCTCTATCTCTATCTCTCTCTGAAAATAAACAAACCTTAAAAAAATAGAATAAAAACAGAACTACCCTATGACCTAGCATTTGCACTACTAGATGTTTACCTAAAAGATACAAAAATGCTAATTCCAAGGGGCACATGCACCCCAATGTTTATAGCGGCACTATCAACAATAGCCAAATTATGGAAAGAGCCCAAATGTCCATAGATTGATGAATGGATAAAGAAGATATGGTACACACACACACACACACACACACACACACACAGGAATATTACTTGGCAATCAAAAAGGATGAAATCTTGCCATTTACAACAACAAGGATGGAACTAGAATGTATTATGCTAAGCAAAATAAGGCAGTCAGAGAAAGACAAATACCGTATGATTTCACTCATACGTGAAATTTAAGAAACAAAACAGATGAGCATAGGGGAAGGGAAGGAAAAATAAGATAAAAACAGAGAGGGAGGCAAACCATAAGAGACTCCTTAAATACAGAGAACAAGCTTAGGTTTGCTGGAAGGGGGTGGGGGATGGGTTAAATGGGTGATAGGCATTAAGGAGGGCACTCGTTGGGAAGAGCACTGGGTCTTATATGTAAGTGATGAATCACTTGGTTCTACTCCTGAAACCAATATGACACTGTATGTCAACTAACTTGAATTTAAATAAATAAATTAAAAAAATTCTTGCTATTAAGGTGAAAGCACAATGAAAGTTTTTAATTCTATGGTAAAATATTTTTCAAAAAGTGTGTAAACATTTTGGGCCAGAAAACACATTGTACTTTTTCTTAAAATATCCTTTAAATATAAACTTAATGCAGTACATAAACTGCTATTAAGTAAAATAAGACTTATAAAATACTATTGCCAACTCTTACCAATCTCATGAATCTTGCCACTTTAAATATGCTCCACTGCAGTAAAAATATATAAACCAATGATTTTCGAAAACTTAGAAAAATACCAATGTGCATTCTTTTGGGTGTAACTAAAAATATAGGAACAATACAGTGCTTCTGAATTTTTAGCTATTCTTTTTACTTCTTCCTCATTTATGTGTTGCTTGACATATTTAGCTGCTATAGTGATCTTTATTTCTTGTGATCAGAATAGTAAATACTGCTCTATATGCAAGACACTAATGAAAGTATATGCACATGTATGTATGCTTGCTCAATTTTCTAGTAAATACCAGGTTTTTTCTCATCATGCTTCCTTGTCTAAGTCCAAGTAATCAGCAATGTCAGTGTAGTCAGGCCCACAAAGTTCTGTCCATGGTGCTGAAACCAGCCTTTTTGACCAAGTTCACAGCCTAACCATGAATTCAGCAAAGCACTCTTTCGTGCTGTACCTCTTGTGACTATAGGAACCTCAACTGCACACTCAAGACACTGCCATCAAGTATTTTGGAGATGGGTCATAAATTAAAAGCTATTAGTCAATCCAAGTCTAATACGTCTCAGCCTTGCATGTACTTCAGAACTCTTGGAAGAGAAGGGCCAATTTTAATAAGTACACAAGAGACTGATATATAAACTGGAATAATAATTTGTTAATTTTCATATACACAGTACCTACGTGAATGCTTACCAAGAGGATAAGAAATCTCTTCTTAGTTGGAAAATACTAATAAATAGCATTTAGTCTGTTCCAGGCACTGTTTGAAACACTTCATATATATAAGGGGATGCAATCATCACAACAACCCTATGAAATCAATACTATTATTACTCTTATTTTATAGATGAGGAACTTGAAGTACATGGCTAGAAAATGGTGGAATCAGAATACTGCCCCAGAACACAGTCAGGTAAGAAATATGGACCAAAGTACTCCCTTATTTCTAATGTTTTTGTGTGTGTGCTCACTAACAATAATCAATTCCTTTTGCTATTTTTTAAATAGAGGCAGTATTGCATAGTGATTAAGGAGGCTCAGAGGATAGACTACTTGGACTCTAAATACTACCTGGGACATCAGTAGTTGCATGGCCTTTGCAAGTTGCTTTCCATTTCTGCACCTCAGTTTTCCCATCTGTAAAATGGGTAAAATAATAATGCCTGTTGCATAAAGTTGTTGTGAGGGTTAAATGAGTTAACGAATGTATTTAGAAAAATAGCTGACATATAATAGACCATATAATAAATATTAGCTATTATTATTGCATGTTTTCATGGAATTAATTGGGTTCTAACCAGATTTTTGATCAATTTTATCATGTTCATAAGAAATTTTGTGGCCAAAGGACATGGCTTAAATATTTAGTTTTCTTTCTTATGCATTGATCTTATGGTTTAAATATAGAGGTTTGGCTGTGTTTCCATCTTCTAAATTTGGTCTATGTAGCAGAGTGAATAGGAAACAATGTAAATTACAAATGAGGACATCCAGATAAACAGTGTTTTTCTTTTCCTTTTTTTTTTTTAAGATTTTATTTTTAAGTAGTCTCTATACCCAACGTGGGGCCCAAACTCAAAACCTGGAGAACAAAAGTAGCATGCTCTACCAACTGAGCCAGCCAGGTTCCCCAACAGTTTTTCATTGTGTGGCTAATTTACAATAGATGATATTGATAACAGAAAGGTAACTACTATCAGTATTCATATATGAACCAAGTCAATTAAAGTTAACTGAAGAATTGATGTTTCTTGGTTCATGTGGTTAGTTAATCATTATCAGGCAACAAAGACAATAAAGAAATCAGAAAAAAGTAGGCAGTTGCCACAATGACATGTTCAAATGAGACATACTGTATAAATATCTTGCCAGGATTGAATCAGGAATATAAATAAAATAGGCATTTTTGGAAATGTTGCATTGCAACAATTTCTAGTGGATAAGGTTTCATTTTAATACTAAAAGTAGTGTCATTCATTTATAAAGCATTAATATGATTAAAAATTATTCTGTTTAATACCTAGATAGCCTATTAAATTTTGGTATATATAGAAAAAACAAAATGCAAGATTGAGGTTTATTTATTTTGAGAGAGAGAGAGAGAGAGACAGAGAGAGCACATGTACATGAGTAGGGTAGGGGCAAAGAGAGAGGGAGAGAGAGAGAATCCCAAGCAGCCTCCATCCTGATGCTGGGCTAGATCCCAGGACAGTGAGATCATGACTTGAGCTGAAATCAAGAGTCGGACACTTAACCAACTGAGCTACCCAGGCACCCCACACAATTGAGTTTTATCCTTAAAAATTTCAAAGTCAATGGGAGTGGTAAACAAATAAGCAAAGAATGACAATACAGTATGAAAAGGCATATATCAAGGAGCTTGGAAATAAAAATGAGAAGAGGCATGTGTGGGAGATTTCAAAGGGTGTAAGTTTTTGACCGTCTAGATTAGTACCCTGTTAGAAAGAATAGTGTAGTTTTTAAGGTGTAGGTTTTAAGTCTTTAAGTCAGGTTTTAAGTCTTAATTTTATACTTTATGGTTGTGTGAACTTGTGCAAACACCTTAAGCTTCATATCATCTATTGTAATGAGTATTAAATTAGATAATGCATACAAAGTAATTAACTCAAACTCTATTGCTTTTCAATATAATGTTTCTATTATGAAAGGTGACAAAATATTTGTCATGCAAGGTTATTGAGTGTGGGTGAGTGCTTTTCAGAAATAGGAAGATTACCGAAAGCTAAGATGCAGGGAGAGTACACACTTAAGTAAAATGTAAGTGCATGTGGGTGAGCAGCAGAAGAATAAACTAGAAAATTAGGAAGAGTCTAAATTTTATTTTGAATGTGAGGATTCTTTAATGTACCTGATGGAATATTTGATAGCCTGGAGAAACACATAATGACATAGTATGATGTTAGCCAAAATTTAGACGAGCTAGTATTTAATCACAGTGGCATATTTTTTTTAAAAAAAGTAATATATAAGTGAATCTGATTATTCCACAGAAAATTCTTGGATGTGTAAGGATTTATAGATCTTTTGCAGTAACTCTGATTGGAAACTACTACTAATGATGATGAAGAACAGTGAAGATTTTGTTCAGGGAACGACATCGTCAGGCTTGTATTTGAGAAAAAATCTTCTCTGTTCATGGTTGAAGGGTGTGTTTGTAAAAAGGTAATAGAGAGGATGAGGCTGTGGAAATGAAATCAATTAGAGTCAATTTCAATGGTTTGGAGAGGGGTTATGTATCAGTCTGTGTCTTAATAGGAAACAAAGTGTTCAATCTACTAGGATTTATGAAAAGACATTTTAGTAAAGGAAATAATTACTGATATGTGAGCAGAGTTAACATAACCAATAGACTAAGATTAGCAAGAGTGGGAAGCCATTAAGATCCTTAATCCTTACTGGGTTTACTACTCTTAAGGTATCATGAAAGCCTGTTTGAAGGCTGGAATCATGGGAGAAGCTGTAATCATACAGCCAAGTAGTATCCATCAGAACCACAATGAAGCAGAGAGGGAATGGGGGAAACATAATCTCAGCTTTTTCTCTTCCCATTCTCCAAATCCTCTGGTATCTCCAAACCAATCCCCACCAGAAGCTAGAGAGCAAAGAAAAGCTTGAAGAGGTCAACTCTCAGGCAAACTGAGAAAAACAAAGAAGAATAGATCTAGGGGGTCAGACAGAGACTAACCAGCACAAGATGAAAGTATCTATATGAAAACAATGGCAATGAGCATGGAGAAGGGAGATTAACTACAAGAAATTGTTATGAAGTAGGATCCATAGGACTTGATGACTGTGTCATATCCCATAGGACTCTACAAATACACGTGATAAATATTTGATTGGAAAACATATAATGACAGAGTGGTATGATACCAATCATGTTTTAAAAGAACTGGCATTTAATTAATTAAAGTAGAATAATTTGCTTAAAAACAGTTGTACATGTATATATGAGATATTGATTATTCCAGTGGGGTACAAATGAGAAGAAAGATCTTGCAGTGGTATTTGGATTTCTGACTTGAAAACCTAGATGAATGGTGGAATTATTTACCAAAAAAAAAAAAGAGAGAGAGAGAAAGTGAGGGGAAAGTGGGGCTGGAGTTGGAGTGAAGTCAAAAAGTTGTGTGAGGTTCATTTTTTTAACCAATATTATTTAGTGGTGTATTGGAGCTTATAGCCAGTGTAGTAAGATGAGAATAATTAAGTAAAAGTATGGAAAATGACAGTAAGGTAATTTTTTTTTACTGTTAACAGGCATGTATCTGCCTAGGAAATTCAAGAAAGTCAAATGTAAAACCATTAGCATGAAAGAGAATAATAAAATGGCTGGTTACTATATCTACATACAATGATCCATAGTTTTCCTAATCAAAATTTACAATCATTTGGAAAATACAATGGAGTAAACAGTCCCATGGGTGAGGTTGATTTTTAATGGTTGAAATCACTCATTTATCAGACTCTAGTTGGGTTAATCTAGTTTCCAAAGATTTCAAAGTTCATGCAGCTCTAAAGTTGCAGTATTAGCAACTTATTTGGAGAAAGGTACAGCATACAGGTCCACAGTGAAACATAACAATTTCATAGCTAGTCATCATTTACTGTGGAAAAAATGTCTCTGCAGTGAAAATTACCCTCCCACCTGTTCAGGACAACTGCAGAGAAAACTCTCCTGCCTGGATAAATGGCTTCAGGGTCTCAGGTTCCCTGACAACAACTCCAGAGGGCTTATTAATGTGATATCAGGAAACTAAACTATGATTTTATAACATTGACAGTTCTGTTAGACTCAGCAGTGTGTTGAAAAATGGGATATTGGTAGGCCCAAACAATTTTTCCCACTTCATTTTTTGAAGTTGTTTTATTAACCTCATGACTCTGGGCCTTAAAAGCATTGGTTTCCTTTTTTTTTTTTTTTTTTGATAGTATAAATTACTCTTTAATAAACATCTTTTTAGAGAAATATTTTTTCTCTGAATTTCTGGTTACTTCTCTATGGCAAATAAAAGAATTCAAAACACAACCTCAAAGGCTGTAAGAATTCTTAAAGCATTCAGCATATATTATTAGTTATACAGTCTTCACTTGATATAAAAAATGTATCTCAAGTTTTAAACTTGAATTTTAGTTGAATTTTCACATCATTTTTTGCCAGTGGCAAAACTTTTTTTGTGATTTCTTTATGTCTCTTTCCTCCTGATCTAATGAGTTCTTATTGCTTTTAATTGATTTATATGTACTCTTTATATATTGAATATGCCAACAATATCTTCTGAAAACATTTAATCCAGGTTATTAAAGTTTAAATTTTCATATGGTATTTCTGATATTCAAGAAATTTTGTTGTTTAATAAAATATATCACTATTTTTATTTTTTAATACAGTTTATTTATTTATTTTGAGAGAGAGAGAAAGCACATAAACACGGGAAGGGCAGAGAGAGAGAGAGAGAGAGAGAGAGAGAATCTCAAGCAGGATCTATGCTAACAGCATACAGCCTTATGTGGGGCACAATCTGCAAAACCATGAGATCATGACCTAAGATGAAACCAAGAGCCAGACGCTTAAACTGAGTGAGCCACCCAGGAGACCCAATTTTTTATTTGTGTCATTGTTTAGATCTTAGAAATTCCTTTTCTACTGAGATAAATGTATATATTCTTCTTAATTTAATTATTTATTCTATAATGTTGAACACAAATCCTTCTAGACTTACTTTGGTTTGTAAACCAAATAAAACAAGTAATTTAACTTGTGCGTCATATTTTTCTCATATAAAATGGGAATAATGATTGTGCGTACCTTTGAAGGTTGTTGTGAGATTTAATTAATTAAGGTACAGTACTTAAAGCAGAGACTGATGCATAGTAGATACTCAGTAAATGTTATCATTATTTTTTCAGTAAATGTTACCATTATTCATAACCATTTGTCCAAATTCCAAAATTTAGAAATCTCTGATTATTGAAAACTCTTTCACAACTCATTTGGCATAAAACATGACCAAACTCCTGTATGGCTTATTTTATCACACTTGGTGTGAACCTTCATATATTTCACTGCAGACAAAATGCCGTTTTACTTCAGGGTACTGACCTAGGCCCCTGTGGGGATAGTGTACAAAATGCATTATATACTCTATGCTTTCTTTTCTAAAAAAGTAAGTGGATAGAAAGTTTTAGAGTACAGGGGCAGCTGGGTGGCTCAGTTGGTTAAGTGTCCAACTTTGGATCAGGTCATAATCTCACAGTTTGTGAGTTAGAGCTTCACATCAGCCTCTCTACCGTCAGCACAGAGTCCACTTTGGATCCCCTATCCTCACCGCCCTCTCAAAAATCAATAAACATTAAAAACGCTTTAGGGTGCAATTAGTCCCCAAACCTGGATTTGGGTTCAGCTGCTAAATGCTGGGTACCATTTTAGGTATTATCTGTATTCTTTATTTTATTTAATCATCACATTCATTCATTCATTCAACCAGTAGTTTCAAGGTTCTGTTCAGGATGTTTGGGATGTATCATTCATAAAACAGATTAATTTCTCCTTCGTTCTTTGAGACAGCTTCTTATTTCTTTGAGACCACATCATCACCCTTGTTGTCATTAATAAAATAAACTTTTGGGAGGAGTGAGAAATAACACTGTATTAAAAATACACTAGAATTTCACATGTATCTTGATTTAAAAATATTAAAATAAATTGAGGGAAAATAACTTGGGTTGTATTTTACAGGAGAATGTGAGGTTCGGGGAGATTAAGATATTTTGAAATGAAGCTTATAGTAGAAGATAAAACTGGAGTTAGCACATTTTAAAGGCCATCCTCTTTCCAGTGTTCCTTTTTTATGTCTCTTGGAAAGATACCTAACAGAACAGATTTTCCTTTTTCCCCTTCTCCTCTTCCTTTTCCCCCTTCTTGTCCTAGTCAGTAAAATCAATTGCATGTTATTGAATGTGTACTGTATCTGTTTAGGACACAGCTCAGGATGCCCTGTTTAGATCTGTTACAAATATTACCCTACCTTTTTATCACACTTTTAACTCTACTTTATTTTCTCATAAAAGCCTCTCAAGTGAGAGTAATGTAAGACAGCTATCATTAACTTCCTTTTCCAAATGAGAAAGATAAGGTGGCTAGGTTAAATGAATTTCTTAAGTGATTATATCATTAAGAGAGTTAGGTCCAGAAGCAAGTTTGTAGCATTTTGTGCTCTTTCCATATGGCTCTCAGTGTCCTTCAGGAATTAAAGTTGACTTGGAAAATCAGGAATGTCTATTAGGGTCTTTCCTTAGCAAATATATTTGTCAGTGTTTTCTCCTACAATAGTTAAAAAGATATAGCCTTGGGAAAGTAGTCTGCTGTAAAGATTAAGAGCTATGACTCAAAAATATGAAAATTATCTCCCTGTTGTGAATATTTCATTCTGTGTTGTCCTTAATTCCATGCTTATAAATGGGGTCAACTAAGATAATTGAATTAAGTTGGATATCTATGAATATATGAAACAAGATCTGGGTGGAAATATTGAAGGCAGATCATGCATGCTACTATTAAAGCTGAATACAATGAGTATTTGATTAAGAAAAATTCCAACTTAATACAAAGAGGAACTAACATAGGCTTAGGTGAATCAGCTTCTCTACTTTGCAAATACTTTTATTTTAGGAGAAATTATATACATACATTTTTTTCATAGCCTGCTGTTGCTATATACAGTATTTCTTTTTCTTTTCGTAAGCACTGTGGCAATTTCAAAAGAACTTTCCCCTATCCCTTCCTCTACCTATAAACAATAGTTGTTCCTCTATGACCATTTCTATGTCTATGTCATGCCAATGACTAGCACTATAGACAGAGCAACTGGAAAATGAGCATAAGATCATGGGATGGGCCACCTGTCCTGTAAAATAAGAATGTTTGATGAAAGAAGAATATACTGAAGCCAAAGTCAAAATTACATCAATATTTAGATCACAAGTATGTAATAAACTATGTCTGCTAACACATCTTATGAATATAAAGATTACTATTATTTGTTTACATTATTTCATTTATGATACATTATTTCATTTATGAGAAATTAATACAAAAGCTAGCTTAGCAGCATATCTCAAAAGAATGATAATCGGTTACATGTACCTTTTAACTTTTACACAAATCCATTCAAATAATCTTTGTTAGCAGAGTTGCTGAACATCAGCCAATTATCAAAAAGGTAAGATAAAAAAAGATTTTGAAGAAATCTATACTAAACCTTTCTATTTAAAGAAACTTGGTTATACATTTGTGTCCAAGGAATATTACTTTCTGTGATAAAAAAAAAAACACATTGGGTGCCTTTGAGATATAATATGTAAAATGATGTATTTTCCTTGTTAATATTCACAGTAGGGAAGAAAGCCTTCATTTGGATGGGTGATGTACCCTCCCAGACCCACACATGGATTAACTGTCAGAGAAGATAGTTGCTGAGGTAGTCTTTGTTTTTACTTAATAGCTTATGGTTATTCTTTTTATTTCATTTTACAGTGATCTGTCTCCAAGCGCAAAATTCACTGCACCTTGCTTTACGTCTGCAACTGTTTTAAGGATAGATTGGAAACTAAAATTTATTTGGTATCCTGAAATTCTTTTTCTTTATAAATACCTTTAGAAGCATTCATTAACAGGTATAATGCAAATAAGATTCATGTTGAATTTAGTAACTGATCAAAAAGCCCACGAAAGCATATTGTCCACCTTACCAATCAATCTATCTACATATAAAATAAATGAAATCATCATGCTTCCATTTTTTTCAAAGGAAAAATTATCTAAAAGTTGCTAGTGTGCTATTATGTGGGCAGGCTGTATATATTTAGGCTGACAGAGAAAATCTTAAATTTGACTTGTCACCGGTAGGTACCTCTTTATTCATCTTCAAGAGAGATTAATAACATTCATGTCATGTGGGTAATTTTAAAGATCAAATGGACTAGTGCATATAAGCACTTAGCACAGTATTTGGCACATAATACGGCATAATAATATTAGTTTTGCTTATTATTTATTATTTATCAACAGTTGACAAATTCAAATCCAGGAGAACTTGTTTTTAGCAAGCAATGAGCTCTTAATGAGTTTATTAATTCAGATAAAACCAGAGTATAAAAGTTTTATATTTCACAAAATCCACAAGGGAAAATATTAAAATGTGTCTATTTTCCCACCGGAAACATTCATTGTTTTGGTGAAGAGAATCATGCAGTATGAAGACTGTGCAGATCATCAATAATTGAGGCAGAGTTAATATTTCCACTCTGAATCTTCATTTCTAAGGTTTAATATATTCACCATTTAAATATTAGAATGTAAGTTAGGTATATAAGGTCTGAATTCAGATGTATTTTTTTCTAAGAATTATAATCTTTTTTTTAATGTAACAATTAAATGTTTTGTTGTAGTTATTTATAGCCATCCATTTGGATAAAAATATCTTAAAATATTCAAACAGCATGATTTAAAAATTACAAATAAGGAAAAAAAGAATGCGTTAGAAGTGGAAAATTTCAGTGACATAGGCCAGCATCTTGGCAGATTAATACACACTTGAAAAGAATGATCCTGTAGAATATAGTGAATTCACTTTGCTAAAATCGAGGGCCACAGTGAAGGTCCCAGCACAGTATTTTTAATATTCAAAAATAATAAAACTGAATACTTTTCCATAGTACCTGTCAACTTAAATTATGAGGAGGTAGTAATTAAGCAAGGACATTTATCTGGGATCAAAGAATTGCAATTCAGAATATACAGATTTGGGTAGTTACCCAAACAGTTCCCCTCCAGGGAGCAAAAGTCAGGGGTTTTTAAAGCGAAAGGGATTGCTTGTATATGTTGTTTACAAAGAATTTTTGATTAGTGCTGATGGCAGAAAAAAATCTTGACTGAAAATAATTGGTTGCTAAGCAGTCTCTTAATGTAGTAAGTTGCAGGTGTTTAGGCAGAGTTCTTAGAATATTTGTGGTTTGGCCCAGTTCAAAAGTTTGTGCACCCGTGAAGAGGTGCATAAGGCCCATCTCCTTCATGGCCTCTTGGCTCCATTTTAAAGCCCCTTGATATAAGTAACCTATTTTATTTCACCTGTCACAGACCAATAAATTATCACATATGAATGCATTTTATTTTTCTTAAAAGAAGAGATAGAGGTTTTGCTTTTAGCAGTTTATAAAAGTGATTTAAAAAAAGTGAGGGATACTTTTTCTGATCCTTTTGGTTATTTGTCTAAATTTCCCAGATCTGCTACCTCCCTATGGCCTTCTTTTTGTCTCCACACTTGTGTGTTAGTACAGAGAATGCTGAAGAACAGCAAAATAAACAAAGGCAATGAAGATAGATGGGAGTATCAGAGAAGCAATCTAGGAAGGAAGGTTTACAACTTGACCTTCTGAAATACTTAGAACAGCATCATTAGCAGTTCTAATTACTTTTTTTTTCAAGCAATTAGATTGTTTGTCTATTCTCAAAGACAGTCAGTGCTTACATTGCCAAATTCTTACCTCTCTTACTTTTTTTTCATCTATTTTCCTTCCTATTTGCCCTGATTTTTAGAAATATTCATTATTTTGATACTTAAAAATACTCATTTCTATAAGCTGTTCATACATTTTACGTGTTCTTTCATACTTTAATTTGGAGGAAATAATAAGTGACTATCCTTAAAATTTTTTTTCAAGTGGTGCCTGGGTGGCTCAGTCGGCTAAGAATCAGACTTGATTTCAACTCAGGTCATGATCTCATGGTTCATGGGATCGAGCTGTGCGTGGGGCTCTGTGCTGACAGCGTGGGGCTTGCTTGGGATTCTCTCCTTCCTTCTCTCTCTGCTGCTCCATCTTGTTCTCTCTCTCTCTTTCTTTCTCTCAAAAATAAATAAATAACATTTAAAATAAAATTTTTTCAAATCTTAAAAAAATAAGATCAACAAGGATGCTATATACATATTTATAATATATATTTATAATGTATAATATATAAATGATACTTAAAATAATTTGAAAATCAATAAATGCAAGTTAACACTTTTAGATTTGCTACACTATTTTCAAACTATGTGCATCATGGCCTTTTTGATATTTCATTTTAGAAAATAATTTCTGATCCTGCTTTTTCACACTTTATTACCTTTTCCTAAGAGAAGTCCCAGTGAATTTCAAATGGATTTAGAAGCCTATTTAAATACAGTGACTAGCCTTCAAGTTGTATTATATTGAGACTTTCTCTTTATATTTACAAAGATTCAGGAGTTTCTAATTGTACTAAGTGTATCTAGTCTTTACACTTAAAAATGTTTATTTATTTATTTTGAGAAAGAGAGAGAGAAAGAGAGAGACAGACAGACAGACAGACAGAGAGACAGAGAATCCCAAGCAGGCTCCACACTGTCAGTGAAGAGCCTGGGGAGTGGGGTGGGGGTTGAACCCAGGTACCCTGGGGTCATGACCCGAGTCAGAGGTTAACTGACTGAGCCTCCCAGGTGCCCCTGGTCTCCATGCAACTAAAGGGTGATGAAGCCACTGGCAGAGTCTGTGTGTTCCTAAATAGACACTCTCAATTAATCTAGCCTAATCAGCACTGATTGTTAGTGCTCCTTAGTTTCTTCCAGGGGTGATAGTCGTAGATAATTCTGGGGACTTTAAGAGATTCCATGAATAATTAATTGATGAGGGGCGCCTGGTTGGCTCAGTAGGTTAAGCTGCGACTTCAGCTCAGGTCATGATCTCCTGGTTCCTGAGTTCAAGCCTCCGCTTCGGGCTCTGTGCTGACAGCTCGGAGCCCTGGAGCCTCCTTCAGATTCTATGTCTCCTTCTCTCTCTGCCCTTCCCCTGCTGATGCTCTGTCTCTCAAAAATAAATAATAAAACATTAAAAAATAATTAATTGATGAGTACAAACAGTTGGGATATGTTCTTTGAACAGCAACAATTTTTAACATGAGACAACCCTGGATTGGGGGAGGGCTGGATCTCAGATCTGGGGTATATGTGTTTCCATTAACAGTACTGAGTGGACTGTCTATTCCTCCAGTAAAACATCGATTGATAATTTAAAGAATATCAAGCAAAAATAAAGTTGACCAAACATCTTTTATGGCTTTTAATGAAACTGGCGATTTAAATGTTTTCATCAGCGATGACAACCCTTTGGATGAGGCCACGAAGAAGTCACCGCTAGAGTGTCCAATAGTATTTGGTGAGAAGGAAATGAGGAAAAACTAAGGCCGCGGGTGATTTTCTGTTAATTGGCTTCTCGCATGGGTGCGGTAGTCTTTTCGTTGTCCCTTTCACAGGTCGTCGTGACTCCCTAGTTTTCCAATGTTTTGTTTCAGATTCTTTCTCCCATAAACAGGAGTCTTTCTTCATCCTCTTAGCGGCCAGTCACTGAGGCTGCCACCGGCCAGACATCCTAAACTCTAACTGAGGCTGGAGCTCCGGAGTCCAAGGGGTTCTAGACCTTCTCCTGGCTGTAACATAGGAGTCCAGCGCCGTGCTGAGGCGCTAGAGCGGCCGAGAAGCCAAAAAAACTTTCTCCATACCCTTGGCATTCGCCGTCAGTCTAAATACTGAGTTAGGAATCTTTGCAGCAGAGCCCGCACTTTTCGTCCTGGGCTTTATCCCCACCACGCCCACCCTGCTTTTACACAGCCTCGGAGCCACCTTTCTGCAGACCCCTCCTCATCCTGGCTTGGACTCCAGTTATCCTGGCAGGCCGGCTGTGGGTCCGCCTAAAGGCTCCACCGCCGCCTCCGCCCGCGCTGCGTTCCCCGCGTGAGCGCTGGATTATTCTAGTCTTTGAGCATGGCAGATTTCCACCGGATGACATCATGGGAGCCGAGTGAGTGCCGGCTCCGAGAGGGGGACGGAGAAGGGGAGGGGGAGGAGAGGAGGGGAGAGGGCTGGGAAGCAGAGCCGGAGCCGGGTGTACGTCCGCAAACTGGGGAGGAGCGCTCCGCCCGCTACTGACAAAGGATGGGAGGATGCCTGCGCCGCGGGATGCTCCTTGCGCTCCGCCGCGCGGCCGCCTGAGCGACTTCGCCCTCCGCCGGTGAGTGATTGCAAAGATCATTCAATCCGCCTCGCTGCGAGCCCGCACCCTCCTCGGCTCGCCGTCCCGGGCGCCTGTGTCCCTGACCCCGAGCGGGGGTTGGCACAGCACCAGACTGGGAGCACCGGTTGCAGGTGCCTTTGCCCGGTGGGTCCGCGGAGGAGCCGAGGCTCCTGGCTGGGGTGCGTGGTGGGTGCTGGGACCCAACTCCCGGGCGGCGGGCTCGCCTGCGGGCGCCGCTCGGGTGAGTGAAGACTGTGCCAGCCGGCTGCCTGGGGGTAGTTACCTCCGCTGGCCAGCCAGCGCCCGCTCAGCGCGTTAGCCTTTTCTGGTGGCTCCCCAGTGCGCGGCGCGCTGTTTACACCAGCTTCGTCCTAGTCAGCGAACCGCACCCCTCGGAAAGCGCGGCATCGATCAAGGCCACTTTACAGGCTCACGAGCTTCCAGTGTGGGCTTGAGGGGGGCGGGCGCCGATCACCCAGGGCGGGCGCGCGTCAAGGACCACCGAGGGCAGCTTTTGTCTTGGGTGTAGCGCTAATGTGCTCAAAACTGAGTCAGGCTCTCCGCAACTGTCGAGTCGGATCCGGGTCCCCGGCACCCACCCGCCTGTGCGAGAGATGCCATTGTGTTCCTGCTGCAGGCGGGACTGAGAGCTGGGACTTGAGACATCAGAAGTGTCCTGCGCCCACGGTGAGTGTCGCAGTAAGCCAGGTGCAGGGCGAGCTTCTTAAGCTCCTGGAAGTGAAGTGACTAATTGAGGCCGAGAGACGCCCAAGTTCTGTCCCCTAGTGGTGTGAGTCAAAGAGCAAACTTAGGGAGACGCACTCTAGCTTTCTTTCCCCCCCCCCCCCCTCGTTTCTGAAGCGCTCATTGTGAGGAATATTTGTGGCAGGTGGATGGAATTAGAGGCAGGTCCAGGACTCAGGGAGATCCGCGTCTTCCTGGCAATCCCTTTTGTTATTCAATAGTTTCGGAAGAGGTTTTCTGGCTAAATGTGTTTGAAATCTGTTCTGTTACAGAGTTTTAAGGGCTTAAAGAGAAAAGATTCGGAAGCTGCTCAGGTGTCTTAGTTTAAAGTTGTGCTGCGTTTAAGTGCTAGAAAGCCAACGTAGCACGCCTCCTCGCTACCTGCAGGTTTGACACAGGTTTAATGATGAATTCCTTCTCTTTGGGAAGAGTCCAATTTTCAGATCACGGAGAAGTGGCGATACCTATTGGAGTATTTGATGTTAATGTCAGTTTATTTCCAAAAGAAACACTTTGTTAAAAAGGTGGAAGGAATGAAAGTTTGTTACTTTGGGGTCCAGTTACTTTCTTTTGGAGTTTCATTTACGGCAATCTAAAATATTTAAATTTTTAAGAGCTGTTTTATTTTCATGGATTTAGTGTGTAATAAAGGATCCCTGAATACTAAGGAGATTCTTGTATACAAGTTTGATATTCCAGCGTCTATCATGTAATGGTAGGGAGTAAGAAAGTAACAGCCTCAGTTATAATTCAAAGCATAATTTCATTTTCCTTGTCTTAAAAAGGCTTACTGGTTTTCCTGTAGACTGTTTCTTTTTCTTTAAAGGTAGGTGATCCAAGTGAAGCTTTTTAAAAATGGAAGGATTAAAGTATAAAACACCAGTGACTGCCCTTCTGATAAAGTTTGAGGTCTTTTTAGAACAGGCATGACAGAAAATTATTTGAATTAAAAAAAATATGGTGGAAGTTAAAAAGGAGCTAACTGGGTGAAATGATGGATTTTACTAAATCTAAATGGTGGGACTAAGAGAAATTCACATCAGTTTTGCTTTTGGAAAACGCACTGTGTGGCTTTTACACTCTTCTGGTAAGTGCATAATTAAATCTTTGATTATGTGATGTTATGAAATGAGCTTACCTCCTGTATCCAGGACTTTTGGGGTTAGTAGCAACGTTTTCTCCTGTGATTCAGGTATCATTTTTAATTCATTATTTGTTTCCTGACTTATCACAAAGGGCTCTACCTGTTTCTTCAAAAGTTTTGTTTCTTTTTAACTTTATTGTACTCCTCTCCTTATAGTAAAAGTTAAGAAGCTTTACATGAAGGTTCTTAGCCTGTCGCTCATTTGGCTGCTTTTCTTACATAGTATAGTGACACATCTCTTTTTGAAACTAGCCCTGTGAGGATGTGGGCTGCTGATGTGCTTATGTGATGGGGTATACCCAACATAAAAATATACATGTATATAAAATGTATATAGTCCCAGTCAGATAATCAACAAATAATAATCATAAGCAGGAGGTATATGGTATTTGGCTAATGATTTGGCAATGATATTTCCTTTAACAGGAGAATGTGTTACTCCCTTTATGTGTTAGGTAAAAATCTACATTAAAGATAACACATTATGATTTATGTTTGAAATCTTTTGTTTCAAAAATATTTATCCAAGAAGTTAAAAAAAATGATCTGAAACTTCACTAAACATACATTAGAATGTGTGAGGAAAGTTCTCAGAAAGTATGAGCATCTTATAAATATATATATGATTTCATATATTTGATAGGCAGTGCAATATTATTTTAAAAACATGAAGTAAAAGAATGTCCTTAAATTAGAGAATATTATCATGATCTTTAATGTATTCACAAATATTTTGGCTATTTTGTTATGCAAGGATGCCTAACAGGGAAAGATGAGAGGAAGTTGTATTATGAGACAAAAGCAGCGGCGCCTGGGTGGCTCAGTCGGTTAAGCCTCTGGCTTCGGTTCAGGTCATGATCTCACATTCGTGGGATTGAGCCCCGCATCGGGCTCTGTGCTGACAGCTCAGAGCCTGGAGCCTGCTTTGGATTCTGTGTCTTCCTCTCTCTCTGCCCCTCCCCGCTCATTCTCTGTCTCAAAAAAAAAAAAAAAGACAAGCAAAACTCTAGTATATTGCCTGGAATAGGCAATAGTGATGTTTCAAGGTCGTAGAAAAGAGCAGGATGTCAGAACACTGGAGGATTTCTAAGAAAAAATTGTGTAGGAGGAATAAGTTTATATTATCTGGTGGCCTCTTGTTTTCCCTATTCCAGTTGTTGGATTTGAACAGATACTGTAGGATCTCTGTAATACAGTGAAACTCTCTGCCTTCCTTGAAGCTAAATTGTATCTTGAACTGCATTGGAGATTGTCTTATGGGCTTTTCTATGGTGTTTTTTAAATACAAAAGGACATTTTATGGGTCACAAGACATTGTAGTGATAACTCTTGTGTAGGCCTTTGATAAGGAAATTGGTCAGTAAAATGTTTTTGGCTGAAAAGTTTTGGTGTCTCAGCTTCCTCTGGAAATTGAAAGTTAAGAGTGAAAATCAACAGTTATGAGACAGTAGAAAATATTCAGGAGTGTGATAATATCTTATTCATTGGGTTAAATAACATAGTTCATGGAGTTTTTAAAAACAAAATTAAAGAATATTTGAGACAAAATCTCCAGAAGCCCAAATCATCCCCTTATTTGTTATGTATTAGACACATTGTGCCACTTAATGGACCTCTATAATACTCTTATTTTATTTTGTCTTTTTTAGAAGACTTTATTTTTAAGTATTCTCTGCACCCAGTGTGGGACTAGGACTTACAACCTGAGATCAAGAGTTGCATGCTCTCCTGACTGATCCAGCCGGGCACCCCATATTTATTTTCTACTTCCCAGTGTCAGAATGATGAACGCTGGGTAGGAAGGAAATACATGTTCTAGTTTTGAGTTTGTCATGTAATTGAGGACAGGCTTCTGAATCTCTTGAACATTAGTTTCACTTTCCATAAAATAAAGGTGATAATGTCTGCCCTGCATTTCTCACTGGGTATGGTCTGCACAGTAAATGAGCTGATGTGCAAAAGTGATTTAAAAAAAAAAAACACGAAGAACTATGTAACTTAGCTTTTTTAACTTCTAGATATTTTCAGTTAAAGAAGTAAACTTACATAGAAGTGAATATCATTTGAGATTTCTATTCTAAACATCTGGTATTTTTAATTAGCAATTCCTGTATTACAATTTATCATAAAACTTGCTAAATAGGTGATTATGTATCTTTTAATTGCAAGTTTGCCAGCAACAAATTCTCTCATTTTTTGGGTGTCTGAAAATATTTTTATACAGCCTTTATTTTTATAAAGAACATGTAAAGTGGGGATAGAATTTTTGTTTGGCATTCATTTTCTTTGAACACTTTAAGTAGTTATTCTTCTGACTTGGGCTTCCATCAAGCCTGTCAGTCTTGTTGTTTTGCGGATTATGTGTCTTTGTCTCTGGCTGATTTTAAGATTCCTCATTTGTCTTTATTTTTCTTCAGTTCTTCAGTGATGCTCGTGGGTATGGTTTTCTTTTGTTTATCCTCTTGAGAGTTTGTAGAGCTTCCTGAATTTGTGGATTGATGTGTTTCATCAGGTGAAATTCATTGAGAAATTCTTGATATATAGTTCTACTGCATTCTGTCTCTTTTCTTTTTTTCTGAGATCTCAGTTGTGTGTTTAATACACGGTTTCACTGTGCCCAGCATGCTCTTATACTTGTTTCGCTATTTTCTACTCTTTCTCTGTTTTTCTCCAGTTTACTAGCCTTCTCTCCTTCACTACAGCTGTTATGCTGTCATGCTCATCTGTGGGTTATTACTCTAATTAGTGTATTTTCTTGGTTTTCAAATATGTATTTCATTCTTTGCTATATATACCAATTAACCTAGTTTTCCACCTTTTCCTCTGTTACTTTGAACATACTAATCAAGATCATTTTAAAGTTTTTGTCAACGCCAATAACTGGATTACTGTAGAACTTTTCTTCGGTGTCTCTCTCTTCACTCTTGGTTTGAGTAATGGTGTATACAAGTTCTAGAAGCTCCTGATGATTTATCCAGGTCCAAAGAGTTGTTGGCACTCCCACCAGGTGAATAAATTGGAGAGGTGGCCGGTCCTTGTAATCTCATCAGTGACTGAGATGACTCAAGTACTAACAGTCTTTATGCCTTGTGGGGGAACCTAGTTGCCAAGGCATAGATATTTAGAGCATCCACTGGTGCAGTCACAGGTACTAAGCACAATTCAGGGCAGTACTTCTGAGAATCCTGCTCTTCTTTTCAGAAGCATTCTTCTCAGTCCTTTAGCATCATATGTGTAGCTTCACATGTCAACAAATGTCATGTGGCTAAAACCACTCATGTGTCAGCTTGATGCTTCATCATTTATTTCTCACTGGGATCTTGGTCCCTCCTGTGCCTAATTTTTTTTTTTTTTTATCTCCAGCTCCATAAGACTGCCAAAATTTCTGCTGGGTTCCCTACCCCATATCAGTGGTCCCCCGCTCTTATTCTCAGCCTCTTGGTGTTTGTCTAGGTTGGCAGAATGCCTCCACTCTTCATCCCAGAGGGACAAAAAGCACCATCAAAATTCAGCTTACCCCTTTGATCTTTCCTCCATCTGAAATCTTGAAGCTAGAAATTTGAATTCATGGTAACTAAATATAACAAATTGGCAAAACTTTTCTTTCTCTTAGGAGTGCTACACACACACACACAACAAACAAACACATGTGTGTATATAATACCCACTTTTTTTTCTGAACAAAGGAACCCCATGATATATGAATCTTCCTAACTTGTGAATAAATCCCACATATAGGGAGTGGATAACGTGGAAAGTTTGGAGCTTCCCTCTTTTTGGAACAACTGTCCTTTGTTTTTCAACTTGTTACTCAGACAAGCAACTGACACAGACTGATGTCTTGTCACTGGCATATAATAAAGTTAACAAGTTAATTGTGTATCAACTTCTTTTCTTATTGATGTATAGATGAATATACCAATACCAAGAATATTTTTCTTCCAGAAGAAATGTTGCAAAGGGTGGTTAGTACTTTCAGAAATAATGTCTTTAACAATAAACTTCAAGTATGACCTAAATTAACTACACTTATGTGGACTGACCTTGAATTTTTGTTGACTCTGTCTAGTTATGGATAGATATTCAAAGTGAACTAAAATATATAATGCTATTTTTAAGTGATTATAAAAATTTTTTAATGTTTATTTACTTTTGAGAGAGAGAGAGAGAGAGAGAGAGAGAGAGAACATAAGCAGGGTAGGGGCAGAGAGAGAGACACACAGAATCCAAAGCAGGTTCCAGACTCCAAGCTGTCAGCACAGAGCCTGACATGGGGCTCAAAACTACAAGCCGTGAGATTGTGACCTTAGCCAAAGTCAGACACCCAACTGACTGAGCTTCTCAGGTGCCCCTTAAGTGATTATAAATTCTGGATAACTTATTAGAAACCACTGAGTTTTTAAAAAATTTAAATCCAAGTTAGTTAATATATAGTGTAATAATGATTTCAAGAATAGAATTTAGTGATTCATCACTTATATATAACACCCAGTGCTCATCCCAACAAGGTCCTCCTTAATGCTCATTGCCCATTTAGTGCCTCCCCCCCAAACCCCAAACCCCTCCAGCAATCCTCAGTTTGTTCTCTGTATTCAAGAGTCTCTTATGGTTTGTTTCCTCTCTGGTTTTATATTATTTTTGCTTTCCTTCCCTTATGTTCATCGGTTTCATATCTTAAATTACACATATGAGTGAAATCATCTGATATTTGTCTTTCTCTTATGGCTTATTTTACTTTAATACCTTCTAGTTCCATCCACATCATTGCAAATGGAAAAATTTCATTCTTTTTGATTACCAAGTAATATTCCATTGTATGTATGTGTGTATATATGTGTGTGTATATATATATATGTAATGGAATATATATATATAATGGAATATATATACACACACACCATATGTTCTTTATGCATTCATCAGTTGATAGATATATGGGCTCTTTCCATAATTTGGCTATTGTCAATAGTGCTGCTATAAACATTGGGGTGCATGTGCCCCTACAAATCAGCATTCCTGTGTTCTCTGGATGAATACCCACAGTGCAATTGCTGAATTGTAGGGTAGTTCTAATTTTAAATTTTTGAGAAACTTCCATACTGCTCTCCATAGTGGCTAGCTACACCAGTTTGCATTCCCACCAGCAGTACAAAAAATTGACCATATCCTTGTCAACATCTGTTTGTTGCCTGAGTTATTAATTTTAGCCATTCTGATGGGTGTGAGGAGGTATCTCATTGTGGTTTTGATTTTTTATTTCCCTGATGATGAATGATGTTGAGCATTTTTGCATGCGTTGGTTGGTCATCTGGATGTCTTCTTTGGAAAAACTTCTCTTTATATCTTTTGCCCATTTCTTCATGGGATTATTTATTTTTTGGGTGTTGAGTTTGATAAGTTGTTTATAGATTTTGGATACCAATCCTTTATCTGATATGTCATTTGCAAATATCTTCTCCCATTCCATCAGTTGCCTTTTAGTTTTGCTGATTGTTTTCTTTGCTGTGCAGGAGTTTTAATCTTGATGAGCTCCCAATAGTTCATTTTTGCTTTTGTTTCCCTTGCCTCCAGAGACATGTCAAGTAAGAAGTTGCTGCAGCCAAGGTCAAACAGGTTGTTTACTGTTTTCTCCTCGAGGATTTTGATGGTTTCCTGTCTTACATTTAGGTCTTTCATCCCCTTTGAATTTATTTTTGTGTATGGAGTAAGAAAGTGGTCCAGGTTCATTCTTCTGCATGTCACTGTCCAGTTTTCCAAACACCATTTGCTGAAGAGACTTTTTTCCATTGGATATTCTTTCTTTCTTTGTCAAAGATTAGTTGGCCACATGTTCGTGGGTCCATTTCTGGGTTTTTTGTTCTGTTCCATTGATCTGAGTGTCTATTTTTGTGCCAGTACCGTATCATCTTGAGGATTACAGCTTTGTAATACAGTTTCAAGTACAGAATTGTGATGCCTCCAGCTTTAGTTTTCTTTTTCAGGATTGCTTTGGCTATCTGGGGTCATTTTTGGTTCCATACAAATTTTAGGATTGTTTGTTCTAGCTCTGTGAAGAATGGTGTTATCTGGATAGGGATTGCATTGAATGCGTAGATTACTATTGGTAGTATCGACATTTTAACAATATTTGTTCTTCCAATCCACGAGCATGGAATGTTTTTCTATTTTTTTGTGTCTTCTTTAATTTCTTTCATAAGCTTTCTATAGTTTTCAGTGTATAGGTTTTTCACCTCTTTGCTTAGGTTTATTCCTAGGTACTTTATTGTTCTTGGTGCAATTGTAAATGGGATAGATTCCTTGTTTCTCTTTCTGCTGCTTCATTACTGGTATATAGAGATACAACCAATTCCTGTACATTGATTTTATATCCTGCAACCTTGATGAATTCATGGATCAGTTCCAGCAATTTTTTGATTGGGTCTTTTGATTTTTCCCTGTAGAGTATCATGTCGTCTGTGAAGAATGAAAGTTTGACTTTTTCCTTGCCAATTTGGATGCTTTAATTTCTTTGTGTTTTCTCATTGCTGAGGCTAAGACTTCCAACACTGTGTTGAACAACAGTGGTGAGAGTGGATATCCTTGTCATGTTCCTGACCTTAGAGGGTAAGTTCTCAGTTTTTCTCATTGAGGATGATATTAGTGGTGGGTCTTTCATATATGGTTTTATGATCTTGAGAAACCACTGAGTTTTGACATACAACCAAGTTGTTCAGAATGCCTGGAATGGGTTCTTTCCCTGCCTTCCTTTCAGTGTCCTAAGGTACATTGGGAAATTCATCGAGGCTTGGTGAGAATGATAAATTAGGTACTATGGTGTTCCTTGCTCATTATTCGAGCCTCAGCTCTGTTGACTTCTTCTCACCTTGAACTTATGCGAGGTCTCTTTTAACTCCAGCTCTGTGATTTTACCAGCATGTCTCCTATCTCCCTCTGCCCCTAAAAGTGCAGCCTAGAAGTGGGGAGAAGCTAATACCACTAGGAGAATCCTTCAATCAGTGGGAATGGGTGGGCAGTTCTGAGAGAGAAAGGCTTTCTGTAGTTCCCCCTGAGAGTCAAGGTTGAGTGGAACCTCAGTTGGCCATGGTGGTAACCCAACTCCATACTCTTATATTGGCTTTTATTTAGTATTTCACTTTACCTGGTGCTTCATTCTTACCCTCTGGAGTCACCTTCTACTATTTGCACATAAGTTTTTCTTTTAATTAAAAATTTTAAATTTTATTTTAGAGAGAGAGAGGAAGAGCGAGACAGTGAGCATGTGAGCATGGGAGAGGGACAGAGGAAGAGAGAGAACAAATCTCAAGAAGGCTTCATGCTGAGCATAGGGTTCGATCCCACAACCTGGGAAAAGTTAAATCAGATGTTGGATGCTCAACCAACTGAGCCACCTAGGTACCCCTGCACATGAGTTTTTATTTCACATTCTGCTTTTGAAGGGAACTTGGGCTAAGATACATGATAAATTACTTTTCTTTTTTGTAGAGGAAAAGTGAAAAACAAACAAAAAACCCAAGGCAAAACAAGAAAGAACAAGAATCAAGATCAAGGCTAAGCCACATCCACTTATAGCAGGAGAAATTGTAAGGAAAAAACTCAAACAATGTATTTTTCAAAGGTGTTTTCTTTATAAATTCATCATCTTTCAGGTCACCCTGTGAGGCTACTTAAAGAATTCTTTTAGTAACTATAAGGTTATCTGTTGACCTAATCAATCCCCCCCCTTTTTTTAATTCCCTTTAATATGTATTCGCTTGGCTACGTCCTGTCCTGTTGGTATAATGAGAAACAAAATGTGACATGATTACTGCTTCTTTGGAAAGTTTTATTTCTGTGAAATTAATTAAGTAACCTCACAAACAAATGCACACATGCCAGAGTGAACGGACTGATGAACAAGCACACACTGGGGAGAAAGCCTGTTATAGGGGTTTGACTTAGCAAGGGAGGTCTGGGTAAGCCTCCTTGAGAAGGTGACACTGGAGCTGACATCGATCGAAAGGATGAAAATGAGTTAATTAGAGAGAGAGAGAGAGAGAAGGAAAGAGTTTTCAAACAGAGGGACAATGAAGTGTGCTCAAGCCCTATTGTCAGGGAAAGCTTGGCAGTATCGAAGGAGTCAGAACCCGAAGAGGGGAGATGTGCCAAGTAGGAGGGACTGTCACAGAATGCTTTGAATATTAAAGAATGAGTATGTATGCATGTGTGTATGTGATTGTGTGTGTGACGGTGACAGTAAGGAGGGGCCTCATGAATAAACCAGGTGATATTTGAGCAAAAACCAAATGTATGGAAGATCTGGGGAGAATATTATATGATATATGCAGACTAACAAATACTTAAAGTTATGAACATTTAAAAATGTGAGAATTGTAGGAATGGATAATTTTTTTAAGATAGTGCATTTCTAAATAAATAGATTTGAAAGAAAAGGGATGTGATTCATTTATTGCTCAATTTCTTTGTCCTACCTCGTGGTGGTACCTTAAGAACTGTCTATGAGGCTTTTAAAATTCTTTATATCTAAGGAGTTTTACAGTGTTACAAACATTTGTATATTTTTATTATCTGTTAATTTTTAGGGTGGTAAAATTATAGGTAGACTTTTCTCTTTTTTAAATTTTTAAAAATTTATTTTTGAGAGAGAAAGAGACAGACAAGACAGAGACAGAGACAGAGTGTGAGCAAGGGAAGGGCAGAGAGAGAGGGAGACACAGAATCTGAAGTGGGCTCCAGGCTCTGAGCTGTCAGCACAGAGCCCAGGGCAGGACTCAAACCCATGAACAGTGAGATCATGCCCTGAGCTGAAGTCAGACACCAACCAACTGAGCCACCCAGGTACCCCTAGACTTTTCTCTTTTAAAAGTATTTCAACGAAACTTTTACTTGAATTGATTTTAATAGTGTAACACAGAAAGATTCTCTATGGCTGCTACTGAAGCATGGTGCATGGCCACATTTAATTACTCAGTCCCAGATGAATTCTTGTACTTAAGTTTTAATAAAGTTAAATTGCCTAAGTACTCACACAAGTTTGGATTTTGGTTTTGCTAATTTCTCCTAAATTTGAAATTCAAGGAACTAGAGACAAATTATTTTCCACTTAGAACGGGATTTCCTTTGATATTTCTTAGCAATTTTGCCTTAATGGAACCCAAAGTTATATTCGAGACACAGTGTGAAATGACCCTTTAAGATTTAGCATAATATATACAGTGGTCTTGCCAGCAATATTCCCTCTTTAATGAGATGGCTTGGTTTATCTTAATAGATTTCTTTTAAACTTAATCTTTTATGAAATCTCTTAAGCTTAAATCTATTATTTTAAAAATGTTTACTAAGTACATGGAAAATCATGTATTTATTCAGTAATTATTACATGAAAGAAAGATTTGTACCATGAACAATGAGAGGGAATTAGAAGTGGCAGGAGTTAATTGGGCAGATTATTAAGATGTTGAATAACAAGTATCAAAGGTAAAGTCTGAGACATTAAAAAAATGTTTATTTATTTGGAGAGAGATAGAGACAGGGCAAAAAGGGAAGGGGAGAAAGAGAGGGAGAGACAAGCAGTCTCCATGCTGTCAGTGTAGAGCCTGATGTGGGTCTCAGTCTCACGAACAGCGAGATCCTGACCTGAGCTGAACGAAATCAAGAGAGAGATGCTTAACCGCTTAACTGATTGATCCGCCCAGGCCCCCCTGAGACTTTTTGAATTGTTCCTTACAACATTTGTGTTAGAGGATAACCACCTTTAGGCTCTGAAAAACAAAATCACTGAACTCCTTTAGTTTTTGTAGACCAAAATTAAGAAAAGAATCTTAAAAGCAGTGGTAATAGACACTATTTCCATGGACTTTTGTTAAGAGGATGAACCTTAGTTATCAACTTGTAGATATTGTTAAGAATGATGCAAAAGGTGTTAAAATTTTCTCAACCATAGTACCCAGTAACCAAAAAAGGCCAAAAATATATTTTGGGGACATGTAAAGGAATCTTTGTGTTAGAAGTCTAATTACACAAATCTGTTTTTCTTTTACTAATAAAAGTAAGTATTGCAAAATGTTGATAGTGGTCCTCAGACTATGGTTAGTTTTTTTTTTCTTTTATCTTATTTTTCCTTTTTTTCCAAATAATTTTTCATAAGTATTATTTCTTTTGACAAAAAAGTTAAATGCTTCTTGAATGGAAAAAAAAAGATGAAGCAAAAACTTCAAAGTGATAGCTTATGTTAAATCTGAATAGTTCTCTTGTGGGTGTTGGTTATTTTTTAATACTTTTGCATTTATCTGTGTATCTTTTATGATAAAATTACATATAGAGGAAAAATGATGTGAAAGAAATCTTTTATTTCATGCTAAGTTACACTCTATGGAGATACAACTGGTACACAAATTTCTTTGAATTATTTGCCTCTCAACAGTATAAGAGACAATGCTTACTGGGATCTAATAATTTTTTTTCATTGAAGTTGCATTAATTTCAGGTGAACATAGAGATTAGACAACTATATATTATGTTGTGCTCACCAAAAATATGGCAACCAGCTGTCACCATACAACACTGTTACAATACCATAAGCTATTCCTTATGCTGTGCCTTTTATTCCCGTGACATTCATTCCATAAATGGAAGCCTGTGTTTCTCACTCTCCTCCACCCATTTTACTCATCCACCTCCCCCAACAACTATCAGTTCTCTGTATTTATGGGTCTGTTTCTGCTTTTTATTTGTTTATTTTTTGTTTTGTAGATTCCGCATACAAGTGAAATCATATGGTCTTTTTCTTTGACTTATTTCACTTGAAAAAATACCTTCCAAGTTCATTCATATTTTCACAAATGGCAAGATCTCATTCTTTTTTAATGGCCGAGTAACATTTAAGTGTGTGCGTATGTGTGTGAGTGTGTGTGTGTGTGAGTGTGTGTGTGTGAGTGTGTGTGGTGTGTGTGTGTGTGTGTGTGTGTGTGTATGTGTATCACATTTTCTCTATACATTCATCTATCAATGGATGCTTGGATTGCTTCCATATCTTGAGTATTGTAAATATGCTGCAGTATACATAGAGATGCATATATCTTTTTGAATTAGTGTTTTTGTTTTCTTTGGGTAAATACCCAATAGTAGAATCACTGGATCATATGATATTTCTATGTTTAATTTTTGAGGAACCTTCATACTATTTTCCACAGTGGGTGCACCAATTTACATTCCCACCAACAATGCATGAGGTTTCCTTCTTCTTCATATCGTCATTCTTTCTTGTCTTTTTGCATTTAGTGATTCCAACAGGTATAAGGTAATATATCATTGTGGGTATAATTTGCATTTCCCTGATAATTAAAGAGGTTGAGCATGTTTTCATGTGTCTGTTGGCTAACTGTATGTCTTCTTTGGAAAAATATTTATTCAGGTCCTCTTCCCATTTTTAAATTAGAAATAATGTTTGTTTTAAATAAGTTGTTTTAAGCAAGTTATTGATTGTCATCTCTAACTTGTTCTAATAAATAACTACAAGAATGATTTAAAATTACCATGTTTTACTTTTATGTGCTTTCATGAATAACAAAGAGTAACCTATATTTTTTCCTATATTTTAACATATATGTTAATGGTGGTAACAGTTATGTAGATTACAGACTCTGAACTCACAAGCCCTTTTGTTCATCATGGGCTCCTACTCAGCAGCTGTGATGTGATTTTGATCATGTGCACTTCACCATGTGGGTGCTAGGGGGGCGTCTATGCTTTTAGAGATGGAGTGCTTTTATGTTCTTCAGTGAGAGAACAATTATTATATTTACTTAGGGAAATATCTGTTATATAAAGAAAATTTGAAAATTTATTTTAAATAGAAAGGCTCAGTTTCCCCTATGAGAGAAATGGGAGACAGTGGTAGTTGGAAAAGGCTGACTCTAAGCCATATCGAGTTGTCTTGAAATAATCTCCATTCATTTGTGGGTGACAGTGGTCGAATTGCTTAACCTGTTTGAATGTTGGTTTCCTTTTCTGTAATACATGGATGATAGTACCTCCTTCCTTACAGTTGTTGTGAGGATTAAATGTAGTAAGTAAATTTCCTGATAATAGTATTTAATGTGAGTAGTTCATACCATTATTAAAGCTAATATATATTCTTTAAACTCAGGTATAACCTTTGTTTAAAAAAAATAAGACACATGCTGTACACTTAAAGTTTTGAGTTGTCTTTGTACTTTTTAAGTGTGGATGAAATTTGAAGATTCAGTTGATTGAGAAAAAGAAAGTTGGTGACAACCACCACTGCCACATAAATAAATGAAGGAATGAATGAATAGTATTAATAATTGGCATCATTTTATAGTGAGTACTCTTATTTGTCCCCTTTTTCTTTCTTTTTAAAATTTTCAATAATGTGGGCATTTCATTTTGATAATGGTAATATGAAGGAAGGAAACTTTATTTGAAAGAGAAGTTCATCGCTTCATTATTTGTGAACAATCTACATCATAAGCATTTCATCTGATATCCAGGGATATTTTTACTATTATCCCACTAGATATTTTACTAGTAGGATAATAAACATAATGCAAAACAATAGAATAAATGTTGATTTGTTCGATGTTTTTTATAGCTGCAAAACAACAGGTAAAGCATGTCTGTTGTAAAAGATTTCAACACTATAGAAATATTAAGAGTGGAAAATGAAAGTCCTCCTTCAATTCCCTCTCAACTCAAAAATATTGACTTCTTTCCTCAGATATCCAAAATATAGATGTTACATTCTCACATATATCATATATCTTTATGCTCAGATAGAGAAGAACATATACATTTTGATAAACAAGCATTGTACTGTGCCTTGTCTTCTTATAATATCTCTTGAATATCTTTTTCATGTCAATGTAGTTTACCAACTATATGGTATTACATATTTGGAGGTATTCTGCAATTTCACTGTAGAAAAACTCTTGCATGTGGGCACAAAGAGACGTGAGTTTATGAGAATGTCATTTGTATTATTTAAAAATTCTAAAAATGATCACTTATGGTATCTTGAAGCAATTGCATACTATATAGATGTTAGAATGAATGAACTGAAATTTACAGGTGTCAATGTAGATCAGTCTTTAAAATTTGAGTGAAAAAGCAAACTTCAAAGGATAATAATGTTACATCACTTTCCCAACCTTTACAAACATAAAAATAATTGTATTGGTTATACATACTTTAATATGTAGTAAAATTGTGAAAATGTGGTCATGCTGTTCAGAGGGTAGTAGATGTCTATTTTCAGCAGATTGTTACAGACCTGTCTGTCCTTACAGATCATGATGCACTCTGCATGATGGGTAGAGTGGTTTATACGTCCTTTAGCAATGTATGAAGTATTATCAGACCTCTTATTTTTTGCATGTATAAGTTTAACTATCTCATTGGTATTTTGTTTTCTTTTACCCACTTAGTGCTGTTGAGCATTTTTTATATTTTATAAGGACTTCTCATAAAATATAAAAGTCTTCTCTTTTGTGAATTGCCTTTTAAATACTTTGTTCTTTGTTCCCCCCCAAGTTTGGATTTTTATTTTTTTAAGTTTTTTAAAACTTTTTTTTTAGAGCTTATTTTATTATTTTGAGTGAGTGAGGGAGAGAGAGGGAGAGAGAGAGAGAGAGAAAGAGAGTGTGAGAGAGAGAAAGAGCAAGAGTGAACACGAGTGGGGGAGGGACAGAGAGAGAGGGAGAGAAAGAACCCCTAGCAGGGTCAGCGCTGTCAGCGCATAGTTCAACGTGAGGCTCAAACCCATGAACTGTGAGATCATGACCTGGGTGGAAGTCAAGAGTCAGATGCTCAACCCACTGAGCCACCCAGGCACCCCAATTTTGGATTTTTAAAATTGTTAAGATCTGTTTGTACATTTTGAGTATTTTTTTACCATTTATGTTCATTGAAAATATTTTCTTATAGTCTTCATTTTAAAAATTTTATTACAATGTCATTTATTATGTAGAAATTTAAAAATTTTATGACTTTCACTTTTATCATGCATTTCCTTTATGAATTTTGGCTTTACTTGCTTGAGGAGTTTTTTCTTAGAGATTATAAAGATATCATCCAATTTCCTACTAAGCATTAATGTTTTGCACTAAGGTCTCTGTCTTAGTTGGAATTTATTTTTGTTGTTGTTGTTGTTCTGAGGTAGAGTTCACCCCTTACCCCTCGACCCCTGTCCTGTGCACAGCCAATTGTCCAACTTAAAAAAGTTTAATTTTTCCATTGATTTGTAAGGCCAAGTCTGGCATATGGAAGTGTCATACATTAAATATATCCTGGATTCTGTAGTCTGTTCCATTGGTTTATTTGTCTAATTCTGTGCCAATTCAATACTTAATTTTTTAATCCTTTGAACATTATAAGCAATCTTTATATTTGTCAGGAAGATTTCCACTTTTTATTTTTCAAAATTGTCTTGGCTAATTTTTAAACCTTTCTATACTATTTTAGAGTTGGCTTGTTAAATTCTATAAAACATTCTACATGATGGAAATTCTTCAGTTGTTTCTTTAGACCAATTCTCTATGGAGCTCTATCCTTTGTATTTCTTTGGCTTCTGACTTCTTGTTGTATTTAACCAACGGGAGACACACCAGCAGGAGATTGGGGTGGGAAGAGAGAGCGCTTAAGGGAATTTATTCCTCTGGCCCTTAGCAGATGTGGCAGTAGATGTGTACTTCTATCCCCCCAACTCCTATATTACAAGGTTCCAGTCCCTTGTAATTTCTGGATTTCTCTAATTCCATTCCTTCCCTTCTGTCAAGCCTGGGAGGTAGTTGTGGTTGTGGAGTGAAGGGAGAGATAACAAACAACATCTTTTAACTGTCATCATGTCTCTGTACTGAGTCCCTTTGGATGTGATATGTCTTTCCTTTAAGCTTCTGACATACCATGTTGGGGTTGGAAGTGCATAGATTTTATAGTTTAATTTGAGAGGTCTGTCGTTTTTGTGATAAAGCCTTTCTATCCATATATATGTTACACAACTCTATCTAGTTCACTGCTTCTATGTGCTTTTTTTCTGTAAAGATCTCCCTTAAATTTTTTGAGACTTGTTCCCAGGATGATTATTGTTTTTGTTGTAATTATGAATATTTAAAAAGATACACATTCTAAATTGCTGTTGGTGATGAAAATTGATTTTGACATGTTGGTTTTCTATCCAGAAAACTTACTATTTTACTTCTTCTGATAGATTTTTTTGAGGTTCTCTTCTATAGGCTAGGTAGAAAATCATGTTGTCTCTAAATCATAAAAATAACTGTTGCTAAAACTTATTGAGAACTAACTTTACTGAAAGATACTTTAAGTGGAATTACTCATTTAATCTTTATTTCAATTTTGTGATATACTTTTATTGTGTTTATACTTTTAAAGTATATTTAAATTTTTTTTATTTACATTTTTCTCTAGCTTTATTGAAATATAATCAACACAGAACATTGTGTACATTGAAGGTGTATAATTGAGGATTTGATACACATATATATTGTGAGATGATTATCACAGTAAGTTTAGTTAACATATCTATCAACTCATATAGTTGCTTTCTTGCGTGTGGTGAGAAATGCAAGATCTACTCTCTGAGCAAGTTTCATGTATACAAGTCAGTATTGTTAACTATAGTCACTATGATGTACATTGCATTCCTGAAACATTCATCTTGTAACTGAAAGTTGTACCCTTGAACCATCTTCACCCGTTCTCTCCCACCCACACCCTGGCAGCCATCATTCTTCTGTTTCTATAAGTTTGGGGTTTTTAAATTCTACATACAGGTGAGACTCTATAGAATCTGTCTTTTTCTGACTTGTTTCACCTAGTGTAATGACCTTAATATTCATGTTATTACAAATGGCAGGATTTCCTTCTTTTTATGGCTGAACAAGATTTCACATACACACACATTGTCTTTATCCATTCATCCATTGATATGTTGGCTATTGTGAATAATGTTGCATGAACATGGGGGTGCAGGTAGTGATTTCAGTTCCTTCAGATATGTACACAGAGGTGGGATTGCTGAATCATATGGTGGTTCTATTTTTAATCTTTTGAGGAAACTATATACTGTGTTACATAATGGGTGTACTAGCTTACATTCCCACCAACAGTGCTTATGGGTTCCCTTTTCTCTACATCCTCACCTTGTTATCTCTTCTCTTTTTGATAATAATCATCCTAACAGGTATGAGGTGATATCTTATTGTGATTTTGATTTGCATTTCCTTGATGATTAGTGATGTTGAGCACTTTTCCATGTGCCTGTTGGCCATCTGTATGTGTTATTTGGAAAAGTGTCTATTCAAGTGTTCTGCCCATTTTTAAGTTGGATTATTTGTTTTTTGTTGTTGAGTTGCATGAGTTCTTGTATATTTTGGATATTAACCCCTTATAGATAGATGGTTTGCTAATATTTTCTCCCATTCTGTAGGTTGCCTTTTTATATTATTGATTGCTTCTTTTGCTGTGCAGAAGATTTTTAGTTTAACGTAGTCCCACTCATTGATTTTTGCTTTTGTTGCTTGTGCTATTGGTGTCATATCTAAAAATTTATTGCCAAGACCGGTGTCAAGAAGCTTTTTCCCTATGTCATCTTCTAAGAATTTTATGATCTCAGATCTTACATTTCAGTCTTTAATCCATTTCAGGTTAATTTTTTTGAGGGATGTAAGGTAGGGGTTCAGTTTCCCTAATCAAGAGAAAAGAGACAAAATGAAATGAAATGAACAAAGTGACATTACATCTGATACCACAGAAGCATAAGGGACCATAAATGACTACTATGAACAATTATATGACAACAAATTATACATTTTTACCAAACGACTATTGGTGTCAAAATTCAGAAAATAATATCAAGAAAAATAATATATAGATATACTAAAACAATAACAGTATGAAGAAATGGGGTTATTTCTAGGAGTATACGGAAAGTTTAATTTTTGAACATCTGTTAATATAATTCATCCAATAAACATTTTAAGGAGAAAAATTATCAGAGATTTTCAATAGATGCTCAAATGATTTTTGATAATATACAAATACATTTCTGATTAAAAACCATTAGTAAAACAGTAGAAGAAAATTCATTAGCATGGATGAATATATATCTAATATGTTATAATACTGATAATTTAAAATCTGTGTAAGATTAGGAATAATATATGAATCTCCTCTGTCACCATTATTTTTTAGTATATTTCTGGAGATGGTGGTCAAAAGTGAAGAAAATGTATTAAGCAGAAATTTGGACAGGAGTAGGCAAGTTTACTATTATTTGAAATAGGACTCTACCATCGTTTGGTAATGGTTCCTGTGAAAAATCTCCCTACCTGTGGGGCTTGGGCCCTCTGAACAGATGTCACTCTGTAACAATATTGTCTCCCTTTGGTAGCTCGACTGTACCTAAAAGAACAGAAGAAATGAAGCTTTGCTATAGTGCAGCAGCTTGAATATAGGTACAAATGCGATGTGGCTGGTTGTTAGTAATGACAAACGATGAAGGAATTATTTTGAATTATACAGCTCTAGACCACTTAGAAATAAGAAAATCATTCTAATTTTTATTACATATGTAAATAACATGTAAATTTAAATAAGATGTAAAATGCTTATTTAAATAAGATACAACATAAAAATTGAGCGTACTAAAAAGTATACTAAAATGTAAACACTGAATGAGATTATATAGATAAGTGGAAAGTATTAAGCAAAAATGTAAATGTTTTGTTACAGTGGTAAGATTAGGGTTGCTTTTTTTTCTTTCTGCAAAAATATTTTTTATATCGTTAAATCATCTTTTTAATAAAACATTTCTGAAAAAATTATAGCATCTGTTACATGGCTGTTCAGAAAGATCTGGGCCTAACACTGTCCAAATAAGACAAGCCCTACCTCCTATGAACTTGAACATTTGTAACACAAGAAAAAGAAAAACACAATATTAACCTACATTTATGTTAGTATTTAATTTTCTAATAAATTATATTTGCATACTTTTTTTTAATGTTTATTCAGTTTTGAGAGATAGGGGGAGAGGGCCTTAAGTGGGAGAGGGGCAGAGAGAGAGGGAGACACAGACTCCAAAGCAGGCTCCAGGCCAGACAGACATGGGGCTCGAACTCACAAACCATGAGATCATGACCTGAGCCAAAGTTGGACACTTAACTGACTGAGCCACCAAGGCACGCCTCATATATTTTTTCAGTCTAGTTGTCATTATAGTCTTTTCCAGGCTGGCTTTCCTGCAGCAGTGTAAGCTTTATAAGAGCCAGGACTGTGTATCCATAGAACCTACCAGATTGCCTGGCCACAGTTAATTATCAGATATAAATCCATTGGACTGTTGGAGTAGATTGCCCCAACAAAGTATGCAGGAAAAGTATTATTCATATTTTTATGAATGAGATATTTGTTTTGAAAGATTAACGATCTTGGCCTAATAAGGGTTGACAGAAAGCATTCTTTTATATTACGAACTCTATTATTGTGCCTGGTGGGTTGTATATCACTAATAACATTAGAAGACCCCCACATTCTTTACTCAACAGGAGAATCAATGAGGTTTGTGGTGTTGACCCAGAGTATATAGGAAAGATATACACATATACCTCTTGATAGTAATATACTTCTTGAAAAATAGTATACAGAGCAATTACATTGATTACCTGCTTTGTTTACACCTGTGAAGCCAGGTCAGAAGTGAACACATGATGTCTTTAAACCCCTTTATTCTTTGAGTAGTCCTGACTCTACTATTATTCATTCTTCTTCCAAGTTTCCTGCCCCAGAACTCTCAGACACAGCTTGGTACCTTCTATACTGATAGGGTCCTGAGGATCCCTTTTAACCACTGACATTATTTTCATATCTTCATTCCTCTCTCATATTTCCAGCTACTCAAGGAAAAACTTTCCAGTCATAGTTTTGGAACCTTGGGATCCTTTCTCAAAGATAAGAATTTGTTTTGGCTTAAACTGTTTATCAGATATTCAAATATTTAGATTTTCCTCTTGAGAAAGAAAATTGCCTTGTCTTAAATACTTGGTTTCTGCCCTCATTTCTTCTCGGAGGCAGTCTGTGTTTATTAGGTTTTCTTATATATCATCTGGAAATGCCTTTTTTTGATACCATTTATTGGTTCTATAAAAGTTTGCCGTGTATAAGCTTGAAACCAAAAGGCACGCATGCATAGTTTATGTATACTAAATTGTTTTCTTGTGGGATTTACTGTTAATAAACCTTTTTCCTCTTGGAATATTGGCTTGGTGGGGATTATAGTGATTGTGTATGCAACAAGGGTCTATGTATCCTAATCAGGATTTTGTTTAGGTGTTATGAGAAACACTTCTACCAATTATATTTTACAGAAAAAAAAACATTTCCAGAAAAATAACTGGAACAAAAATGAAGCAGTCTGGTAGGATCATAGCTAAAAAAAAATATGAAAATGAGAAACTGAAACAGAGGAACAATTATTTGTAGATACTATTTGTAGTTGAGTTTTCTACCCACAGCAAAAGTTTGTGTCTCTTGCTCACTAAACTGTCAAATATTGTTATATAAACTCCCTGCCATTTTATATCTCTGCTTTTCTTCCCATCTTAACTGACTTACTAGCTTTTGATAAATCACAAATCACTTTAGTATTTTAGCTACTAGTAGCAAAAGTGTGCCATTTGTACCTAGGTTGTACTGGTTATTAATTTGTGGTGTAGAAGAAAATTCCTGATCTCTGGGTAGTAAAATGTGACTGGCTTCCAATGCAATTAGTCAGGTTTCTGTGTCAGTAAACTTTGGTAAAAGGCCACTGATGGAGGTAGAGCTTCCTATAGCTATTGTATGGTCTTGACCTTCATCCACATAAATCATATGCCCCCAGTTCTCATGTCCTCAGACATTAGCACTAACAAAGACAGTTATTCACTTAGATTCTGCTGGTGTGGAGCACAACACTGTTTTCTTCCAATAGTTAAGATAATAGTTGGCTGTTTTAAAACAAAAGAGAATTGCTCACTTGGGTTTGAAGGATTACATGTTTTAAAGAATGTGTATTTCTGTCTTAGAGATAATCACATATATAACTGTCCATAGATTTTAGTTGGTATTCATCGTTCCTTAGAAAAGATTTTTCTAGGGGCACCTGGGTGGCTCAGTAGATTCGGTGTTCGACTTTAGCTCAGATCATGATCTCATGGTTCCTGGGTTCGAACCCTGCATGGGGCTCTGTGCTGATAGCTCAGAGCCTAGAGTTGGCTTTGGATTCTGTGTCTCCCTCCCGCTTTGCCCCTCCCCATCTTACGCTCGCTCTCTCTCTCTCTCTCTCTCTCTCTCTCTCAAAAATAAATAAACATTAAAAAAAGAAAAGATTTTCTATATAAGCCATTGTCTTTATTTGTTCATCTACTGTATCTTTTACTTCTATATTCCAGGCATGCTTAAGTTTAAATACATATTTGGTGATAAAGCCATTTGATGTTTACTGAGGGGAAAAAAATGAAGAGCCAGTCTTAGAATTCTGCAAATGCTTAATGTACCCATAAATTTTAGTGTACCTCATACACTCTGGATTTATGTTAGTACTTTTGGGCCAATGAGGTAAGAATGCATGATTAAATTTGTTGGTGTTCATTTTATAAATGCTTTTACATGTTTTATGGTCATTATAGTACAGGGTTATGTATGCAATTTCAGAATCCATTCCATAAGGTTATATGTATTTTTTTTTGTTTTAAGTTTATTTTATTCATAGGAGAGAGACAGAGACAATGTGAGCAGGGAAGGGGCAAAGAGAGAGAGAGAGGGAAAGAAGGAGAATCCCAAGTCAGGCTCTGTACTACCAGTGCAGAGCCCAGTGTGGGACTTGAACCTACAAACTGTGAGATCATGACCTGAACGGAAGTTAAGAGGCGGACTCACCCACTGAGCCACCCAGGTGCCCCTAAAAGTTTGTATGTGTTAAAGACAGAGTTCTGCCTTAGTAAGTTTCCTTTTAAAATGGTACACATTTAACAGGGAAACCTCCGAAAGTCATGACAATGGTAAACGTCTTATTATGTTAGAATCAATCCTCCTGGTGAAGGATTCTTTTGGCTCTGCTTACTCCTGCGACCACAAACAGTTTCCTGAGGTTGTAATGAAATACAGGCAAAGCTCATAGTTGGCACAAATGTCTACCAAAATGAGAGAAGTATCACAGAAGCAGAGTTCAAGAAAAAGAAGGGGGGAGAGAACAAGAGAGAGAGGGAGAAAGAGGCTCACTCTATTCCCAGATAAGTAGCAGTTGCAGTAGATACCATACGTATTTTGTAACATCCGTGATGGAGGGACACAGATTCCACCATAGGTTTATATTGCACCAAGCCGTATGTTAGCAAATTAGGAAGAGTGACAATAAATAGTTGGAGCTAAAAGAGGGCCGTGGTTGATGAAGGATCTAATTTAATTTGAACTTTGAATAACTGTAGATAGAAAGAGTCAGAATTCTTATAATTAATATCAGAGCTTTGATACAAGGAAGTACCTATATGAAAAGCAAGTGTGGAACATAGAGCATTGTAGGAAAGAGAAGAAAATTAGCTATTGTAACATCAGGACTAAGGCGGATGTTTTTCACTTATATTTAGCCAGTTTCACCAATCCTTTATGTGGATGAATGATCATTAAGACCAGAATCCATATACATCGTTAAGTTCATTTTATATGTATTTACTTAAGTTAACTGGGTTTTCAATGAATCATATACGTATGGTTTATTACCAGTTGTGGGTTCAGATGGTCTCCACTAAATATTTCCATTTCTGTATTCCATAAAATTCAGAGTTAGCCCTTTCAGGTATTATTATGAATAAGCGTGTGTAAACAGTTGTTGCAATTGCAATTTCGGTTCCCATAGCAGGGAGGACGGTGCCGAGGGCCATTTACTGCAGTGTTTCTTCTAGTTCATCCATGGAGTACCTGAATCAGAAAATTTTACAAGGGCTATTAAAACGCAGAGCCCCATTGAGGAATCTAGATTTAACCAATTCTCTGGGTGATGCATATATACAGCAAGCCGCAACTTTATAGAATGCTGTTAGAATAAAGCCTGTTCCTGTTTGAGTATGAACACATAGCACAGCCCTACAACAGGCATTTTTTGGGAGTCTCATTTTTCTTTCAATCACTTCTCCCTCAAACCATTTTAAAGTGAAGAAATAATAGATACATAAAGGTCTACAAATACCAGAAATGTTTGTTATGGATTCTTTGGAGACTAAGAATTCTCCTTTGTCACTCACCAGGGGGCCAGATGCCTCAGAAGCCATTTTACCCCTGGAAGTGCCACAAGTAGCCACCTGCTGTGTTAAACATATTGCAAAACCTAGGGGGGAAAACAGATATATATATATATATATATTTGCTGCGGCTAAAGGTGGAAGCTTTTATCTTGTAGATAAAGCCTGTAGGAGGAAAGCCAGGGGCTCTGCTGGGTCTCAGAGTCATCATTCCAGTGCTCTTGTTAATGATTATACAAGGACAGTTAATAAGCCGAGCTGGGGCTAGTGTTGTTGCAATGCGGTAGGTGTCTGGTACCTGCCTGGCATGCCGATGGCCTGCCTGGAAGATCCTGGGGGTTGTGCCCACATTGGCTGCTAAAATATGATACTCTCTGAAATAATGCCATTTTTAATTTTAAAAATCGATATCAGTGGTTCTCAGATTTTGGTGTGAATCACAATCACCTGGAGAACTGCTAAACATGCAGATTTCTGGGCCCCACTCCCAGAGATTCTGACAGTTGGAATGAGAACAAGTCTGTCATTTTCCCAGGGACCTGTGTCTCCCAGAGAGATGGACTTACGGGGGTAGCTAAAATGTAAGCACATATGTTAGAGCACTATCCGTACTTGTGAGAATATTTTCTGCGAAGAGACGGTGTTAGAGCAAGGAACTCACTATTGTAAAAACAAAAAAAAAAACAAAAAAAAAACAAAAAAACGCTCTAGAGGATGCCTTATTTGTTTCATTCCCCAGCCAGCACATTGAAATTGCAGCACAAAAATAATTGGAACATTCTGATGCCTATAGGCTTGGTTAAAGTGTATTTTCACCTTATGTATAGAATAGGGACTGTGGACTTCTGTGACTTAGACTGACAACATCTCAGGAGTAAGGACTTCTGATGAGCTTAACTGGGCACCGTACACTTGAGGAAATGTATCCCTTCAACAGTGGAAGCAGCTAAAGGATCTGTTTTGGCGTGTAGCAGAAGGAGTAGCACGAGTGAAGGGTTTCCCTTCAGACAGACCTGCTGGAGCTTGTGTTGAGCTCGTAAATGCATCAGACAACAATACTGGAAACAGTGGCAAATGAGAGAAAGTGAGAATTTCTCCTGAAACATCACTTCAGGCGCAGAGCACTATCTCTCAGAACCACCACACACGCACTGACACACATCACTGGAGTTAATAGAGTGCTTAAAGGCACGATGTGAATGAATGTCCACATCTTCCAAACATTCTGTAACAGCTAGGTGGGAAGGGAAAGGATTGCTTTCCTAATAAATGCACCTATCACACTAGCAATGTGTACCCTGCATCCCCAGAAGAAAACCCGAGTCTTTGTTTTTGTAATGTAGGGCTAGGCTTTCTGGAGTAATTAGAAAAAAGTCCTTAATAGGATCGAGATATCAGAATATGTTAGCATATCTTCCTCAAACACATTTTAAAGAAAAATAACGTTGCTAGAAAAATATGTAGAAAAGATTACATAACAACTGGTGCTTCCTTTTCTACTCCTGTGTTCTAATTTTTTTTAATGACCCGTTGATGAATGTCCAATATTATCAGTGCTTAGCAAATGCCAATTCTGAAAAGAATAAATATTGCTCGGTAACATTTCCTATTTTATAAGCTATGTTGAATCTCCTATAATAGCCAAAAAAAGCGGTTTTGTTTTCTTGGAATGATATGAATAATAATATTAATCTAATTACAACTTGGTTTACAACCTGATGGTCTTATTCATGAATTTCTTTCCTTAATGAGAACTGCTTAAATGATAAACTACATAAATTAACCAGGTCTACCAACTCCCCTTTACTAAGACTACTATCAGCTTACACTTTTCCCCACTCTTCTTATGATCCCAAAGCCCCCAAATCATGTTGAAATGTCATTTATTTTTGTAAAATTAATTTCAGATATCCTAGTTGATGCCATTTTGAAATTCTTGCTATTCTGTTTCTTATCTTAGTTCTTTTTTTTCCCCCCTGAAACCAAACCAAGGTTTCTTTTCTAATTCTTTCTCTGGTGCAGAGGAAACTTCTCTGGTGCCTCATATTCAGTGTTACTTGGCCAGTAACTTCTTTTTTTTTTTTTTTTTAAACAATTTATGCCATTCAGTCACACTGGCTATTTCCAGGCTATCCACTTATGACCTCTGTCTATTTCTAGTTATTTCAAGAGATCTCCTGGGGGCTCGTGGTATGTATCTCAGACTTCAGTATCCCTGGGCTCATAGTCTAAGAAACATGTTCGCTAGTTGATGGGACTCCACAGGTCTGTTCAGTCCCACACCTTGTGCTGTATTTGGATACTGTGTACTGACTATCATAAGCCCAAAGTTGTGGGGGAGATTTTCGTGTCTTCTTGGGAAGTGATTCATATTCTCTTTGTTAGGAAAAAATAGCCACAGTGTATAATTTCTGCAGTCTTTCCCCTTTCTTTCTAACGATTCTCACCTTCCAACCTGTTACCTGAGTGCTGGGGGTTTACAGAACCTGTGGGAGAACCTGAAACTCTTCCTGATGCCATGATGCCTTCCACAAATTAGGTGTTTCCTTTTTCTTCTGAGGTTGATTGACGTTCAGTACTTAGGCTAAAATAATAACTCACATTCATTTTTACAATGCATCTGTCACTGTAGGATTCTGAATTTCTTCTGTATTGAAAATCAATTGAACTATAATTGGAATTATTTTCTTAAGTATATCTTATTACATTATTATTTTTTAAATTGGCATTTCTTATGTCTTATGTGGTATACGGGAGGAAAAAGTTTTCCTCTACTCTTCTAGTTTCTTTTTACTGTTCTCTTAATTAAGTTGACATAAGACAGATAGCAGGAGAAAAATGAATTTAAGTTTTGTGTGTATAGAAGCCGCAAAGGTATGAGACTCAATGGCAAATAAGGAAATTGAGGCTTATATGCCATTTTGAGCTAAGGAGAAGTGGGTAGGGGTCTGGGACTTCAAAGAGAAGGAAGACAGTTCACAGGAAAATGGGAAGAGCAAATGTTTGGTAAACAAGTATTTGTCATGTCCTGCAGAGACTGTGGGACACGGAGAGGAATTTGAACAAGCAGGCCCTGCCCAGCTCTCCCCAGCCTCCCACCCCTGGCCCATGCTCTTTGTAGTTATATCTAGCAATAGCTCTTTTCCTGAGCTCTCTATCTAAATTCTTAGAAGCATTTAAAGGAGGATATAAAGTTCTTTCTGAGTCCTTGATTGTCTTCAGCTCAAAATAATTCATATGCCAACAGTGGGTGTGGTAAGGCTAAATAATGCCCCACATCTCCATTTCCTTATTCCCATAACCTGGAAATGTCTACACACACACACAGATACAGAAATAGATATTTTGCAAGTGTGATTACGTTAAAGATCTTGAGAAGGGGAAAATCATCCTGGATTATCTGTTTTGGCCAAATGTAGTCATAAGAGTCCTTAAAGAGGGAGATAAGAGGAGTCATAGTTGGGGAAAGAGATGTGCTGACAGAAGCAGAGAGTGAAGTGGTATCATCCTTTGAAGTCAGAAGAGGCTGCAAGCCAAAGGATATAGGTTGACACCAGCAGCTGAGAAGGCAAGGAAACATTCTTTCCTCAGAGCCTCCAGAATGAGTTAGCCCTAATGGCTCTCATAATGTTAGCCCAGTGAAACTGATTTTAGATTTAGGACCTCCAAAACTAGAAGATAGTAAATTTGTGTTATTTTGAGCCACTAAACTTGTGGTAAATATTATAGCAACAATAGGAAACTAATATATTTGGCATAAATATGAAGGAGAGCATTAGACTTGCCTTGCCCTAATAATGACAGGTAATATTTTCCAGTGTTTTATCTTTTTTAAGTTTTTTTTAATGTTTGTTTATCTTAGAATGAGAGAGAGCATGAGTGGGGGAGGAGTAGAGAGAGAGGGAGACACAGAATCTGAAGCAGGTTCCAGGCTGTCAGCTGTCAGCACTGAACCCTATGTGGGGCTCGAACCCACGAACCATGGATCATGACCTGAACTGAAGTCGGACGCTCAACCTACTGAACCACCCAGGTGCCCCTCCAGTGTTTTAGTATGATGTGAAATTAGAGGGGCACACATAATTTTTGAACATGAACTCTTGGCACTGTGAGGCAGTACCATGATGATGAATGTAAGAGTACCCTTTTCTTTCCTAGGATTACTGAAAACGTGTAAATGTGTGTTTGTTTAAATATGTATATGCTTATTATGAGCAGGAATGTGTTTTACCTGCATTACAAAGATTACAATTTCACTGCCACCATCCCTGTGAAATATATGTTATCATTCCAATTTTACAATGGGAAAACTGAGGTTTAGCTAACCAAAAGAGTCATAGTGATTCAATCACTAAGTGATAGGGTCGAAATTCCAGCTTTGGTGTTTCTGACTCCAAAAACCAAATATTTGTTTAACTGCTATGTTATATTGTCTTCTGTGTGTTTGCAGTTTCTTAAAACCCTTTCAGCAATATATGATGATAAGTTTGAAATATCTTCACTACACATGACTTTCTTGTTTTACTTCGGGTGCCAAAGAAATATTTTTCCCTTCCTGTTCCTTGTTTCTCCTTTCATATCATATTTTTTTTATAGGTGACTGCTATGTACTGACAAAACATCCCTATAAGTATAGTGATTCCGATTATGATATTCAAGTTCTATAAATTACATAGTATTTGAAGTCTTATGAAAACCCATCCTCTTTAAAATTGCATTAAATTCCAGAAGCATTCCTGTAAAAGGACATAAAAAACTATAATATTGGACTAACACTGGAAAAATAAATACTATACTTTGAAAAGGACACACTAGAAAAAGTGCCACCAGAGTTTCTTCTATAAAAATTGGTTCTGAATGAGATTGTTAGCGAAAAAAGGATACTGTAAGGAGATGTTGAGTGGCTAATGGCTTGATAATATTAACTTTGTGCTTTCTTTTAATAATACTGTTGGAGATGAAAATGAAAATGCAGAACCGTTGTAACTTTCTCCAACTTTGACTTCTGTTCAGGATTTGGGCCAGAAATTTGTCTTATAATTCATAGTTTATTCAGCATTTGTACAGTGAACTCTTGCAGGTCACTAGTACAGTTTTGAGGGGACATATGTTAAATATCGTGAAGTTAAGCATGAACTTGGGGACAGATCTATTTTGGTAACTGACAGTAGACTGATTGCCAGAATTGATTCAAGAGCTCTGGCAGGGGGAGGGCTTTCTTCTTCTCCCCTGTCGTTATTCCACTCTGTTCTGTTTGTATCACTTCCATCCTTGTATGTCAGGAAGAGTAAAACTTTGCCAGATAGATGGAAATCTTCAAGTGTACAAAACCTTTGCTTACTATTCGAACTTAGACTCAGGTTTTGTGAATCATAAACTATCCTCACTAGGTATGATTCTTGAAGACAGGGAGCTTCTCTGGCTTATTCTTTGTGGTATCTCCAATATCTGGAAAAGTGTATGAAATATAGTAGTATATCAGTAAATAATTTTTGAATGTATGAATGCGTGGTCAAACATTCTCTGCTATGATCATATAAAACTAAAGACCAGGACATCCATTTGTTTGTATAAGAATTTGTATAAGAATTTGTTTTGTCTCATAATGCTTGCTTGTTGTTATTAATCCTTTCTCTGACCATAGTTTTAGTATCATGTAGAAATGATTTTGTTACTACTGCCCCCCATGGAGTTTAGAGCCCCATGGCTCTCAGATCAGGTTCTAAGCCTTCTCAGAAGGGTAACAGTGTGTTCCCTTTTACTTGGATCCTTTGGGAGGACCCAAGGAGAGTGATGTCTCCTTATAAACAAGGTATCATATATCTGTGTCTTTGGCTTCTCCAGATCATGGGAACACAATGTGAAACTCAAAAGAAGTTGGCATTAGGAGTACCTGGGTGGCTCAGTTGGTTAAGGATCTGCCTTCGCCTCAGTCATGATCATAGGGTTCGTGAGTTCAAGTTCCATACTGGACTCTCTGCTGTCTGCACAGAATCCCCCTCTCTCTCTTCCCATTGCCTGCTTATGCTCGCTCTCTCCAAAAATAAAAAGACTTAAAAATTAAAAAGAAAGTTGGCATTAGACAAATCCCAAATTTAATGTAGGAAGCGGAAGAGTCTTATTCTTATTAGTAAATATTTTATTTGTTTGTTTATTTACTTAAAAGTTTATTTATGTTTTTGATAGAGCACTTGTGAGTGGGGATGGGCAGAGAGAGGGGGGACAGAATCCTATGCGGGCTCCGTGCTGTCAGTGCAGAGCCGTTTGCTGGGCTTGATTTCATGAACCGTGAGATCATGACCTGAGCCGAGATCAAGAGTTGGACACTCAACTGGCTGAGCCATCCAGGGGCCCCAGTAAATAGTTTAATCAAATAAAGATTATCCCTCTATTGCTCATTTCTTACTGCAACAAATCAGAATGGACTCCCAATCCTTTCTCCCTTCCCCCAAATAAAGGCAGTGTATAAATCAACACTGCCTGAAGTACCATCTAGGCTGCTGGGCAAGCTCTATACTTTTAAGTAAGACCGATCTTCTACAAAGTCAGACACATTCTCTTGAAGCCAATTCCCGGGAAGAATGTCTAGATTTTTATCTCTCCCTCTTCTATCTGCTCCTAGAAAATTGCAGAAATACCAGATTACCACTCCCTGTGCCCTTCCTCCGGGCGAGTATTCAATTCTCTTTAATTTAGTTTATTATTTCATTCTACTTGCTCTCCCTTTTCCGAACAAAAATTTAAAAGTCTAATAGGATTTAGGGATAAGGCTAACTTCTTAAACATGGTGTATTGACAAAATATACAGAATGAATTGTATTAAATGTCAGGAACACAAATATTTTCTATTCACCTTAATTGGCTGGAAAGTAGATTTTTTTAAATTTGGTTCCTTTGAACAATTTAGTTCTTGCTTCTGGTTTATCTCACTATCTCTCAATTAATGTCCATGAAGTACAGAAACTCCTTAGTGACTCCAGAACTCATAATGAGCAATTTTCCTTAGTACTGTTTTCCATTAAACAGCTAGTAAGTGTTTCATCATGTGTTTCATTTTGAGAGCTAAGATTAAGAATGTTTTGCTTCTTCTAAGGAAAAAAAAAAACGGCAGCACAGTGGAGATACAAGAATTAAATAATTAACCCACTTTGGGAAGTGGGATAAGGTGCTGTTTATTAATATTAATTAGAAAATAAAAATAGCTAAGAACAGGCAAAGGAAATCAAATCAACATTATTCATTGACAGGATACAGGTATAGCAGACCCCTTGGAAGAGTGGGATGACAGAGGATGACATCTGGTCCCTTTGCCTAAAAGAGATGTTCCTTTCCGGCAAAGAAAAGAACTTTATTGATTCTTTGTTCCAGCTCTGCAAGCCATTTCTCGGCTGTGTAAATCACCAGTAGCAGTTATCAGTCAGCAGCATTTGGAAGGACATATAGAAATAAATTCTAGATGGGCGCCTGGGTGACTCAGTCGGTTAAGTGTCCTGCACATGGTTTTGGCTCAGGTCATGATCTCAGGCTTCTTGAGTTTGAGTCTCACATCAGGCTCTGCACTGACAGCACGGAGCCTCTTGGAGTTCTCTCTCTTTCCCTCTGTCTTTGCCCTTTCCCCCTCATGCTCTTGTTCTCTCTCCCTTTAAATAAATAAATAAACTTTTTTAAAAAAAGAAATAAAGTCTGGAATATCTGATAATGAAAGATATTCAAAAGAGGTTTTCTAGAACTGCATGTCACTTTATTCCACTTAGTCTACAATCAAGCTGTTTCTCACAGTGTATTTTTATGTGTTTTTCATTTATTTTTCAACAAATGTTGGGCACTTGGTATGTGCCAGACTCAGATCAAGGAGCATGGGAAACATTAGTAAAGAAACAAAATCCACTCCTCCCCAATATATACTCCCCTGGAGGATAATCCTAATTGTGAATGTCAGGCCAGAGTGAACTTAAAAAAAAATCTAGAAATGTGAGTGCTGGTATATGTATGTTTAAAAAATGGAATTAAAAAAATAATTAAATTAGTTTTACTTACATTTACCTTTTTTTGTTAAGAACTTGTAAAGAGGCATAGTCCTGACTCAGTTAGGCAATATGGGAATCACTATCCTGATACGGGTTTTTGTAAATCTGCATTCACTCTTCATTTGTTCAACAAATTATTAACCCTAGTGTCAGGTATTGGTGCTAGGTCCTACACAGTGAAGCCATCTTTTAAAATGATTCAGCAGCTTCTCTGAAATGAAAAGACTAAGCATTTTACATGTTTGGCTGTTTGGATTTAAGCATATGTACATATACACACAGGTTTGAGGATGTCTGCATTTGTCAGAACCATTCATGACTGCACCTGGTACTAGAGACACCAAGTGGCAAAAGATGAGAATCTGGTCTTCAGAACCTTTGGTCTAGACATTAGGTATATTCTTTTTCCTTTTTTTTTTTTTTTATGTCTATTTATTTATTTATTTATTTATTTATTTATTTATTTATTTTATTTTTGAGAGACAGAGAGAGACAGCGTGAGCCGGGGAGGGTCAGAGAGAGAGGGAGACACAGAATCTGAAGACAGGCTCCAGGCTCTGAGCTGTCAGCACAGAGCCTGACGCGGGGCTCGAACCCACGAACCGTGAGATCATGACCTGAGCCGAAGCCGGATGCTTAACCAACTGAGCCACCCAGGCGCCCCTGTCCATATATTTATTTTGAGAGAGAGAGTGTATGCACGTGTGTGTGTGTGTGCGCAAGTTGAGGAGGGGCAGAGAGAGGGAGAGACAGATTCTCAAGTAGGCTCCTCACCACCAGCACAGAGCCCCACATGGGGCTTGATCCCACAAACGTGAGATCATGACCTGAGCCAGACCAAGAGTCAGGCACTTAACGGACTGAGCCACCAAGGCACCCTGACATATTCTTTTTTTAAAAAAAATATTTATTATTTTTGGGAGAGAGAGAGTGCATGAGTATGCAGGTATTTGAGTAGGGGAGGGGCAGAGGGAGAGGGGGAGAGAGAATCCTAAGCATGCTCCAAGCATTTAGTGCAGAGCCTGATGTGGTACTCAATCCCGTGAACCATGAGATCCTGACTTGAGCCGAAATCAAGAGTCAGATGCTCAACCAACTGAGCCATCCAGGCTAGATGTATTCTTTAAAGACTAAATGAATGTGAATGGTACAGTTTAGGTATATATTCCCTTCATAAAATAATGGATTGTAGAGAACCATGAAACATACTTTTTAAAGATATGGGGAAATTTTTCTTTTCCATGGCTGTTACTTCACCTATTCAATAAGGTAAAGTATATTTATATTTGTATAAACTTATATAAATATAAGTATATATATCTGTATATTTATAGAATATATAATTTTAGTTATTCCAATATTCCTTTTGTCTTTTTACCACTAGGCTCAACTCCTAAGAAGCTCATTGTCTATATCCTGATATATCTAGGGCATTATCTGTTTAGGTGCTTACCTCATTTGCTCATCACTAACGAGAAGCAAGTTCCAGCACTGAGACCCACTGGAATGGACTGCACATTTGCCTTCTTGGCTCTTAACTGTAATGGTAACTTTGTCTTAGCAGCAAACCACTGGCCCGATAAAATTCATCTTATTGTTAAAAATGCTCTTTGTATGCATACCTGATCTTGTTTATTTAATTACTGATAAAGGCTTAATGATTTCTAATTTTATGTGAATCATTCACATTTTTGGATTTAGCATATTCTTATTATAGAGTTTCTAATATTTGCAATGTGTTAACAGATTCTGGGGCTCAGGAATACTTTAGTGTTGGCCAAAAAAAAAAAAAAAAAAAAAAAGAGGAAAAGAAACAACTTGGAAAAACATGGCAGCAGATGATAAAATAGCAAAACTGTATTTAGCAGGAAAGCCAAATCCTACAGTTAATGTTTACAATTGACAACGATTTACAGCAAAGTAGTGAGCAAGGTCATGTCTGCATGATATATGAATTACAGAAAAAATTTAAAGTTGTGGTTTATTGATTATGGATTTATTGCCTAGCTTAGTACCTGACACATGAAAACTGTTTACTTACTGTTTGCTGAAGGGGAAAATTAACTAATGAGGCCATGAATTGACTTTGGTTATGAAAAACCAAACTTTTTAAACACAGAGATCTGAAGACTTTCATTTAATCTTCTGTTTTCTTAATTTTCTCAATTTCTTAAATTGCCTGAGTAGGTTGGTTCAGCATAGGGGGTTTCCTTTGTTAGAGGTTGACCTGTAGCAGGACTCAGTCAGTGGGAAGCTTTTTACTTCTGCTGTCCTTGGAATATACATTTCCCCCACCAGTCCCACAGCCAGAGTTGTTCAAGGATGCAGCCTTGAGAGAGTAATATGTTGTTGAGAGTATGGACTGCATATGTGACTCAACTTTGTTAAAAGCTTCTATCTACACTTGTAAGGGTCCTTTAGGGGAGTGCAGAGATCTACTTGTATTGGGCATCACATAGAAATTGAAATATACAAATAACCAATTTTCATCAGTGAAGATGAACCCTTCATTGTTACATTCAAGCAACAGCAATACACTCACTCTCTCTCTCACACACACACACACACACACACACAGAATCAATAGAAAGCTATTATTTGTGCTCAGAACCAAGGGTTCCAAAAATTACCCTTTCTAGGCTGGCTAGCTTTTTTGCTTTCTCTCTTTCTTCTGTCCTTCTTTATTTGATTTTCACTATGGCATGAAAGACTGATGGGAAGAATTCTCCTGAACCATTAAAAAGCTAGGTAATATAAATTACCACTAACTTGTAGGAGAGAATGATTTTTGTACAAAGCCAGCTTTATTTTACTCCTTACCTGTGATGGGACATAACCATTGTTTTTATTCCCAACAAGAACAGAGGGACAGATGTTTGCAACCTGGTGGTAGCCTTGGAAAGGTTGCCTGCCATAACTCCAAAAAGAGGTAAGAAGAAAATAGTTCTCATAGTGATAACATTCACAAACTTTATCATTAAAGCAACTGTGTCTTGGGGTGCCTGGTTGGCTCAGTTGGTTAAGCATCCAACTCTTGATTTAGGTTCAGGTCACGATCTCAGGGATTGTGAGTTTGAGTCCTGCATTAGGCTCTGTGCTGATGGTGCAGAGCCTGCTTGGGATTCTCTCTCCCTGCCCCTTCCTCGCTGTTTCAAAATAAATAAGTAAACTTGAAAAAATAAATAAAGCAAAGGTGTCCTTAATACAAGTATAGGCAACTCCTACTGTGAAAATATTCTTTCAATAGATTGGTTACTGCTTCCAAGATGCATTGTTTTAAAATATGAATATTTCCTTTAAAAGGAAAGATAAAAAAAATCTTGTCCTATAACTCTTGCTACATATTGTAAAATAAATGGAATAAGAAAACTGATTTGCAGGAAAAAATCATGGTAGGGACCTCTGGCTCCTTTGGTCCTGGTAGTTTATTTTAAAATGGATATTGTAGGGCACCTCTTTTGGCTCAGGTCATGATTTCACAATTCTTGAGTTCGAGCCCCACATCAGTCTCTGTGCTGACAGTGCAGAGCCTACTTGGGATTCTCTCTCCCTTTTCTCTGTCCCCACCCCACTCATGCTGTCTCTCAAAATTAATAAACTTAAAAAAATAATAAATAAAAATGGAAATTGCATATTCTGTACTTAGCTTAAAAGACAAAATCCTTTCTGGTTAATATTTCCATTCTTTTTGCCTCAACCAAATACTAATATCGCCTTACTGTTATAATACCACTTCCTGCTATTTCCTTAACATTCCTACCTGACAGGGGCTTCCTTCAGGCTTATTGGCAGTTTTCGCAATAGTCAGTTTGGTTGTTTAGTCTCTTATCTATAAAGATGAAGGCACTTTCTTTCCCTTTGGTTGTCTGGTTAGAAAATCTTCCCTTTCACAGCTGTGAACCTTCTGCCTCAGCAGTTTATATTCATGAGTTTGATACTAATGTTGTCTCTCAGTACAGCAAATGCAAGTTCATTAACTTCCTTTGAAAAAGTAACTCTGTTCTTTCCTAAGCTACTTGTTTTAAGTAGAAAAAGAAAAAGGTTTCTATGAAAATACCATATTTTATACTAAGCTTGCTTGATTGGTGATTGGGAGAAAGAATATACATACATACACATATGTATGTGCATATACACAATTTTATAATATAATATTTACATTACATCTTGTCATTGTTATGTAAAATCTGAAACATACACAGTGACAGGACAATGAAATGAACTCTCATGTTTCTGTTGCCTAGCTTCAACAATGATCAACTCATGGTCAGTCTTGTTTTGTCTTTCTTTCTCATTCCTCCTCTCACCCCAGATTATATTGAAGCAAATCCCAGACATTTCATTTCACCTGTGTATTTCAGTGTATGTATTTAAGTACACATACTATTAAAAAACTATACCCGCAATATCACAGTCCCACCTAAAAGTTAGCAACATTGGAAGTATAGTTAATATAGGAAGTGCCTAAGCAACAATTATATTAAAGTGTTTCCTTTCTAAGTCAACTTGCAGAAACTTTCACTCAAAACTATAATCTTATGATGCTGACTCAGCGTCCAGATTGTGTCACAGATGCCCAGTTAATCAAGATGTTGTTAAAATGTGGCACTAATTGCACTGAGTTCTAGGTGCTGAAATCAGGGCTTTTCTTCCTGTGCTCAAGGGTAGCCCTGAAGTAAATTTCAAAAAGCAGTAAAGCTGATCTTTTCTGCATCCTGGAACCCATCTCTTGCCTTCACATTGCCTGTAGGACTCACAGTAGTGCATGGAACCCAGCCTCTTCCTATCCTTCACAGTGCTGCCTGCAACCATTCCACTTGACTTTGTTCCTTGCTCCCACCCCAGTGCAATGTCCTATTCTCTCAAAGTCCCATGTCCAGAGTAAATTTTAATAGGAAGGCAACCTGTACTACTATACACTAAGACGCATGAATTAAAAATAATCGTTTTTCTAAAAGCAGCTTTTTAATTATTTGGTAACAGTCTTTGGTAGGTAAAATAGGAATATCACAGGAGATGGAAACTGGTACAGTAGCTCTTTATGTATCTGGGTGATATGCAAGCTCTGGGCATCCTGATGGGGGCAGTAAAGAAGTTATGACCGAATTATGTTTTAGCCCATTATTCTGTCTTTTTCTCCTTCTGTTTGCATACCTCTCATTTTTGTTTGTCATAACGTCAATAGGAACAGACAGAATAAGAGAAAGACTAAGTCAGAGGGGGAAGAATAAAAGGTAGAAAAGAAAGGTACACTGTAGGGGAAACCTAAGAGAGAGATGAATGCTTTGTGGGACATTGAACTATGCAGGATCGGGCATATTTCTAAAGAACAAAAATACTGGGAATAGGAAAAATATATGGGAATATCCATGTCTTTATTAATATGATTTTTTTAACAGTGGGGACATGGGAGTTTATTGTCTTCTCTGCCATTGTCTGTGTTTGAAATTTTACTTAATAAAGATGCAGATAAGCTAGAGTATAAATATAATAGTATAAAAGAGATCATAATGACGTTGAGAATACTGAGAGAAGTATTCTGAGATTTTCTCTTTACCAATGTACAAAAACTTTATCCTGAGAATTATGAATTATATGTGTCTTTATATAATAGGTATGTATATGCATGTGCACACACATCCCATATGCACTCATAACACTATATAGAAGTGTGATAAAAAGAGAAGGAAAATGGTATCAGTTAAGACATCTCTAAAATGCTTTATAAAGTGACCAGTTAAGGCCCATGACTTTTAAAATATTTTTTAAAAATGTTTATTTTTGAGAGAGAGAAAGAACGAGTTTGAGTGGGGGAGGGACAGAGAGAGAGAGGGAGACACAGAATCCAAAGCAGGCTCTAGGCTCTGAGCTGTCAGCACAGAGCCTAATGCAGGGCTCAAACCCACAAACTGTGAGATCATGACCTGAGCAGAAGTTGGATGCTTAACCGACTGAGCCACCCAGGTCAGGTTCATGATTATAAAGAGAAAGAATGGAAGTGCATGTGATGGCATTTTAATAGCCCAGTATTAAACACTTAAAAAACATGCATATCTGCAGGTGAGCCATAAAAGGCTGAACAAAAAAATCCTAGAGTACTAAAATCCAATTGTACAAACAAAGAGTCCAGAATCAGAGGAGTACACTTTTGTTTTTTTTCTCTTCAAAATCTTGTGGTTTAACTGGTTGCTTTATAAAGCATTTCAAAGAATGCTTTAACTCACCCTATTTTCCTTTTCCTTCACAGAACCTTAATTATTCTCCACTGTAATTAAATCTTGCATTTATACTGTTTTTTAATGTTACTTTCTTTGAATGGCCCACTCTTTACGTTTCTATGTCTTTGCCACCAGTAAAATCTGTAAGATTATAATGAAAGGTACTGCTATTCAATTAGGAGAGGAAATATCACTTTTTCTTAAAAGGGGATAACAGAAATAATAACTAGTGCTGTAAAAAGACCTAAAAATTATTTGAAAAACGTTTTCATTGGATGGATGCTCATGGTTAAATATCTCAGGCTTTCAGGCAGCTTAATTATCTACAAACACACACAGAAATGTAAAGCTTTGATTCAGAGATGGTTGTGTTTTCATGTGTCTGTAAGTAACGTTCAAAATTGCTTTCATAGAACTGGATCATCATTATATCTAGAGCTCTGCCTGGCAGAACTGTGATTTGCCTATTTCAACAAATATAGGTAGAGTTGGAATGGTTGGTAACAGCTTCACTTCTCCAAATGTGGGAAAAACCTGAGTGCTGTTGTACAACTTTTCAGGTATGAGCTCTCTTGCCTGATAGGATGGTGGTATTTTGCATACTGAAATCCTGTCCTGTATCAGTTAATATTGTATTTTAGGAGATGCCCTTGATGCCTCCGTGCAGAAGACCAACTATGTGTATGTTCTTCATTATTCTTGTGGTAGTTTTACTACATCTTCATATTTGAACATTGTTCCATGTGTTTGTAAGGGAAACGCCATGAGCTTTGTTTTACTTAAATTTTTTTTATTTGAGTATATTCGACACACAGTGTTACATTAGTTTCAGGTGTATAGCATAGTGACTCAACTTCTCTCTACATTATGCTGTGCTCACCACAAGAGTAGCCACCATCCATCGCCATAAAACGCTATTACAACAATACCATTGACTATATTCCCTATGCTCTGCCATTTCTTCCTGTGACTTATTCATTCCATAACTAGAATATCAGTTTTATTTTTTAAGTGATAAATTTCATAATCCTGATTTTACAACTGGCACAGTTGGAAACGTTCCATTTCGTGATTGAGGATGCACTTTAGGCACGCACGTCTGTGGGTATGCACAGAGTACTTTGCAGCAGTGAGGGCTCTGAGAGACAGATTGAGTGATGGAGGGAATGAAAAAACACTTACTCCTAACCTTGTTCTGTGAGCAGGGTTTGTCCCCTGTGGGTGGAGATGAAGACAGCAACCCAGTAAACTGTTTTTCTGGGAAGACTTTATGGCTCTGAGCAGGCACTACACTGCTGTGTTATTTAGGTTACAAAATAAAGTTTGTGGATGAAAAGGCCATTTCTTCTCACCTCCCTCGCAGAACCTGGAAGCTGATCAGGTGCAGGAGCAGAAGGTGAGAATGCCCTTGGCATGGACTTGGCATTTGCACAGAGGCTTTCTCTGTGGTCACCCTGTAGAAGTGCTGGAGCTAAAGAGGAAAACTGAACAGATGCTATCTGGTAACTGGAGCAAATGGGAGACATCCTTATTATTATTTTTTTAAGTTTATTTGAGAGAGAGAGAGTGAGAGAGAATATGTGTGAGCAAGTGGGGGAAGGGCAGAGAGAGAGACAGGGAGAGAGCAAATCCCAAGCAGGCTCTGCTCCGTCAGTGCAGAGCCCAAAGCGGGGCTTGAGACCACAACCCATGAGATCATGATCTGAGCTGAAGTCAAGAGTTGGGTGCTTAATTGACTAAGTGGGAGGCTTCCCTATTAGAACTCCAGGAAACATGGAGAGATCTCTGAGGAGGTGGTGGAAATGTTATATGAATAGATGGGGTCTCAGAGCCATTGTAATTTGGGCATTAATAAAAGTATAACTTTATAAAAAAAAACCTGTAACTTTTCTTTCTTCCCTCTTTCTTCCCTTCCTCCCTTCCTTCTTTTCCTCCTTCCTTCCTTCTCTCCTTCCCTCCTTCCCCCTTCCCCTCTCCTGCCTTTTCTTCCTTTCATCATGAGCTGGTGAAATCTGAAGCACATTGACTACTTTTCTTAGATGTTAATTGAAATATATACCATTTTAACCTTTGGGCAAGAATGGGTTATAAATTTACAAAGAATCAAAGGTCACAATTTCCATAAATAAAAGATTGTCATGGAGGTCAAGGACAGTTTACTTTTGCCAAATCACATCTGCTAATTTCTACTCATGATGAGTATTTTATTTGTTTCTGGCAGTTTCTAATCTTTTCCAGGAATCAAATGACAGAACTTTATTTTGGGTGGAAAGTCCCCTTCTTTCCCTAATGAGGTAAAGATATAGAATGCTGAGGGAATCATTAAGGGATGTTAAAGTTCTAAGCATACAAAGCATTGCATGTACTTTAGTTGGTAAGGTATTTGAAATACATTAGTGATCCTGCCAGGAACAGATTCTTAATTGGAAGTTTATTCTGTGGCAAGAATGCTTAAGTTAGGGATCTTTTGTGGTTTACTGTGCTTCACTTGAATGTTACCATATGAATTAGGTAAATTCACATTTAATTAAAAACACATATTTTGTCTGTTTAAATATATTGCATATGAGTTGATACCCTGATTCAGCCTGTACTTAATCTTTGTTCTCCATTTGGCATGTTATCATTAGTATTTGGCTGCTCTAGGAAATAAAGGCTGACATTGAAATACATTTTTCATACCTGACTTGGTTGAGTACATTTTCCTTAATTGTTATAAGGTTTTAAAGTATCTTTTTGCATTTGATATACAGTCATGGAGCTCATAAATCTAATATTACTTCTTGCAATTTTCAAAATAAAAATTAAATATTTGCATTTTTTGTTAACATTATCCTTCAGAACACACCTAATTTGTTGGGCTCATTTTTCCTTTACTTTGAAGATATGAGGAAATATGTCCTTTATTAAAATATTGGCCTAACTCTCACTTTAGAATTTTCTCCACAGGTATTTTTAAAGCCTCTTAAAAATTCATGCTCCACAGTTGACCTTCTGGTCTTCTGATTCTATCCACTTTCCCTGAGGGTACAGGATAATCTATCCTATATCCTGAGGACACAGAGGTTTTATTTTTCTTAATTAAAAAATTTAATTGAAGTATAGCTGAAATGTATTGTAATATTATATAAGTTTCTGGTGTACAACGTAGTAATTCAACAATTCTATACGCTACATACTACTTCCACAATGATAAGTGTGGTCGTCATCTGTCACAATACAAAGTTATTACAATGTTATTGACTGTATTCCTTATGCTGTACTTTTCATCCCTGTACCTTATTTATTTTATAACTAGAAGTTTGTACCCCTTAATCCCCTTCACCTGTTTCACACAGTTTTCAACTCCAGCCAAGCATCTCTCTTGAGTTTCAAATCTGATGCCTAACTGCATACTAACCGACTTTTTTTTTGCATGTTCTCCATCTCCTCACGCTTGTCAAGTCCTGTGCTGGACTTCTCCCCAATCTGTTCTTGTTCCAAGCTTTAAGAATGGCTGTACCAGGGGTGCCTGCATGGCTCAGTTGGTTAAGGGTCTTGCTTTTGGCTCAGGTTGTGATCTCACGGTTTGTGGGATCAAGCCCTGCATCAGGTTTCAAGCTAAGCATGGAGCCTGCTTGGGATTCTGTCTCCCTTTCTCAGCCCCTCTCTCTCTCTACCTCTCTCTCTCTCTCTCTCAAAATAAATAAACTTAAAAAAACAAGAATGGATGTGCCAGTTTTCATTTATACAAGCTAGAAACTTCATGAGCTATAAATCATAGATTCCTTTGTTTCCACCAATTAAAAATAATTTTTTTTATTTAATGTTTTTTATTTATTTTTGAGAGACAGAGAGAGACAGCTCAAGCAGGGGAGGGTCAGAGAGAGAAGGAGACACAGAATCTGAAGACAGTCTCCAGGCTCTGAGCTAGCTGTCAGAACAGAGCCTGATGTGGGGCTCGAACCCACAAACCATGAGATCATGACCTGAGCCGAAGTCGGATGCTAAACCGACTGAGCCACCCAGGCGCCCCTGTTTCCCCAAATTTTTATATCACATTGGAAACCTAGTATTAAAGGTTGGTTTCCTTCATTGCCGTCTTATTTTCTTTCTCTCTATTGATGTTGCTTTAGCATAGACTATCATCAGTTCTCCCCAGATGATGGACATGGCATTCGAAGTGACCTCTGCTTCCAGTGTCACCCTCTCCAGTCCATCCTGGACACAGAGTTCAGAGCTATCTGGGTTTGTCACTCCTTGACTTAAAAGCCTTTCAAAATCAAGTTCAAATTCCCAGACATGCGATATCCTTCCTATCTTGCCCCTGCTCATTTCATTGACTTAATCCCACCATGTCACTGCATTCCTCACCCTTACCCTCACCCTCACCCCCTATTTAACTCCCAACTGATACAGAAGTATTTGAGCTTCCCTCTTTAATGACATGATGCTTCATTCTCTTATCACTTAACAAGCTGTGCTCTTCACTTCTCCATTCTTCAAGGCTCATCTCAATCGTTACATCTGGAACAGGATTTTTGTTGACTGCCATTGAACTCTGTCACTTCCTGTGTTTTCTCAAAGGACTTTGCTAGTAACTAACAGGCTGTGGCAACATGACTTATGGTTGCTGGGTACTTGTCCACCTTCTCATTAGACTACTTGAGGTCAAGGCTATATTTCTTAGTACTTTTGTATTTCCAGTACTACTATAGCCTCTGGCATGTAGTAGACACTCAAATACAGTTTGGCTGACTAAATAAAAGATCATAACAATAGCTAACACATATTAGTGCCTGTAGGTGCCAGGGATTGTGCCAAATCCTATACATGTTTTCACATTTAATCCTTGAAACAAGCTTATGAAGCAGGTACTCTTATGAACCCTGTTTAACTGATGTGGAAACTGAGTCACAATGAAGGTCAGTAAAATACCTAGGGTAGCAGCAAGAAAAAAGGGATTCTGCGATCAGATTACAGGCAGTCTTTTATTGGGCTTCAGAATCTGTGTTCTTAATTTCTGTGTATGAATATCTGAACTTCGTGGTTTGACTGAAAACTTAATCGTTAGCTCTGAAAATTTATAGTTCTCTTGTTGCCAAATCTAGTTCATGTAAATAAAGCTATACAAACAGCACTCTGAATTTGTCAGACAGGTATTGGTCTGCTCTATGTATTATCAAATATTAGCTTCCTATAGTTGCTTTGCTTTATGCCCAATTTCTCTTTTGCCTACCGACCCACGGGCTCCTGCCCATTCCTCTGGTGCAATTTCCTCTCCACTAGACACAGTTTTCCTAGCAAATACCTGGAGTCATCTATTATTTTGATCATTACCTTTCTCTCTCTAGGCATCTAATTGATCCTTATTTTCTAAAAATAATGTCTTTGATATGACAACTCTCCTTTCATTCAAATTTAACTTCCTTGTGAATGTAATGAAGACCTGCTGGATATCTAGATCAGAAGACGGTCTGGATGAAAAAAATCCAACTATTTAAAAAAATTTTTATTTGAGTATAGTTATCACGTAATGTCACATTACTTTCAGGTGCCATTTTGGATCTAGTCCTGGAACTATGACCACACCCATCCTGCTTTTCCATTGTATTTAGCCTTGTTTAGGAACTTGCTATTTCTATCATTGTATTCTCAAATGAGAGCTACAGTCCCAGTGAAGGTAAGAGAGATGTGAGAATTAAAAAAAATGTTGGAAAATTAAAATAATAGCAAGCTTTATTTTGCTGCCTGATGAGACAGTATTCTGGTTCTGGAGTTTGAAATGAAAAACATTATGGATATTTTTACTGTTAAAAGTTTTCAAGCATTTATAACTGGAACTTTTTGAATAGAGAATGCAACATTTAGAATGTAAAATAATGAACTGTGACTTTAGTACTTGCCATGGTTACTGTTCCATAAAGTATGTTTTTAAATCTTAATGTAAAATGTTTTTATTTTATTTATTTTTGCTTTTATTTGTTCCTCTTGCTGCTAGGTATCAATTTTATGTATTGTATTTTTTTTCCATATTACATTATACATTTTTATAAAGTGGAATGTTTCTATGATATTTTTATATATCCTAGAGTTCCTATTTTAGTTATAAAAGTCTTATTTGTACATGTAATCTCTCAGCTTTTTGGTATGATTCTTATATTGGTTTTGTACATAAATTTTCTTTAACAAGATTTTTTTAATGTAAATTAAATTTCAAAAATTTGAAGTTTTAAAATCATTTGAAATTAATTTTTGTATATGGAGCAAGTAAAATAGGGGTCTGATTTAACATTTTAATGTTTGTTTATTTTTGAGAGAGAGAGAGAGAGAGAGACACAGAGGCATGATCAGAAGAGGGGCAGAGAGAGAGGGAGACACAGAATCTGAAGCAGACTCCAGGCTCTGAGCTGTCAGCACCGAGTCCGATGCGGGGCTCAAACCCACAAACTGTGAGATCATGATCTCAGCTGAAGTCGGACACTTAACCGACTGAGCCATGCAGGCGCCCCAGATTTAACATTTTAAAGTACATAGCCAGTTATGCCAATAATTTATATATAATCCATCATTAAAAGAAACTGATATTGAACTGCAACTTTTCTCGTGTTTGTGCAGATACATATATAACTATGTATATAAATACACATATGCAAATTATATGGATTTATATCTTTTCATTGATCTATTTATTTTTATTCCCATGCTAGTAATGGATCAATATAATCATTATCTTTTTTTAAGTCTATTTATTTATTTTGAGAGAAAGAGAGAGAGAGAGAGAGAGAGAGAGAGAGAGAGAGAATACCAAGTAGACTCCATGCTGTCTACTCAGAGCCTGACATAGTTCGATCGTATGAACTGTGAGATCTTATGACCTGAGTCAAAATTAGGAGTCAGATGCTCAACCAACTGAGCTACCCAGGCACCCTCTTTATCTTGTCATACAAGGCAAATCTCTTCCTTTTCCAATATTCTTTTTTTTTTATTGTTGTTGCTACTGTTCTTGGATATTATTGGGAATGTGTTTTTTTATACGAGCTTCAGTATCATTTTATCCAGTTAAAACTTATTGATATTTTACTTAGAACTGCTCTAGATTTATGTATTAATTTTTGCAAATTTATATTTTTCTTATATAACTCATCCAAGAAAATATAATTCATCTCCATTTTTAAAAGTTTATTTCCATGTCATTACATCTTTTCTTTTTTGAGTTTTTCAAAATCATTTTATTATTTTCTTCATATAGATCCTAGGACTTTCTTCTTAAATTTATTTCTAAATATTTTATATTTTTGTTGCTCTTCCAAATATTTTTCTCCTTTCCTTTTAAATTCCTTGCTGCTGAAATAGAGACAAAAAATTGATTTTTTTCAAACTATTCTTATGAGCAAAAATGTATCAAATTATGTTATTAAGGATTATTTTATTATTTTTTAATGTTTATTTTTT
>CM053567.1:59604439-59630007 GCA_028646485.1 Cryptoprocta ferox
TTAGATGCATCCAATTAATTTGGTTACTCCCCTTACTATGCTGGGCTGTAAGGAACTCTGTGAGGCTTTGCTTAGTAAATCCCTGAGGGGCACAGTTTAGTTTTTCATTTTCTCTAGATTTATATTTATCTGAGGGTTTGGTCCTCAGCTCAGAAAACCTAGAAAACCTCTTACCTTGTGGGGCACGAGATGAGTTGTGGGTTGTGGGAGTGTCTAGCTTCTATTCCTTTTGTGTTCATCCAAATCTTTTAGATCTTCTGTTTAAGCAAGAGTTTTTCCTATTCTTCTAGACCAAAGCACTTAAAATTAAAAAGTTAGAAGGAAATAATTAAAGATTAGAGGGACATAGTGTAAGAAAATTGACAAAATGTGTGTCACATCTCCACATATTACCTCTCTTCCCCAATTGAAAATTACTTAATGAGCAGATGTTGTTACTAATAATGATTAATTTATGGCATGTGGTTACCTAACTTTTAATCAGTATTTTTTGTATAAGGGACTCAATTATTATTTTTCTCTTTTTATTTTATTTTTATAAACTTTCTGGATATGCACCGAATTATATTAGGACATTCATTTATCTTTTAACCGCCATTGGCCATCTCAATTTTAGGAGAAATAGTTTATCCTTTGTCACAGCAAGTATAGATTATAATCTAAATTCCAGGAATATCAGAGAAGGGCCTGGGAGGTAATCTGAAATCAAGTGACTATTAATGATTTCCTGAAACAAAATAATCTTACTGCAGTGAGGAAGACTTATTTTAAAGCCTAGTAGTGTGCAAGAGGGAGTGAAAGGTGACAAAGTAAGGGGGAAATAAATTTAGCAATATCATCAAACAAGCCTTGACTCATTTCTGACCTAGAGTATGACCTTGGACTACTCACCTTTTCATTCTGGAATACAGTTTCTTCTCTAAAAAAATAAAGTCAGTTGATTTTAGTAGATAACTCCTCAAGATTTCATAGAATTCTCTAATTCTAAAAGTAAAGAGTTCCAGCTGAAGAAAAATACCTCATTCTTGATAAGATTAATTTACTGATTTTTTTTAATGATTATTATCTTCCTGACATGTTATGGAAAATGAACAAATCTGGAGACTACAATTCTTGACAATGAGTTTTTTTGACAGTGACAAATTCTGGGGAATTAAAGTTCTTGGCTATGTTTATTTTTCTCTTTTAGTCACATTATTATTCCATATATAGTGATAGGAGCATGATTTTACTTTAGTATAACTTTGTGAATGAGACATGTGCATTAGTAACAATTAGTAATAACATTTTAAAGGTTTAAGGCATTCTTAAATATTTGAAGTGAGTTTATTTTTAGCATGCTGCAGTATTTTTTGTATGTTATTTTAAAATTTAGTTACATATGGAAAATATGTGAGAGTTTTCTTTATTAGTTTTTGGTTAATAAAATATTAATGTAGTTTATATAAATAAATACTTTAAATAAAATGCTTTTATTTTCTGTAAAATACCATTTCCCAATTTTTGAGGCAAAGATTACTCATGAAAGCATGGGATTTTAGAGTTGGAAGATACCTTATTCTCAACTTCCTCATTTTTTCATGTGGTTAATTATTAGCACCGCTAGAATAGGACCCAGGTGTTCTGATTTTAAATGCAGTGATGTTCTTATTATATAATTCATTCTGGCCTTATTCCAGTTTTTTTCAACATCTGATATTTCCATATCTAAAATATTCTTTCCCCAATTTTGGGATGCCACTCCTACTTTGTCAGATTTGACCTAATTGGCCTTCATCCTGAGCTCACCACTCAACATGGTTAGTCTTTCTAGGATATTCTGTCCTTTTCCTGAATAGCACTTAATCAAAATTTATAATTTTATATCTGTATTTATGTAAAATTTATTTGGTCAGTATCTATCTTCCCAACTAGAGTGCAATCTATTTGATGGTAGAGCTCCTGCTACACATTGTTTCTCAGTGCCTAGCACACTGAGACAATAGTGCACAATAAATCTTCGATGACCAAGTAAAGGTGGGAATTGATGAATGAAGGGGTTCACTATAATCACAGTAATGTATTTTGGGTTTTTACAAATGATGTTGGAAACTTAGACTGTGTCTATGTTTACAAATCTATTTGATGAAAACATTCAGATTCATCAAAACATTTAAAAATCTAAAAGCTACTTTTCTAAAAAAAACTGATTAAAAATAAATGGCTTATTTACTATATTTAGCTTTCTTCTTCCTACAGACAAAGCAAAACAAACAAAAACTTTCTGTGAACCCAGTACCATAGACAAAATCCTGCTTTTCAAGGACATCTGTAAAATTGTGACATGTGAACATAATGGCTGCATCAAGAACACAAAATTTTGATGTGAATATTTTAAGTTATTAGGAAGGATTAAGAGGCTCTAGGATCACAGGTGTTTTAATTGTGCATTGGGGAAATGACTTGTCATGTGCCTTGCCACAGCCCATTTCAATACAAAGTATTTATGTTAGAGTAACTTAGCAGCTGAAATCCAAAGTAGGTAACTATTTGAGAATTTATATACATTCTCAGAAATTCGTATTAAAGAACTGTGAGCCTGATCTGGCTGCTGCTGACTGGCTCTAAATAGTTTGAAAATGAGTGAAGGCATGGAGAAGTGGAAGGGTGATACACAAAAGGGCCGCACATGACTTCTCATTTATTTCAAAATGCACTTGCTGTATGCGTAAAAGATCTTAGTGTACTTAGTCAAACATCCTTTAAACTATTGGTTTGTTTTGCTTCTTTAGAATTTAATAGACTGTTGCTAGGGGCCTCACAGTTTGCATTTTCCTCCCCCTGTAACTTGCTCTGTGTTCATGGATTATCTTTAGGGACATCTATCTATACTTGTCTTTTTCCCTTTGGTTATAGCTAATCATGTAGCATTGTTTCTGGTATCTCTTCTCCAATCTCCTGTTTATGATCCTAATTGAAGGCTTCTGTACTATTTCGTGGCTTGCAATCTTCTAGTCTTTAGGGATTAATTCATAATTTGATTGTTTTCAAGAATGTGATTTAGAGGGAAATAGCTTGCAATAGTCTATTTGGTAAAGAATTGAATAGTATGTCAGCTTGATATCTTAAATGCCAGCAGTGGGTAGGGATAGGGGAGCTTTTACTCAGATTTATCAGGCACTCCTGGTGTTCATTATCACAATAAAGCCCATAGGAGCTATAACTTTCCTCTTTTTTAATAGTAGCTAAGAAAATAAAATTCCCTTTACTTTGTCTCTCATGAATTTCATTTAAGATCCCAGACCTGAAATGTGTGTGTGTGTGCGTGTGCGTGTTGGTGGTAGAGCTTGGAGGAATGGGGTAGTGGGTAGTTGTGGCAGGGAGGGAATGTAAAATGAAGTCAAGCCCCATGAGCTGTATATTTAGTTAATAGTACTTGTTCCAAGGGTGTCTGAAAACACTTGACAGGGCATGACTACAATTTCATGAAGAATGAAGGATGTAATTTGTTGAACACCTGTTCTGTGCCAGGCACAATGATAGGGAGTCTACTCTCAATCTCATTTATTTTTCATTTAATCCTCTGAGTTCATTTGTTTTAGCTGCCCTCTGTCTTGGAGGTTCTGGAAATTATTCTCACCAAAGATACATTCTTCATTTCTTGGAAGAGAAATGTGCATTCTTATTTAAAAGATTGAGTTTCTTAAGGTTATTGTACAGAAACAAATCATGATGTTTGGCCACAAGTGATAAAGCCAAGAGGGGCCTACCAAGTTTCAGGGGCCCTGTATGTTCACACATTGGGATGCTTTATTCCAGATTAGGGAGAAAGCATGGATCAACTCAAGTGACAGAGATAATATTACCACAGTGTGGCCCTGTGGAATTAATAATGTCTAGCTACTCCCACTCCAGAAAGATAAAATTAGTGATTTTAAAGATCTCTTTTGGAAGCCTTATATTTGTAAACATGAAAATACGCTTGCAATTGTGTCTAACTGAACTTTAAAAATTTTTAGTGTTTATTTATTTTAAAATTTTTAGTGTTTATTTCTGAGAGAGAGAAACCCAGTATGAGTGGGGGAGGGGCAGAGAGAGAGGGAGACAGAACCTGAAGCAGGCTCCAGGCTCAGAGCTGTCGGCACAGAGCCCGACACAGGGCTTGAACCCAGTGACCACAAGATCATGACCTGAGCTGAAGTTGGATGCTTAACTGACTGAGCCACCCATGTACCCCTAACTGAACTTTTTCATTGTGAAGATAGGTTCTTTTCTTTCCTCAAGCCTTAACAGAGTGCTTAGAAATATTCTTTATATGAGAACTCATAAACATAAAAAAATGTTTTTAGGCCTTTCCTTAGCCTTATCTTCATAAATGAAATTCTCTCCCTTTAAGGAATCATGACACTAGGGTTAATAAAGATTTGCCATTTCTCAAAAAAGAGATTTGGAAAATTTCAATTGATTTTATGACTTTTAACTACAAAATTATAAGGTAATTTTAATTCAAGACATGTTAAAGTTCAGATATACCATTTAAAAATTTTAAGTGTGTTATTTTTGAACAGTGGAACAATGTGCTTGTGTAGGAAGTATTTAATGAATCAGATACAAAGGACAATAGCCCATAAGAGGCCCAATTTAGTGGAGTTCCCAGAGGGTCTTTTGTAAGCTCTTTAGAAAGTGGAAAGAGGCTTTTTCTATTATACAGTGCTCAGTCTAGGCATCAGCAATGACAATTACAGAAGTTGACCTACAGCTGCATTTGCCATCACCACTTTTCGAAAGAGCTGTATAAATTCTGAATGCTCCATCAGTTAAACATGATGTGCTACTGTATCTGTCAGAAGTATCTCCCTCCTACTCTAGAGAAAAAGAAATCCATACTCTCCTGGACTAACCTGTCCTCTGTCCCCTTTTCTCTTGCCTCTTATACTGTCTTAGCTCATCATTTGTCATTTTTTTGTTTTTTGTTTTTTGTTTTTGTCTTATAATATCCTCTGTCCTTTTCCCTTACTTCATGCCATTCCTTTTGCAGTTGAGTTTTTCTTTCATATTTCATTTTGACTCCTTTGTCAAAGTCAGCTAAATTCATGAGCTCTACCAGACTTCAATCTTTCTAGAACTATTTTTCCATCCACTTTGGGACATTTCATTCCTTTTGCCTTCTAGGAGATTGAACCTTTGACATTCTTCCTTTATTTAATTGATCCCCTCCCCCATTTGTTTTCTTTTTTGATTCTTTGCTTACTCACTCATTAAATATATGAGCTCATTAAATTTCTGACTTTGGCCATTTTTATCGGCTCAGTATTCTCTCCTTGGGTGATTCTACCCACGCCCAAGGCTTAGCTCTGAGTTTTGTTCTTCTCACTGTCTAAAGTACACAGCTAGTCCTATCCATTTTCCTCAGCTCTAAAGGGAATTCTTTTTCTGTTGGATGGACTTTTCCACCTCTCTATTCTATAGAATTCAGTGTGGTTAGATCCAAACCTATCTTCTTATGATGGCCTTACAATTATTCTGTTTCTTGTAGATTGATAGCTACTTTTTACCCAGACTAGAGCATAAATAGGTAAGGTTCCCTTTCTTTTCCTCATTTGTCAAATCCTGGTAATTAAATCTTCAACATACTTCTTTTTTCCATTCCTGCCTTTCATTTCTACCACCATTGCCATGGGTTAGCATCTCTGGTTCTTTAGCCTCTAATGCCTTTTCTCCCTTAGCATTTTCTCACATAGTCACATATTGCTCCTCTATGGAACTTAAATGTCTCTCATTTTCAACATATTAATGCTCAGTTATGTGTTTGGGCATTTTAAGATCTGGTCTTATCATAATTTATAGTGTCTTTTTTTTTTCATGATAGCTCTCCAAAGACCTTTCCTAGGCAAACGAAACATACTAGGTATTTATGTTTGTGTGGTTTAACTTCTTGTTTTCCTATCTTCTTTTTCCCCATCTCTTACATCTTTTTTATTCTTTAATGCTGAGTTTAAGTTCTACCTCTTTTTTGTCCCTACCCTGAATCAGACTGGCAAATTTTGCATGTATCTGTTGCACTGATGCACTTGTTACCTTCGAACTAGTATAGCTGTTAATTTCATGCGTGTCTTTTGCCACTAATATTGTAAAAATGTTGTTTAAGAAGTGGACATTGTCCAGGAGACTGGGAGATCTCTGGAGAGGAGCTTTGGGGCATTGGGAAGTAATACCACTTTTGGAATTTCAGGTTATATTGAGATTTCCATGGATAGATAAGAAGACTAGGCAGAGGTTTTAGGATTTATTGATATATCAAAAGCTCATTATGGCCAGCAATAAACTCCCATAAGTATATACATGTTGGCTTCAGTCAGCCAGGTGTGTAATTCATTGTCTGAGATATTGTTTTAGCCAGAGGATTGTGAAGGAAAGCTTAGAGTGGCCATTAAAGCAAACTCTTAGCAATAATGAAAATGATAGTAATTATAATGGTATTATATGGTGGGGGAAGGGAGGAAGAAGAAGAGAAAGAGCCATTTGTGATTGAATTGAATGCCTAGTCTTTCAGAAGTCTTCTGATCCTAGACGAGTGGGTATAGATATCTTATATTTTTATTTTTATTTCTATCATTTATAGGTTCCATGACTACAGATGGGTTTTATGTATTTCTTCTTCCATTGAACAGAATAAAATTTTGTCAGATAGTGAATTCTATTGAAACTTGAAATATTTTAGCACTTTGAACGAGTATACTTTGGGATTCATTTTTAAGATATGACTTAATTTAAAGAATCTATAATCATATTTATCTTTGTTTCAGAAAACAGAAGGCTGTAAAAGGCAAAATCATCTGTCTTTGTATTAGTGTTACTTCTGTTAAGTTCCTTTCCTCTGCAAGAATTGAAAACACATTGCATAGAGTCTCAGCCCAGTCACCAAACAGCTCAATTATTGACCTCAGAACATCATGGAAGATGGATTGGAACAATATTTGTGGTACTAGATTCTTTTCATCAGTTTCACCAAGTAGAAAAACTCTCCTCTGTATGTCTAGGGTCTATGCAGCCTTAGTTGGAATGCTTTGACTGAGCTTGTCAGATTTAATTCAGACCGCAAAAATCCAATATCCTTAACCTCCAACAAATTGCACCTATGTACTTTTGATTACTTGATTCCTTTTCCTTAAGCTAATACTGCATTTCAATAATCTTAGCAATTTCTAAATTTTCCTCTTATTATTTCAGGCCTGCTGCTTTCTGATGCAATAATTTCTTTCCATTACAGTATTTCTCAGATTTCCATTAACATGTCAAAGTTGTCAGGACTTTTGGTGCTAGGTGTTTTTTTTTCCTCCTCCATTAAAACAGATTTTTAGAATTGTGGATAGTTAAGGGATTTGTCCTTGGAGGCTCTCTTAATGGAAAGAACATAGCTCTATGAAATGAAAATAATGCTACTTCCTTGCACAAAGCCTAACACACCGTGGGCACTCATTTGTTGGATGAATGCATGCTTCCTATCTGTTTTTTAAATGATAATGTTGAGCAGGTATTTGATGAGGATGTATATGTCAGGAAGAATATGTTGTGGATAGTATGAGTGCATACTTTAAGATGTATTATGTTTAAAATATCAAGATTTTTAAAGAAAATACACTGGAAACACATTTGTTTTTCTGTGTCTTATTTTTCTTAGACCCTTTTTATCCCAAAAAAGTACCATTTTATTCTATAGAGTGAACCCACCCGAAAGTGAATTATCTTCCGTCACTTAACTCCCTCTAACCGTAGCAGAGTATCCCACTTTGCTCCAATTTTTGTGTTAGTTTAACCTGGAGAATATTAAAGTATAACCTCTTTCTAGAGATACTCTCAGAAAAGCAAGTCTTTGCTGTAACCAGGGTGCCATTTGTCCACAGAAGCAATAATATATTGCCCATAACCTTCGAAAGTTAGTATCTTTGTAAGCATCCTAAAAGAAATGCCTGTTTTAAGCTCTGATGGGTGTTTAGTGTAACTCTGTAGAAAACAAACTTGAGAGGCCTTTAAGAGAGACTGACCCATAATGTTTAAGGGATAACTGTAAATCCACGTGCAGGTATTGTGCCACATCTGATCATTTGAAGAAAAATACGAAAATTAAAAAATATACACACACACACACACACACACACAAGGGAATTGTTTACATTCTGGGCTATAAATCAGGGGGTAATGTATTACTTCCAATGCATATTCACTGCTCAGACTTTGAAAAAAGTATCTGTTATGGGAAGATTTCAGAATTCCTAGGGTTTTTGTTTTAACCTATACTCAGAAAGGAAGTGCTACTTCAGGCTAATTAATCTGTTTAATATATTCATCCTCTCTTTGCAACATAAACCAATTTTGGAGGGGCTTTTAGTTTTTATCTGTTTATACTTAGCATCTTGAGTTACTGCTATATACTGTTCCATATTTGAATTTGCTATAAAAATACTCCTTGGTAGTGGGTGGTTCATAAAGAAAAAAATGCATTAATGCTGACATATCCAAGTGCTTTCACTTATAAAACTAAAAATTGTTAATATGCTTGGAGTCTTTTTTTAACCCTAAAATCTTGTATTTTTACCTGTTTTATTTGGCACTGTATTAATATATTATATTAGATTAGATGTGGATTAAGACCTGTCTTGTGAAGTTATCAGAATTCAAAAATCATAACTCAAATTCAGGAATATCATGGTATCTATTTAATATTTAAGTAAGCATATTTTAGGTAAATTGAATCACATGCTTTCTACATTTTATGGCTTCCCCACTAATGTCTTTTTAATATTCTTTTTATTTTGGAATAGTTTTAAATTTAGATTTATAGAGAATTTGCAATGGATGGCATAGGCAATTCCTATTCACTTACTATACATTTTTCCAGTTTTCAACATCTTACATCATCATGGTAAATTTATTGAAACAAACAAACAAAAAAAACCCTTTAGTTTTTAACTGCATTACTATTAACTAAATTCTAGACTTTGTTCAGATTTCACTGTTTTTTCTACTAGTGTCTCCTTTCTATTCCATGATCCCATACAAAGTACTGTGTTGTGTTTAGTCATTGTGTCTCCTTAGTTGTCTCTGGTTTGTGACAGTTTCTCAATCTTGATTTTCATTATCTTAACAGTTTTGATGAGAACTAATCAGCTATTTAGAGAATGCCTGTCAATTTGGATTTATCTTATCTTTTTTTCATGGAAGACTAGGAAGAATACTAGCGAGGTGAAGGGCCCTTCTCATCACCTCACATCACATCACCTCACCTCACCTCACATCACATGTTACATCAGAGGTGCCTGCTATCAATATGACTTATCACTGGGCGCGTTCATGTTGATAACCTGGAAAGGGGAGTGTTCCCTCGGTTTCTGCAGTGTAAAGTCGTCTTTTCCTGCCTTCATGTATTCTTTTCTTTGGAAGTAAGTTATTAAGTTCAGCTGACACTCAAGGCTGCCTCCCCATTTTTAATTACCTAGGGAATATATGGAGAAATTGCCATATTGTTTGCATTGAAAAGAATTTTAATAATCCCTACCATTTCCTGTATGCTTTCTTTATTCAACCTGCTGTGCTAAACATGATAAATCAATTGTTTCTTTTCGTACTACAGACCTGTAAGATGGAGGTTATTATTTCATTAAAAAATTTTTTAAATGTTTTTATTTATCTTTGAGAGAGAGAGAGAGAGAGAGAGAGAGAGAGCAAGTGGGAAAGGGGCAGAGAGAGAGAGAGGAAGACACAGAATTCAAAGCAGGCTCCAGGCTCTGAGCTGTCAGCACAGAGCCCAGTGTGATGCCGAAGTCAGATGCTCAACCAACTGAGCCACCCAGGCACCCCAGTTCCTATTTCATTTTATAGATGTGGAAACTAGAGTCTGAGGTTAAGCAAATTTACAAGGTTATAAAGAGCAAGGGCAAAACCCAAAGTTTGTTAGGTGCTACAGCACTTGCTTTTCACCACTAAGCTATGCTGCCTTTTTTTTTTTTTTATAGTTTATTGTCAAGTTGGTTTCCATATGACATCCATTGCTCTTCCCCACCAGTGCCCTCCTCCATGACCATCACCTACTTCCCCTTTCCCCCTCCCCCTTCAGCCCTCACTTTGTTTTCAGTATTCAAGAGCCTCTCATGATTTGCCTCCCTCCCTCTCTCTAACTCTTTTTCTCCCCTTCCCCTCCCTATGGTCCTCTGTTAAGTTTCTCCTGTTAGACCTATGAGTGCAAACATATGGTATCTGTCCTTCTCTGTCTATTTCACTTAGCATGACACCCTCGAGGTCCATCCACGTTGCTACAAATGGCCGGATTTCATTCTTTCTCATTGCCACGTAGTATTCCATTGTATAGATAAACCACATCTTGATCCATCCATCAGTTGATGGACACTTAGGCTCTTTCCATGATTTGGCTGTTGTTGAAAGTGCTGCTATGAACATTGGGGTACATGTGCCCCTATGCATTAGCACTCCTCTATCCCTTGGGTAAATCCCTAGCAGTGCTATTGCTGGGTCATAGGGGAGTTCTACTGATAATTTTTTGAGGAACCTCCACACTGTTTTCCAGAGCAGCTGTATCAGTTTACATTCCCACCAACAGTGTAGGAGGGTTGTGCTGCCTTCTTGATAGACATGCTAAACTTTGCCAAATATGGCCACAGAAATTTTTCACATACTCTTTGTTCTGGCTTTTTCATTGAATTTAAATTAAAAAAATGCATGTTTGGAGAGAACAAACTGGTGGTTATCAGAGGGGTGGTGGGTAGGGGTATGGGTGAAAAAGGTAAACGGGATTAAAAGTACATTTAAGGGCGCCTGGGTGGCTCAGTCAGTTAAGCATCCGACTTTGGCTTAGGTCATGATCTCACGGTCTGTGGGTTCGAGCCCCACGTTGGGCTCTGTGCTGAAAGCTCAGAACCTGGAGCTTGCTTCACATTCTGTGTCTCCCTCTCTCTCTGCCCCTCCCCTGCTCACTCTCTGTCTGTCTCTCTCTCTCTCAAAATAAAATAAAGACATAAAAAATGTTAAAAGTACATTTATCATGATGAGCCCTGAGTAATGTATAAACTTGTTGAATCCTATTGTACACCTGAAACTACTGTAACACGGTATATTAATTATATTGGAATTAAAAAAAACCAAAATATGTAGAAGAACCTGAGAAAAAATAAAATGGTTAAAAATACATGTTTGGGGAAACTATTTTTACACTAAACTGTATATATAACTTGAAACTTCACCTTTTCTACATATTGTATTTTCATGACGAGCTGTGTAATCATATGTATAAGGTAGATGTGGCATCAGAATATGAGAGTGACTACATGCAAGTGCGTAGATATTAAAGATGGTGAAACTCTTCTAGCAATTAAAGCTTCCTTGACCATTTAATATTTGTGTGTGTGTTAAAAAAATCAACAGCAGTGACAGATGTGGAAGAAATTGTGACCCATCTTCACAAAGCCAGCGATCTCTGGCCTGTTGGGGAAGCTTAAGCATTACTGAGTTTGTGACACTGATCTTGGGCCGTAAAAAAATCTAGTGTCATTCGTTAATTACGTCTTAAGTTAAAGTGAAATTATTTTTTATCTGAGAATTTCAAAATGTTTCTTGAGACAATTATACTCTAATTATACAGAAACAAAGCTGGGGTTTTCTGTTTAAGAGATTCCTACTTTGAAATGCCAGACAGATTTCTCTCTTAATTGATGGTGTGTTTATGTGCATGTGCGTGTGTGTGTGTGTGTGTGTGTGTGTTATGGTTGTTTTGCTTTCAGGTTTATCCTTAATTCCTATTCACTCCACATAACAATTATATTTATCCAATCAATTATCAAGTGCTATTGATTGTAATTAACACCCAGTGTGCCCTCCATCTCCTACCCCTTTTGCATTAGTTTAGGTCATCTTTTCCCAATTCTTTAACAATTATGCTAGCTCACTGCCTGGTATTTCTACTTCTGTCCTTTCTCTTTTCTTGTCTCTTATACCTTGTTTATGTGACATTTCTTCTTAAATATTTCAGTGCCTCCCACATATGCAAAATTGATTTTCTAAGATATATGCACAAATTGCTTACAGACTTGAAACCTACCTAGTTGTTCTGCTTCATTGTAGCGGTTTCTCTCGTGGAATCTGATACCCTCATGATGTTGAACCCAGTGTAGTTCAAAGAAAACCTTGATGTTTTATTCTTTCATGACTTTTTCCATACTCATTTCTTGTGGGAAATGGTTTTTAGTGTTCTCTATGATCATAATAGATACTTAAGCGATTGTATTTATCCTCTGTTGTAATTATTTGTAAGTATACATCCTTCCCTACTGGTTTGTAAGTATCTGAGACCAGGAAGGATTCATGAAATATTTATTTTGCATTTATAGTTTCTATGACAGTAAGGTGCATGTCAAGTAGAAGTTCAATAAATGTTGAAGTGAATTGAAATTTATAATATGTGTAATAGATCTATCTTAATTGATTTTGTTAATCTGCTAAAATGTTCTTGATTTGAGAAAACTTCATAGAGAAGACAGAAGCTAAAAGGGATTGTAAAGGAGAGGAAGAAGGATTCAGAAGACCTTAGGAACCAGGTGGTTTATGTGGCATGTGAAAGAAATATCATCTAGAGTCAGGACAGCAAATAGGTTTTATTTGTAGTATGGACTCTAGTCAGTTGGTTGTGGCTGCGGCCATGGGTGAGAAGAATTGTTAGGCTCTAGCAGAATTCAGAAGTAAAGAAAGGGGCACCTGGCTGGCTCAAATGGTAGGGAATGTGACTCTTGATCTTGGGGTTGTGAGTTCGAGTGCCACATTAGGTGTAGAGATTACTTAAAACCTTTTTAAAAACAGAAGAAAAGAGATACCACAGATCTATATTTCTTCTAGGGGCACAGAAGGAAGGATTGGGGAGCACTGAGCCTTGAGTTTGCTGAGCTGCATCTGGAGCAGTGGTTCTCAGCTATTTGGATGTTGAACGTACATTCATTTATATGGGAATATTGTTTGGATTGAAACATAAATAAGAGCGTTTTCAATCCATTCGGTTTCCTGTCCCCTAGATTTTCACAATTGATAACACCAGAGTGTTGTGACGCTCAGGTAGAGAATTGCTGATCCTCAGCAGTGATATCCAACCACTGGGCCTTAGATTCTTGGGGAGCAGAAGGCGGACCCTCATGTATATAATATTTATAAAAAAGGTCATTCAGTTGAATTTACTAGTAATTTTAAAGTGTATATACCAGTTATTGTGATTCTTAATAAAACTTTAAATATTTTATTAATGTATAGTAGCTGTTTGTCAGTATGAGTTTTCTTAATTAGTGAACACTAAAATACCATTACTGTCATATAGGAACACATTATATTTTTCATGTTCAAATAGTTTCTTATACTCAGACAATGGATATCATTAGTTAAGACAAGAAGAAAGGGGACCAGATTTGACTTTCATAGATGTTATTAAAGAACAGTGACAGGAAGGGGCACCTGGGTGGCTCAGTTGGTTAAGCATCTGACTTCGGCTCAGGTCACAATCTCATGGTCTGTGAGTTTGAGCTCCGTGTCAGGCTCTGTGCTGACAGCTCAGAGCCTTGAACCTGCTTTGGATTCTGTGTGTTTGTCTGTCTGTCTGTCTGTCTCTCCCTTTCAAAAATAAACAAAAAAAGAGAACAGAGACAGGAAGGTCAAATGATTAGGAGAAAGAATTAGTTATATGGCATCTTGAGTTGTATAAGACTACTAGAAAATTTTAGGGAGGGATGACATTGATATACCAACATGAAGGAAAGACAGTTTGCCAAATGAAATTTAAATGATTACAAAATATACATGTTCCTGATGTTATTGTCATAAAAACATTAATTGAAAAAAGTCAGTTACTAGGACTAAGGCAAATTCATGGCCACTGTTTTTCACTGATTCTAAGATGCACATATTTTACACATCTTTAACATTTCTGAAATTAGTATGCAACTTGCAGTTGCTGCAGTACAGTTGGTAATTGAGATACAGTTTTTGTTGCCTTTCCATGAACAGACTTAGTTGTCATATAGGAATGACAATACAGCTACAGCATCTTAGCTCAGTAAATGAGCCATGTGAAAATTGTTCAAGGAGGAATATGATTCCTATGTATTATCCAAAAACTGTTTATTGGCATCTGCTGGTAAGATCAATAAAACATCAGCATGAATATCTGCAGCATGGGTATAAAAAGCTTGGAGACAATCCTAGAACTCTCTTTTAAGAAATACCACAATTGCAGTGTTAGGTATTTATTAAGTATACAAAAATGCAGATTCGAAGGGGCACATGCATCCCAATGTTTATAGTAGCACTGTAGACAATAGTCAAATTATGGAAAGAACACAAATGTGCATTGACTGATGAATGGATAAAGAAAATGTGGTGTATATATATATATATATATATATATACAATGGAGTAATACTCGGCAATCAAAAAGACTGAAATTTTTCCATTTGTAACAACATGGATGGAAATAGAGTGTATTTTGCTAACTACAATAAGCCAGTCAGAAAGACAAAAGCTTCATGATTTCACTTATATGTGGAATTTAAGAAACACAACAGATGAACATAGGGAAAGGGAAGGAAAAATAAGATAAAAACAGAGAAGGAGGCAAACCATAAGGACTCTTAAATACAGAGAAGAAACTGAGGGTTGCTGAAGGGGCGGTGTGTGTGGGGATGGGCTAAATTTGTGATGGGCATTAAGGAAGGCACTTGTTGGGATGAGTGCTGGGTGTTATATGGAAGTGATGAATCACTGGGTTTTACTCCTGAAAACCAATACAACACTGTATGTTAACTAAGTTGAATTTCAATTAAAAAAATACTGCTTCATCAGTACTTGGTGGCATAGAGAATAATTGTGTGAAAAGGAAAAATAAACATTGATTACTTTGAATGATAAAATGTTTCACAGAAATTTGACTCAATATGAAAACGTTTAGAAAAGACCCTTAAGCAATTATTTTGCATGTATTTTTCAACAGGAGTTGGTAGAAAGAAATCTGTAGATAAAGAAGTCTAAAAGAGTCCTTTCAACAAGTATTAAAATAAATGTTATAATTGATAAGAAATTAAAGTGTCAAAGATTTAAATAGCAGATGCAGTTTTTTACTTCCTTAATAGTACATATAATAGTGGGATACTTAGTTGATGGCAGCTTAAATTAAATAAAATATGGAAAATCTCTACTAGTTGGCAAAACATAAACCAGAATTCACTGTTAATTGGTACTTTAGCACAATCTGTAAGACAGTATCAGTGACATTTGTTGAGAGAATGAGTGAATGAATGATAGTAGGTATAAATAACATTAAAATATCTTAGAGAATATAATACATATAAAGTATCTCTAGATCTTCTCCAAAACAGCCTTTCTTTTCTATTACTGCAATCCAAATTTACTCGTGTGATCAAGAACTTTGTTTTATAGTGTTGAATTATAAAGTTGGAATGGAAAAACTACACCAGTCATTCACAACTTAAATCATAAAAGTTGTAATATGATGACATATTTTGTCATTAGTAGAGTTTGAGTTCTCTGGATCCTTAACCACATTTTCTGGGCAACAGAGTATTTTTTTAAGCTTCAGTTTAAAAATTAAAATAAATAAACAATTATAATACTATAGATAATCGTATTTTTAAAAATGCTTACAAATGCATTAATTCAGAAACATTAATACATGCAAATATATTTTAAATGAGATACTAGTGACATATTTGTATCGGAAGTCATTTGGATCTGATCTTCTTTTTCCTTGTTTGAAAAATGTATTTTTAGAAGCTAGGTAGAAATAGATTTGAAGGATAATTTTTCATGATCTTTCTTTTATAGACTACTCTATGACAATTTGAGATAGCATAAAATCAATTCTTAGCTTTCAAATTATTTCTTGAATATGAAATATGAATACTTTTCAAATTATTTTCATTATCTGACAGCATTTCCCTCTTTAAATCCTATGATTCAATATTCATTTGTGCATTTTATCTGTAAACCACATAACTGAAATTCTCACTTAATATATTATTGGCAAAAATTAAGCAAGTAAATAAAAAAATACCTTTTTTTTTTTCTTTCAGGGGGAAGGATGGAGGCGTTCTTGGGTTCTTAATTTCTTCTGAAGCAGTCTTTCTTTTCTCCAGTCATGGTTCTAATTTAATGACATCACAAGAATTTTAAATGGGGAGAATCAGGTTTTAAGCTTTGGAATGATTATGACTTTTGCAAAGCATTTAGTTAGTAAACCTCAAGAATGTATATAATATTCTTGTAATGCAACATTTTTTTGTTTGTTTTAATTGATGAAATTTCAAATAATATAAGAAATAATGGGTAGAGTAGGTCTTTGTGATTTTTTTATGTAATTATAGAGACATCGTAATTCACCCATTCATCAAACTTGTACTGAGTGACTGGCCAGCCCTAAGGATAAGTCAAAGTGTGGAGAGTGCAAATGAATAAGATAAAGCTTCGACTTGAAAGAGTACATTTGTTGGTGGGGAATATAGGCAAATAATGTGTGAATGCTATTACAGCACTGTATATGAGGTGCTTCAAGATAGGGAAACGTGTGTGTGGTGAAGGATTTAAGAACAGTTTTAGATGTGAAATAAGAGAAGACATAAAGGAATTCCATGAAGGCACAGAATTATTAAGAAACAGCAGGTCATTTGTTATGGCTGAAGTATAGACTGCAGTGGTAGGAGATGAGGCTAGAAAAATAGGCGTGAATTAGAGGATAAAGAGCAGATTAGTTTGATCTTTATATTTATAGTGATAAATCACTGAAGTATATAATATATGGTATGATATGATCCGATTTTTAAGGGCCTTTATAAAAGCAGTATTGAAGATGGAATGGTAGAGAGTGAGTAGAGGCGCAAAGTCTTATAATCTATGAAATTCTGATCAAATGTGAGGTAAGGGAGACAGACTGGCCAAGATTGACTCTGTTGTTGCTTCAGTCAGGAGAATGGTGGTTTGAATAAGAAAGTTTGTTTTCTTCTTCTTTTTTTTTTAACTTTTTAAAGTTTATTTATTTTGAAAGTGCATGCAAGCATGTGCACGTGCATGCAAGTGAGTGGGGGGAGGGGTGGAGAGTGAGGGAGAGGGAGGATCCCAAGAAGATTCCACACTGTCAGTACAGAGCCTGACTCGGGGCTTCATCTCATGAACCATGAGATCATGACCTGAGCTGAAATCAAGAGTCTGCCACTTAACCAACTGAGCAACTCAGGCTCCCAAAAGTCTGTTTTCTTTAAGCACTCTTAGTAGCTCACTAACTTCCTAACTTCTACAACATTAATGCATTGTTTTCCTAATTTTGTTTATTTGTCTCTGTCTTTTCTTTTAGTTCATGATGGGCTGGTTTTGGGTGGGGCAACTAATCAAGCTCTGAGGTCAGCAATGGCTGTGCTGTTTGGGGGGTGGGGTATGCCACATGGATGAGAACAGTTGGATAAAACTGCTGGCTTGATTCTTTAACCAAGCAAAGTTGGGCTTGATTCTTTAACTGAGTAAGGTTGTAGGATGTGCTCTATAGTTGCCTCGATTCTCTGGCCAGGCTTAACTAGATGGTTGGGGCTGGGTACTATATTTGCTAGTAGATTGGTCTATGAATTAACCTGACTCTAACCCTAACCCTAATCCTAACCACAAAAAGCTGCTGCACAGCAGAAGAAAACCATCAACAAAGTGAAAAGACAACATACAGAAAGGGAAAAAAATATTTGCAAACCATGTATCTGATAAGGGATTAATACCCAAAATACATAAAGAATTTGTATGATTCATTAGGAACCCTTCCCCCCTAACACAGGCCAAATAAAAACTGAGAAAAGGGAGGGGTGTCTGGTGGTTCAGTTGGTTAAATGTTCAACTTCAGCTCAGGTCACAATCTCATGGTTCTTGAATCAGAGCCCCACATCGGGCTCAGTGCTCAGTGCAGAGCCTGATTAGGATCCTCTGGGCCCTTCTCTCTGCCCCTCCCCTGCTAATACTTTCTTTTTCTCAAGAATAACTAAACATTTAAAGAAACCCTGACTCTTGAGTTTGCTCAGGTCATGATCTCACGATTTGTGGATTTGAGCCCTGCATCGGGCTCCACCCTAACAGCATGGAGCCTACCTGGGAGTCTCTCCCTCTCTCATTCTCCTTCTCTCTCTCTCTCTCTCTCTCTCTCTCTCTCTCTGTCTTCTGGACCTGAATAGACAGTTTTACAGTGAAGATACATGAATGGCCAATAGGTACATGAAAAGATGCTCAGTATCACTGATCATTAGGAAAATGCAAATTACAGATTAAATCCATGATGAGATATCAGCTCATACCTGTTAGATTGTCCATGATCAAAAAGGGATAATAAACGCTGCCATGGATGTGTAAGGAAAAGAACTTTTATGCACTGTTGGTGGGATTATAAATAGTTGCAGCCCCTATAGAAAACAATGTGGAGGTTCCTCATAAAATTAAAAATAGACCTACCATATGATCTAGCAGTGCTACTTCTGGGAATATATACAAAGGAAATGGAAACATTAACTTAAAGATATACCTGCACACAGGTATTTACAGAAGCATTATTTACAATAGCCAAGACATGGAAGCAATTGTGCATGGATTGATAAATGGATAAAGAAGTTGTGGCATCTAAGTAAAATGGAATATTATTCAGCTATAAAAAGTGAGGCAATCCTCACATTTGCAGCAACATGGATGAACCTCAAAGGTATTATACTAAGTGAAATAAGTCTGACAGAGAAGGATAAATTCTGTATGATCTTACTTACATGTGGAGTGTAAAACAAAACAAAACAAGACAAACCAAATTCATAGAAAAAGAGATCACCCTTGTGGTTACCAGAGGCAGAGGGTGAGGGGAGGGGAAATTGAGACAGATGGTCAAATTAAACTTCCAATTTCAGAGAAATAGGTACTAGGGATATAATGTACAATATGACGACTATAGTAAACACTGCTGTATGATATATAGAAAGGTTGTTAAGAGAGTAAATTCTGTGAGTTCTCCTTTTTTCCTTTTTCTTTTTTCACTCTATTTTCTTTTTATTATGTCTGCATAAGAAGGTGGATGTTAACTGAAACTATTGTAATCATTTCACAATGTACATAAATCAAACCATCATGCTGTATGCCTTAAATTTATACTGTAAGGTACATGAATTATTTCTCAATAAAACTGGAAAAATGTGAAAAGCAAAACTTAAAACTTTTAGAAGAAGAAAAAGAGTGGATGTCACTTATTGTTCATTCATCATTAGACTCCATTAGACTCTATAAAGCCCCAGTTACCAGTGTTTGCTTTATAATGAGCATAGATATTCATCCAACTAGAAGATATTTATGGTAAACAATGAGGACCTCAACTTAATTAGGGTAAGTTGAAACTTACAAAATTCTTAAAACAAAACAAAACAAAAAAACAACCAGAGTATACCAGAGTATAGCAAATATAAAAAAAACCCACAAAAACAAAAGCAACCCAAAAACCAAAAAACACAAAAAACCCCCATGATACCCCAAACCAAACCAAACCAACAAAGGCAAACCCCAAAAACCAAAAAATTTAACAATTCAGAAAATATTTTATCTGGAACATTCCAAATCTCAAGCATTTGAGATTTAAGTACATTTTGCCTATCCTATTCTAGCAAATTGTAAGAAAACAATTTTAGTAGGCGAAGAATGAACAAAAATTTGTAGTAATAGGATTTGTTAACAAGTTTTCTTTAGTAAAAATTAAACTGGTATATATTTCAATAGCAGTCAGTTATAAATGTTACAATGTTTCTAAGAAAGTAAAGGTTGAAAACCCTCACATATGTCTTGAGTTTTTCTCAAAGATTTCAAAAGGACTTCTTTCATGAATAGAGCAGGTCTCTAGAATAATGTGGTGAAAGATGAAAATTGGCTGGTGCCGGGGGACCAATAGGAGAGAATCATTATGATTGTTGGACAGGAGGGAAATCTTTTTATTTACTATCTTATACTGTGACATTTCATCTGCTTGATGACTTTATATTTTAAATCTTCTCTCAAAATTTTCATTCTACTTTCACATCTAGGAATTCTCATTCTGCCTATTTCTTTTTTTCATTTCTTGCTCACATAGCTACTCCTTTTCTGATAATGGAACAATACAGTCTAATATCCATCATTACAAAAGATGGCTTTTGTGATCCAGATCTATATAGCTATCACTAAAAGCCCTGTACACCATTCACTTTTCTTTTTCATTTTATTTCTTGGAATTAATTCCAATGGAGTCTCTTTTCCAACACCTACTAAAAATCCTTGTTTTAAAAAAAAATCATAGTCTGAAATTTAATCTATTTTTAAGTACTCTTGTAGTTCTGGCTCTTGTGGTAAGATATTTTGTATCTATCTTTCTTTGTCCTTTCCTTGGTAACATTGGCTGCCTCTAAAGTCCATGAAAACTCCGTCTTCACCATTGAGTCTCTAACCTTGTGAATCTGCAGCCCAGGATTTTCAACCATAAGGATCATGGATTTAATCTTTGCCTGTGACATTTCTGTTTCCTTCCTACACCCACACAACATTTCTTTTTTTAGATACTCATAAGCTTCCCCTAGCAGCTTTAGTTAAAATTGTATCTTTGTGTTTCTGGGCCAGTTTATATTAATAGTTGTAGAATTCATTTCAGTGTGCTGATTTTTTGCTTCTCTGAAATTTATCACTGTGATCTAATGGTTTTGTAAACAAATTTCTAAGAAATTTTGTTTCTACCTGAAATATCTTACATAATACAGTCAACAATGAACTATTGTCAAGTGAACTTCTGAAATCTTTTGTGAAGACGAAGATATTAGTTTACTTTTCATGTCATGCCAATCACTGGTTCCACCAAAATGATGAAAAAGTTATTTTTCTTTTGCACATTCTGAAGAGATATTGTGAAGATCTCAAATTTTGACTAAAGTATTACTTCTTATTTAAATCCTAGTAAAGCTGTCTACAAGATAATCAGGAAGAGTGGTGTAGTGTCAGACTTTTAAAAATTTGACTGACTGACTCTAAGGAATGCCTTGGAATGTATTCTCTTAATCAAGATGTATAGTGACATCTTCACTTCTTTGATATTGAGAGCTTCGTTACAGTATGACAACTTGGTCTTAAACTGAATTGTTATTTAGTTTATCCTGGAGTCTGTCCTTTGGTGTGACAGGCAAGAAATAGTAAAAAAAATTATGACAGATTGTCCTTGATTATTTGCCCTTAAAATGAGTTCATTTTCTATGAGGATGGGTTGTTTTCTCTTATTTCCATTCCCATGAAATCCCTGCCATATGCCTGATTATTGACAATGGACTTTGAAGAACCCTTGAACTGATGGAAAAATGACCCTTAATGTAGGTTCATTTACTTTGTGTTATATATACACACACATCACATGCACATGCATACACACATATTATATAAGCACACATGAATAACAATACATGAAATCATCTAGCATATATTTCTATGCTCTTTAAGGAAGGATTATCATTTGTGATAGTGATAATAGAAAAAATAATATACATTTCAGTGATAGTTGGATCTAATTTTTTAATAATACAGTAATGGTCATACAGAGAGGGAAACATTTTACTTTGTGTTTTAGTGTGATATCATCATATACTGATTTCTTGTGTAGCGTTCAAGATAAAATACATGGTGTCCTATTAAATTCAAATTGAAGATAAACAGGGAATATTTAAATTTTACATATTTAAATTTTTAGTGTAAGTTTAATGTATTTGAGACATGTTTATACTACCCCTGTTAATCTGAAACGCATATGTAACTGGGTATCTGAATCCAGAGTTGAACCACAACCCACCTAACTCTAATTGATGACTATGTGGCTTATTGCTGCTTAGGAGAATAATGTTACAAGGATTATGATGAAATTCCACATTTGGAAGGGGAAGGGAGAGTAAAAAAATAATCTTAGAAGAGTTCACATAAATTGCAGAAAGCTTGCATACTTCATACTTTTCCAGGTATTCAGTGCTTTAATTTTTTTTATGTATTAGCTCTTTCCTAAATATGTGAATTAAATTAACAGGGTGACCAGATCCACATGTGTGAACTAATAAAGCCTATATGTTCATTTTATGGGATGAATTATATTTAGCTGTTTGTTTATGTAAGTTTCAGGTGTACAGCTTTATAATTTGACATCTGTATACATTACAAAGTGATCGCCACCACAACTCTTGTTGTCATCTGATACTACATAGTTGACCTTTTACACACATTTTGTTCACTGACAACCCCCTTTCCCTCTGGTAGCCACTAAGTCTGGGTTTGTTTTTGTTTTATTTTGTTCATTTGTTTTGTTCTTTTAGATCCCATATGTGAGTGAAATCATACAGTATTTGTCTTTCTCTGTCTGACTTATTTTGTTTACCATAATACTCTTAAGATTTATGCATATTGTTGCAAACGGCAAGATTTCATTCATATCTGTGGGTGAATAGTATTCCATTGTAGAAGTACAGCACATCTTTTTGATCCATTCATTTAATAGACATTTAGATTGTTTCCATGTATTGGCCATTGTAAATAATACTGCAATGAACATAGAGGTGCATATATTTTTTTGAATTAATGTTTTCATAGTCTTCAGATAAATACCTAGAAGTGGAATATGGTAGTTTTAGTCTTAATTTTTTGAGGATCTCCATACTGTTTTCCATAGTGAGCGTACCAGTTTACAATCCCACCAACAGTGTATGAGGGTGCCTTTACTCCAGATCCTCTCCAAAACTTGTTATTTCTTTTTGATTCTGGCAGGTGTTGGGTGATTCCTCGTTCTGGTTTCAATTTGCATTTCCTTAATAGTGAGGTTGAACATCTTTTCATGTGTCTGTTGGCCATCTATATGTCTTTTCTATCGCCTATGTTTTCTTCTCAGAATTTTATAGATTTAGGTTTTACATCCAAGTCTTTAATCCATTTTGAGTTAATTTTTGTGTATGGTATAAGATAGTGGTCTAGATTTATTCTAGACAGCATGTGGCTGTCCAGTTTTCCCAACACCATTTATTGAAGACACTGTCTTTCTCCATTGTATGACTTTGGCTCCTTTTTGGCTCCTTTGTCATAGATTAATTGTCTATATATGTGTGAATTTATTTCTGGGCTCTCTCAGTTCTGTTCCACTGATTTGTGTGTCTGTTTTGGCACCAATACCATACTGTTTTGATTGCTATAGCTTTGTTATATAGTTTTAAATCAGAAAAAATATGATGTCTTTGGCTTTCTTCTTTTTCAAGATTGCTTTGGCTATTTGGGATTTTTTTTTTTTTTTTTGTGGTTCCATACAAAGTTTAGAACTATTTGTCCTAGGGATGCCTGGGTGGCTCAGTTGGTTAAGCATCCGATTTTGGCTCAGGTCATGATCCTGTGGTTTGAGTTCAAGGCCTGCATTGGGCTCTGTGCTGACAGCTCAGAGCCTGGAGCCTGCTTCCGAATTCTGTAGACACAGAATCTATCCCTCTGCTCTGCCCCTCCCCTGCTCATGCTCTTTCTCAAAAATAAATAAACCTTTAAAAAATAAAAAAAAAAAACAACTATTTGTCCTAGTTCTATGAAGTATGGCATTGGAATTTTTATAGGGATTGCATTGAATCTGTGGATTGCTTTTAGTATGGATATTTTTAAAATGTTAATTCTGCCAATGCGTCAGCATGAAATATCTTTCCACTTATTTGTGTCTTTCTCAATTTGTTTCATCTATGTCATATTTTCATTTGCATAGGTCTTTCACCTTGGTTAAATTCTTTCAGTATTTTTATTCTTATCAATGGAGTTATGAATGGAATTGTTTCCTTAATTTCTCTTTCTGACATTTTGTTATTAGTGTATAGAATGCTATAGATTTCTATATAATTGATTTTGTATCCTGCAACTTTAATGAATAATTTATTAGTTCTAACAGTTTTGTGGTGGATTTTTTAAGGTTTTCTGTATATAGTATCATGTTGTGCAAATAGTGACAGTTTCACTTCTTCCTTACTGACTTGGATGTGTGCCATTTCTTTTCCTTGTCTAATCCCTGTGGTTGGGACTTCCGATACTATGTTGAATAAAAGTGGGGACAGTGGGCATCTTTGTCCTGTTCCTGTTCTTAGAGGAGAAGCTTTTAACTTTTCACTATCGAATATAATGTTAGATATAGGATTGTCATATATGGCCTTTATTATGTTGAGGTCCATTCCTTCTGTGCCTACTTTGTTGAGAGTTTTTATAGTAAATGGATATTGAATTTTGTCAAAGGCTTTTTCTGCATCCATTGAAATGATCATATGATTTTATCTTTCTCTTTTTAAGATTTTTTAAGTAGGCTTCACACCCAGCATGGAGCCCTATGCGGGGCTTGCCCTCAGGACCCTGAGATCAAAACCTGAGCTGAGATCAAGAGTCAGGCACTTAAATGACTGAGCCACCCAGGTGCCCCGTGATTTAAAAAAAAAAATTTTAAGAGTAGTCCCTACACTATATGTGGGGCTTGAACTTATAACTCCATCAGGCATTGCATGCTCTTCCTACTGAGCCAGTCAGGTGCCACTGTCTTTCATTTTTCAAATGTGACGTATCACACTGATTTGTATTGTTGAGCCATCATCCTTGCATCCCAGGACTAAATTCCACTTGATTGATTTTACATTTTAATGGCATCCTTGTCTGGTTTTGATATCAGGGTAATACTGGCCTTGTAAAATCTGTTTAGAAGCTTTCCCTTCTTTTCAATTTTGGGAAGAGTTTGAGAAGGTTGGGTATTGAATTTTTTTTGAATGTTTGGTAGAGTTTGCCAGTAAAGCTGTCTGGCCCTAGACTTTTGTTTTAGTTTTAGTTTTAGTTTTTTGGGAGGTTTTTATTACTCTTTCAATCACCTGAATTGATCTATTCAGAGTTTCCACTTTTTCATGAATCAGTCTTGGAAGATTGTAGGTTTCCAAGAATTTATCCATTTATTTTAGCTTTTCTGGCTTGTTGGCATATGATTGTAGTATATCTTACAATCCTTTGTATTTCTGTGGTAACACTTATAACTTCTCTTTCATTTGTGACTTTGAGTGCTCTCTTTTTTTTTTTATTGGTTAGTCTAGCTAAGAGTTTATCAGTTTTGTTTCTCTTCTCAAATAACCAGCTCTTATTTTCATTGATCATTTCTATTATCCTTGTAGTATCTTTTTCATTTATTTCTTCTCTGATCTCTATTATTTCCTTCCTTTTACTAATTTTGGGCATTGTTTATTTTTCTTTTCTAGCTTGTCTAGGTATAAAGTTAGATTGTTTATTTCAGATCTTGTTTCCTGATGTAAGCCTGTATTAACTTCCCCCTTAGAACCAAATTTGCTGCATTGTGTAGATTTCAGTGTGTTGTATTTCTGTTTTCATTTGTCTTTAGATATTTTTTGTTTCTTCTTTGATTTCTTCAATGACCCATTGTTCAGTAGCATGTTGTTTAATCTCCACATTTTTTGTGGTTCTTTCCTTTTTTTCTT
>CM053567.1:59630507-59692697 GCA_028646485.1 Cryptoprocta ferox
ACAGGAGAAACCCAACAGAGGACCATGGGGAGGGGAAGGAGGAAAAAGAGTTAGGGTGAGGGAGGGAGACAAAACACGAGGGACTCTTGAATCCTGAAAACAAACTGAGGGGGCAAGGGGAAGGGGAAAAAGTAAAAGGGGGTGATGGTCTTGGTGGGGGTCACTTGTGGGGAAGAGCACTGGGTGTTATATGGAAACCAACCTGACAATAAACTATAAAGTTAAAAAAAAAAAAAAAGAAACATTAAAAAGCTTTACCTTCTTATTTTTTCCCCACAGTTTAAATTTTTGATGACACATTTTACATCTTTTTTATTTTATGCTTCCCTTAACTAATTATTATAATTTTAGTTAATTTTACTACTTTTTTCTTTTAACCTTCACTCTTGCTTAATAAGTGATTGATCCATTACCTTTGTTACGTATTTATCTTTCTCATGTTTTCTTTCATATGTTTGCTTATATTTGTTAGTGTTATTTATTTTTGACTTAAAGAATTCTTTTTAACATTTCTTGTAGGGCTGATTTAGTGGTGATGAAAACTTGTAGCTTTTGCTTATCTGGACAGCTCGTAATCTTCATTAAATTCTGAATCATATTGTTACTGAGTAGAAATTTTTTGGTTGGTAGTTTTTTGTTTGTTTGTTCATTTGCTTTTAATATAACATGCCATTCCTCCTGGTGAATAAACTTTCTGCTGAAAAATTTTATAGTCTTATAGGGTTTCCTTTATATAACAGTTGTTTTACTCTTTCTGCTTTTAGGATTCTCTCTTTATCCTTTACTTTTACTATTTTGATTATAGTCAGTCTTGATATGGATTTCTTTCAGTTCATCTTATTTGGAACTTCTTGGGATTTCTGGACCTGGATAGCTGATTCCTTCCCCAGATATGGGAAGTTTTTAGCCATTATTTCTTCAAATAATTTTTCTGGCCCCTTTCCTCCCTTTTCTTTTTCTGGGATCCCTAAAATCCAAATGTTATTCTGCTTAACGTTGTTCCAAAGGTCCCTTAAGGTAGCTTCACTTTTCTTAAATCGTGTTTAATTTTGCTGTTCTGTTAGGGTCAGTTCAATTGTTTTGTCTTCCTACTCACTGATTCATTCTTCTACTTCATGTAGTCTGCTATTGAACCCCTCTAGTATATTTTTCAGTGCCGTTATAATTTCTAATTTTCCTTTCTTATATTTTATATTTCTTTGTTAAAGTTTTCCCTGTGTTCATACATTCTTCTCCTGAGTTCAGTGAATACCTTGATGAGCATTACTTTGAAATTATAGGCTACTTATCTCAGTTTTGTTCTTATTCTGAGGTTTTGCCTTATTCTTTTGTTTGGAACATATTCCTCTGTCTTCACATTTTATCTATTTCTTTGTATTAGATAAGTCATATACTATTCTTAGTCTTGAAGGCATAACCTTATGTAGGAGATATTTTGTGCAACTCAGAAGCACAATACTACCTGGTCACCAGAGTCAGTGCTCAAGGGGTGAACTCTGTGTACCTTTCTGAAGTGCTGTGGTCAGCTGTGGTGCTTTGGTCGGTGGGGCTCATACTTGGTTTGACTATGGTGATTGCAGTGCATTTGTGGGTTGGGATGGTCCCTAGTATAGTTGTGGTGGGCACATGGGACTGCTTCAGTTGGGGTGGGTTTCTCAGTGGAGCATGCCTACTGGCACTAGTAGGTTAGAGGGGAAAATCCAAAATGGCTTCTGTTAGTGCCAGTATTAGTAAAAAGACTGAGATCATTAAAATGGCCTCTGCCATTGTCTCAGTCCCCAGAGAGAGTCCCTGCTGTTTCCTGCCTCTCCAGCAGACTCTCTAAGTTTAGTAAATAGGTCTCCCATACCTATGGTCTATGAGCTTTACAAATTGATGTTTTTATGCTGTTTACTGGATAGAATGAGTCTGTGCATTAGCCTTTTAAGAGCAGGTTTGGGGTTCCCTACAGTTTAATTGTTTTCTTAAACGTAATCTCTCTTGATTTTCAAAGCCCAATGTATTTGGGGTTCGTCCCTCCTGTGTAGAATCTAAGGTTTTGGGTGCTTGGTGTGGAGCTTAGCCTTTTGTTCCTCACGGAAGAGTTTCATACTTTTAATATCACTCCCAAATGCGACCTGCCCCAGCTGGAGTGTGGTTTCATTTTCTGGTGAGTCTGATGTCTCTGTCTCCATTTACCCTCTTGATATTCTCCTTTATCCTTTGTTGTGGAGGCTCTGTTCATTAAATTTTAAAGGCTGTTGTAGCAGGAATTATTCTATATTTAGTTGTAGATTTTTTGTGTCCATGGGGCGAGATGAAGTCAGAATCTTGCCATGCTACCATCTTAAATCTGGCTCCAGAATGTTTATTCTCAATCTCAATGGTATCAGGATATATAGAAAGCTCTACTCAAAATTAGCTTTCTTTAGAAATGAATATTGTTTGGGAGATAAATTATTTCTTTAGGAGAATCAAGGAAAAAAGTTGATGTGTTTTTTCAAAGAGAAGAGTTAAGATTGTATCAGTTACAGAAAGAGAGATAAAATGAAAGGTCAATTGTGTTTGAATAAATTTAGCTGTCATGCAAGAGACTTCATGACACATATTGAGTCCATGTTTCCATCTGTGTCAGCTTTTCCTTTTAATACCATGATTCTTCAAGGGAAAACAGAGGATAATAATGGTTAAGTAATAAGTCCTGTCAGGTTATAAATGTGTTTATTAGTTTGTTAAATTAATTTAGGTAAAATGTTTTGTGCTGGTATTAGAAAAAACTCCTAATGGAATTTGTTAATATGTTAACTTGCAACAAGAAAGCCCATTGGAATAACAAAATACATGAAAAATAGTGTTTTATTTTAAGGCTAAACTCAAACGAACTACAGATATCCTATTTTTGTTCCAATAAATTAACTTAAACTTAGCAAGTGAGATAATATGTATAAAATACTCAGGATGAATTATTGACATATACACTGTGGTGGTTGGTTTTTATTATTCACATAGTGAGCTTTCTGATATACATTTCATAAAAATCACAGAACTGGCGCTTATGACTAAGATTTCACTTTATTTTGGGAAGGGTTGAACACTAGTAAGACTGTCCTTCTAAACACGGGAATCTAAATATCCTTCTAAAAAACCAAGTTCTTCAGCTATTTTTTTGTAGTCATTTCAGTTAATGGAGTATTTTCCTTGTTCTTCCTATTACCTACATTTAGATTTTTATATTGGTGCTTTATTACTTTATTTGCATGTTTAGTCCTCACCAGGAGTGATAGTAGGCTAGGTTGCTACTGTTTTTTAGGAGTTCTACTATGACAGACTATGACCTAAGATATCATTAATTTTTATTTTATAGAATCTGTGGCTTCAATTTCGCCTCTTTAAAAAGATACACATTGAAGGCAGAAAAGTTACTAGGATATTCAATTTAAATAATAAAATAAAATGTTCCTATTAGTAAATAGCAGTTCAATTTTTAGGCACTTTTTTGCTATAATGAAATAGTTTCCAGTGACATGTCTTATAATTGCCTTTGTTGTGCAGCTCTTACAATCCTTAAGATGTGTAATTGTGATATTGTATGGCATGTCAGATAATTTCTCATTGTAAAAAAATATTTTATGCTCCTGCTTTCAGTAGTAAAACCACTTTTGTAAAATAAACACTTGTTGAAGAGACTGCCATTCTATATATTATTACGTGATCCATTCATGAAGGAGAAATAAAATTAGCCACTATAAACGCATATGTACTTTAATTAAGGTCCTGAGAGAAACTTAATTCTCTGTTACTTAAAAACCCAAGTTATTTGGACTGCTTTGCATCTAATTTTCCCATGTTGTCTTTGGAAAAGATGTACCAAGTGTATGTCATCGAACTATATTTTACTTTTCAGTGTCTATCAAGGAAGAAAAATGATTGTGATGGTTGAATATCTTTATGATGTGGGACTAGTTGTTCTTAACATATAAGGCAATTACTGGCAGCCAAGCATCTCTAAGAGCAATAGAGCATATCCTGGAAGTTAGAGTAAGACTAGACTGTTCTTGGTTTTCTTAAGACAAATTTCTATTTTTGGTTTTGTTTTTTTAATACAAAATGGTCTTTCAGCTTTTGTAAACAGAGGTGCTTCTTTCTAGGTATGCAGTTGTGACCTGAAGACTCACATATTTAATTGCATAGTTGCTATGTTATAAAGTTGTATGTACCCAGAAACACTATAGGTCACCCTGTTTCTTGTAGGATTTTTTTTACTTTAGTGAAGTAAATCAGACCAACTATCTCTTTTTTTCACTCTTTTTTGTCTTCTTTAGCTTAAGGATTCGAATAAAGACTAGTTGGTCCTAAATGTCTTTCCATTTGGTCTCCTCTTGCATATGCATCAGAATTCTTAAGTGAATGAGTTCTTAAACAATTTTAGTTATACGTCACATCCAAATTAAGATATCTAAAACCCAATCACCTTAGGACCTAAGCTTCCTGAATTTCAGTATCTCTTTTTTTTTTTTTATAAATATATCTTATTCAGTATATCTTATCCACAGCAGGGCTGGGCTGGAACATGGGAGCTGTGAGATCATGACCTGAGCTGAAATCAAGAATCAGATAGATGCTTAACTGACTGAGCTACCCAGGTGCCCTCCAGTTGTTTTTTGTTGTTGTTGTTTTGTTTTTTTTTAATAAGTGATTCTTTAACTCAAGCACTAGTATCATTTGACATTGAATAATTTTGTCTGAGCTGGAAAATAATCACTGATTACACTGACAACAAAATGGTCTCTTGTAGATAAATATAATAAATCAGAGTTCAGAATCATACTCATTTTGGAAAATTCCTTTTCCCTTTGTTTCTGTAATGTTTGCTACCTCCACTATCCTCCATATACATTCCTTCCTGACTTTTCCTCTGTATTTCTTCTACTGTTTTGCTCTTCTTGCAAATGTTTTTAAGTTTATTTATTTATTTTGAGAGAGAGAGTGCAAGCAGGGGAGGAGGAGGAGAGAGAGAGGGAGAGAATCCCAAGCAGGCTCCACACTGTCAGTGCAGAGCCCAATGCAGGGCTCAGTCTCATGAACCATGAGATCATGACCTGAGGTGGATGCTTAACCACCTGAGCCACTTAGGTGGCCCTCTTCTTGGCAAAATTTTTAAACGTCTCTGTTGGTGCTTCTGGTTCATGCTGCCTTTTTTCTACTGTGTGCTGCCTACAAAGCCTTCAGTGAGTACACATATGCTGATGGGTTCCCATGATTTTCCTGAGCTTCTAGCACTTCTAGAAATCCTCATTTGGATACTCAAAATGTCTCAAAGGGAATTCATCATGATGTTCTTGTTCTGCAAACCTCTTCCTCTTCCTCTTTCTGTATTCTCTTTCTTAGTGAATAGGATCATTTCCTCCTCTTTCCTAGCCAGTTTCCTTGAAGGCAAGTGTGGAAGCATATAGGATTTGTGACAAAAAGGTGAGGCAGTTTCTCTAAAGTGGCTTTTATATATTGTGAATATGATAGGGAAGGTGTGTTTGGTATTAAGGAGAGAAGAAAAGCAGACATTCTGAACCCAAAGTGTGGAAAATGAGATTATGAAGTAAAACAAGTAGGCTTTTGGGGGCAATATTGAATATCCATTTGATTTTTTTTTAATACAAGGATAGGAAAATCAAGGGACTGACATAGAAAGAGTAGTAATAGACCTAATCAAATAAACTTCTTTACTATATCATAAAGGTACCCTTTCAAATTAGTGGAAAGAAATGAATTATTCAAGAAAAGATGTTGGAACAACAGGCAACTACTTGGAAAAAGAATAATGTTGGTTTATTCCTTGTGACATGAACCAAAATAAACTCCAGATGGATTATAGATTTATGTTCAAATATTGAAAACAAATGTATTACACATGTCACCTTAGCCCAGAAAACTAGAAGGCTGTATGGTTTTCACAAATTTAGGTACATTTTAGGAACAGATATGAAGCCTTTTAAGGTATAAATTCAGACTTCTGTTTTACATTTCAAAGTTCTTAATATTTAATTTTTTCTAATATTATTTCACCCATTATACTAAATAAGTAGATAGTGGGGAAGCCACTGGGTAAAAACAGTACAGATATTTCTACTTTCCTATTCCTGAGCTCACTCTACCTAGATATGAAGACATTGGCTGTAATTATGTAGTCCTGAAAATTTTCCAGATTCTAGTAGGACAAAAACTAGTGATTACTAAGAGAATAAATCAGCAGTTATGCAATCCTTTGGGGGGGATGAAGAGAGGAGTGAATGGGATGTATTCTAAAAGAGTATTTATGGGACGCCTGAGTAGCTCAGTCAGATGAGTGTCTGACTCTTGATGTCAGCCCTGGTCTTGACTTCATGGTCATGAGTTCAAGCCCTGCAATGGGCTCTGTGCTTGGGCATGAAGCCTGCTTTGAAAAAAAGTATTTATGTTTCAGGATAATACGGAAAAAATATATTGCTTATAATCAACTTCAATATCAGGAGAAGTCTTGACTCAGGTGTTTCTCAGTGTTTCAGTTTCATTCTTACATTATCGTATTGCATAATCTTCAGGAACAAAGACACCATTTAATGTGTAGCAAAAATACATGAAATACATAGAGTTGTGAGATTGATCACCTGAAATATTCAAGCAGAAGTCTGATTGTGTCATGACTGCTTTTAATCTGTTTAATTCATTCACACCACAAATGACCTTGAATAACTACTGCACACCTTTCTCCTTGAGTGCTAAGTATACAAGTCATAATATGTTACATCAAAGAGCTTACATTAAAAGCTAAAGATGGTGTAGTTTAGTAAGCGCTGTAATAGGAATAAAAGACGTGGGACCACTAATCCAGAACTGGTGAATAAAAGAATGCTTCCCTGAGGAGGTGATGCCAGAGTTAAATCATGAATAGTGATGGCAGGTGTCAGCCAAAAGCAGATGTGGGTGGAGTGAAATGGAAAGGCATTTTCAGGTAGATGAAAAATATGTATACAGGGGTACCTGGGTGGCTCAGTCAGTTAAGCATCTGACTCTTGATTTCTTCAAGATCAGGTCATGATCTCACGGTTTGTAAGATGGAGCCCTGTGTGAGGCTCTGTGCTGACAGCACACAGCCTGCTTGGGATTCTCTCTCTCTCTCCCTTTCTCTCTGCTCCTCCCCCATTCTCTCTCTCTCAAAATAAATAAACATTTTTTTAAAAAAGTTGTATACACATCTGAGGCAGGAGAATAAGGAGTATTTAGGGAACTAAGAGTGGCTTAATGGGGCTGGACAGTAATATACAATTCTAGGAAGTGGCAAGAGAGGAGGGTAAAGGGGCTGGATCATAAAGAACTTATATATATCATAAATTCATAACTTTATTGTTAGGGCAATATGAAGCAGTTGACCTGAGACTATCATACAGCCATTTTTTATTTTTTTCTCTCCATTTCCCTTTAATTCTGCACAATATTTTTATTCAGTTGTAAAATGACTTCAAGAGCAGTCACAGGGAACATTACTGACAGACTTCAGGGTATAAAAATACCACTTGTAAGTGTGGCTTGTTGAGAGTTTTTTTGTTTGTTTTTACACAAGCATTTTTAAACAGTTTTCAAGCTTACAGTGTCATTAAATTTGTTTAATGTCAGGATTACAATCAAAGCCGTGAAAAATGTTTTATTTTGTGGGGATGGGTGACTGCAGCGTGAATTCGACAATGCAGTAGCAATGGTTTCTTAGACGAGAGTGGGCATCAGAATCCCCCAGGAGGCTTGTCAGACACAGCCTGATGGCCTCAGCCCAGAAGCTGTGATTCAGCAGGTCTAAAGTGGGGCCTGGGAGGGGCGCCTGAGTGGCTCAGTCAGTTAAGCGTCCAACATCGGCTCAGGTCATGATCTCACAGCTCATGAGTTTGAGCCCCATGTTGGGCTCTGTGCTAACAGCTCAGAGCCTGGAGCCTGCTTCGGATTCTGTGTCTCCCTTTCTCCCTGCCCCTCCCCAACTCGTGCGCTCTCTCTCTCTCTCTCTCTCTCTCTCTCAAAAATAAATAAACATTAAAAAAAATGAAGTGGGGCCTGGGAATCTGTATTTCCAACAGGTTCCTAGGGGATGCTGTTGCTGCTGCTGGTCGCATACCACACTTGGAGACCCACTATGTAGAGGAAGTGAGCATTTATCTACAGCACCAGCATCTGTCCTCCAGGCTACACATCACACACACCTCATGGCAGCCTACAGAGGCAGTTGGTTTGTCCCAAGTTTTCTAAGGAATTTTTTGACCTAATCACAATACGTCTCACACTTTGGCAAACCTTAGTCACACCTGTCAGACAAAGACTCTGACCCTCCAGAAACTATAACTGAAAACAACTGGGTGATTCTCATCCCCACACCAGTCACACATGTCATGTCTGAGCCACTGAATTGCCTTTACTTCCTTCCATTACTATTTCGCTCTACTCTCTGGGCCTTTTAGTTTCTCATTTATAGACTCTTCCGTAAGTCAGGCTTTTCTCTGAATGGCACTTCTACTGTCTTGCATTAACTGAATTCCATTTACATGGAGTTTGTTTCTTCTCCCTCACATCATATATCCTGGCTTGCAATTCCCACCCTCAAATCATCCTGTCTCTTTCCTCCCACAGTCCCTGTCTCCTTGAACCCTCAAACCATGAAGTTATACCAGCATCCTCACTAACACTCTCAGCTCTGTAATTCACCCATAACTGTGATTCTTGGCTTCGATCTTTTTCAGCTCTATCATCCTACATCCTGGCCTACTAGCTCCTTGAATTCCTCACCTTTCTCTACCTCAGCCAGCCCCTGGCATGATTACATTGGCAGCCTTATCACCCATGATTATACAGTCTCCAATATTTCAATGTCAACAAGTTTGCTCTCAGAATACCACCTACCAACTCCCCTTATCTAGGAGCAGGATTTCAACATCATCAACCCCTCTAACACATTTACCCAGTCTACTTTCTCACCATCCATCACCACTGTCTTGCTTCCCTTCTCATATAGTTCCTTATTATAAACATTCTCTTGCAAACACCCTCAACTCTCTTGCTCCTCTTTCCCTCAAAAACATTTAGCTGGTCTTTTGTGAGAGTGTTTTTTGTTGCTTAACTCATTTGACCAAAAAGGGAAATTCTTTGTGTCTTACAGTTTGGAAGTATGACAATTCAGAACAGATGGATCAGAGGTTCAAAAATGATCAACGAACTTCTACGTCTCCATCTCTTTGCTCTTTTTTTCTCTGTAAGAGTATTATTCCTAGGCAGTGAGAATGACTCCCCAGTAGGACTAGACTTAAATAATCTTTAAAATCAGTGGCCTTAGCAGAAAGGAGATCTCTATCAATCACCTCTAAATCACTTGACTCTATTTGCACTATACACACATCTCTGCATCAATCACTATGGACAGTGATTTTTTGTTAATAAGAGTTCAGTCTTTGAAGTCATCTGGGGCTAGGTTCAAACTTCCAGTTCTGCTTCATGCTAGATTTATGACTTTAAGGAAATAACCTTTCTAAACCCCAGATAACTAAATGCTAAAAAAATAGGGATAATGATAAAATGGGTATAACAATAATATTGTTCTCATAGGATTATTGAGGGGATTAATTGAGATAATGTACTTGGTATTATGTATGGCACACAATAAATATTCAATGAACTGTTAAATCTCATAATCTATTTCAATATGAAATTTGAGAATGCTTCTTCAATTTTAACATCTGTCTTAAAGTTTCATTTTTCCTATTGTTTTATTTCTATACTAACATAGAAACTTAAGAATCATTGTGCAAAGTTTTCCAAAAGCCTTTGGTGGCAATTTAGTTTTATTAATAAACCTATAGGTAAATTGAGTGAACCCATGGGTTCCTCAGAAACACGGTTCATATGTAACAAGGGATAGAAACTATATCCCTTGTTAAATTTAGAAGAGCTTTTACATTGCTCTCTCTCTATATAGATACAGAAAAATGTTAGTTTTTGGCTGTCTTTGAAAATGGGATTGATTTTAAAACTCTTGTTTTTAACTGATTTTTGCTGGTATATTAAATGAGCTATTGTTTTTTGAATATGCATTTTGTAATTTACCACCTTTCTGAATTTTATTAGTTCTATGAAGTTTTCTATTATGTTGATTGGATTATCAGATAGCTTATCTCGTGCACAGATGATTTTCTCTCTTTCATTTTATAACACAAAGTTTTCAATTTGTTTTCTTATTGATTTAATTAGAACTATAGGAACATATCATTAGATGCCAAATTCTATTGATGCAGTAATAATAAGGTGGTTACCTTTTTAACTTGTTTCTAACTTTGAGTACAAGGTACGAATGTAAACGTTTATCCAAATATGCTTCTGTCATCTATTGAAAAGAATATATAATTTTCTCCTTTAAATTATTGATGTGGTAAATTATTTTAATCAGTTCTCTAAAGATGAATTATTTTTAAGTTTCCAGAATAATGAATACTTAATTGGGTATTTGGTTCATGCTACATAAAGCTGGTTTTAATTTTATAATATTTTAATAAAGATTTTTAAAATACTGGTCTGTGGAGGTTTGATTTTCTTTCCTCTGTCATATTTAATATCAAGGTAATTTTAGTCTCACACAATAATTAGGGAGGGCGTTCCATATTCTTCTACACCCTGGAATAGGTAAACAATGTAAGAGTTACATCTTCATTGAAAGTCTCATAGGACAAAATAATTCTGTGTCAAAGTCTATTTTTTGTGTCAATTTTTAAAATTTTAACATTTATTAACTTCAAGTATATATTATCTTTCAATTTTTATTTCTTCCCAATTAAGTTTGGTATATTTATTTTAAAAAATCAATAATCAATTTATCAACATTTAGATTTTATATTAAAGAGTTCTAAATTGAATCTCTCATTTTGAAAAAATGGTAATTTATGTAACAAATTTTATTTATTTATTTATTTATTTATTTATTTATTTATTTATTTTAGAGAGAGAGATACAGAGAGGGTGTGCGCACGAGTGCGTGCACAAGTTGGGGAGGAGCAGAGAGAGACACACAGAATGTGAAGCAGGCTCTAGGCTCTGAGCCTTCAGTGCAGAGCCTGATGCAGGGTTTGAACCTGAAAATGATGAAATCATGACCTGAGCCAAAGTCAGACACTTTCCCAACTGAGCCCCTAGGCGCCCCAACAATTTTCATTTATTTATGTTTCTTTCTTATTAGTTTTGACAGAGGTGATGTATTTTACTTTTCTTTCAGTTCCTTCAACTCTTATATTTACTTATCATTTCTATTATTTTCCTACATTTTCTAATAGAATATTTTATGCATTTATCCTTTAAAAATCCTTTTACTCTCTCTGTTTTCTTTCTTCAGTTATTTTTTTTTTCTGTTAAAATGTTTTAAATCTTGTAAAACTTTTCATTAGGTTAGAAATTTGGCTGCACCCAGGGGTGCCTGGGTGGCTCAGTCTGTTTAGTGTCCGACTTCAGCTCAGGTCATGGTCTCACAGTTTGTGGGTTCGAGTCCTGAAGAGGGCTCTGTGCTGGCAGCTCAGAGCCTGGAACCTGCTTTGGATTCTGTGTTTCCCTCTCTCTCTGCCCCTACCCTGCTCATGCTCTCTCAAAAATAAACAAACATTGAAAAAAAAAATTTGGCTGCATCCCTTATTTTTTTCATATATTATAACTCTTGGCTTTTTCCCTCTGACCTAAGATGTATATAAATCACATTTTAAATTGTGTACAGATTTTGGTTAACCATTTGAAAGTGTTTGTTAATTTTCAGATGACACTAGAAAACTCATCCATTATGAGAAAAACTATAAACAGGCCTAACTATATACTATTAGCTATGTATATATACATTTGCATGTGTACATTTTTGCAAATCTGTGTATAGTTTGTGTGTTTACTTTTACCCTTCCCTACCTCATTGCTTAGTCTAAATCCTGTGGGTTAGAAAATACAGTAATCAGATGGTGTGAATAAGAAACTACTCTAGGTGTGTAGAGCAAAGCAATTACTTGGTTTTAACTCCCCCCTCCCCATTTCTTTTGTATAACAGATTGACTCCCAAAGGAATTAATCAATTTTGGGTGTTGTCATAATATGTTAGGGTTTCAAAATCTCTGAACAAAAGAGGAGATCAAAGAGTGAATTTATCTGTTGCTATTCAGATACATTTTATTTCAAAAACATACACTGAGGAATTGCTGATAGATCCTTAGGAAAACATTCACAGGTAACTTCCCATCACACTGAGCCTTATCTGAAAGATTTTTCAAGGTCATTTCTGCCATAAACTAACATCATGCTATTTAACTAAGGATTTTTGTCTTTGATTAATGGTCATGTGTTTGGTATGTAATGTAATTTTATGAATACTAAATCAAATTGCAACTTAAATAGGTTGATTTAGTGGCTTGGGAAAAAGCTGAAAAGGGTCCCCTCCCCCCTCAATTTGTTGCTATTTTTTAAAAAGTCTTTTACTTATTAATTTGGAGCCTTTCTTTTAATGATGGTTCTCTTTAATTGGCGGTTAATCTGAATGGACTACAATGTAGCCAGTTTTCTATAATAATTCCTGCTATCCTGATTTAAAGGCACACCATTGTTTTCTCTTCCACATCCATTCCATGAATCTTTACTGACTACACCCAAGTGCAAGGTACTGCACTAGACACTAGACAAATCAGTGTAAAAACAGGGTCCATGCTTTCAGATTTACAGTCCAGTATGAGAAGCAGAAATTGTTAAATGGTAAAACTGCACTTGTGAAACATGCTACAGGAAGCACGTGTTGATAGGCGAGCAGACAGTAAATGGCCTGGGAGGACAGGGAAGGATTGCAGACTAGTAGATCTTCTGAGATTGAAAGTTGAGCAGGGATTTGTTTGGAAAAGTTGAGAGAAGATCCTCTAGGCAGGGAGAGGAGCATAGGCATGTGCCCTGAGAAGCGATGAAACAGGTTATATATAAAGAACTAAAAATAAGTCTAATGTGGTTTGGATATTAAAAACCAAGAGGAGAGGAGTTGAAGAGAGGCCAGAGAGGGAGATCGTGTCTGCATTGTGCAGGGACTTATATTGTACGAGATTTGTTCTCGTGCAAAGTGCAATGTGAAGCCAAAGAAGTGCTTTAAACAGTGATGAATTCTGACTTAAATTTATTATTTCACTTAATGAATATTCATCAAGTGCCTACTATCTGTCCGACTTTGCTTTAGGCGCTGGAGATACACCTGGAGATAAAACAGATAAAAAACTATCCTCTGCAAGCTTATAATGCAATGCAGGTTTAATAGGTCAGAGATGTCCTCACAGAGGAAGTGACATGTAAGCAAGAATCCGCAGAAAGCGAGGAGATTCAGGAAGGGAATTAATGATGTAAAAGCCCCGTGAATGCAAATCGACCTGATGAAACAACTGTAGTTGTCCTGAATGGATGGATACTGCCGCTCAGAGGAGATTGAAGAGCTTCTTCCCTGTACATTTGCCTACTCGCTCTTTATACATATACGCATATGCATGCACACGTCCACGTGCACAAACATCTACACATGTGGTACCATGCGTGCATATAATGTCCAATAATTTAAGCAATGGACAGGGATAAAATAGGCTACAAAGGTAATGTAGAAAGACAAGAAAGACTCAGGCAAGGTTTTATGACTGGACAGAAAAAGATGAAGTGGCTGTGAAGATGGGAGGAAAAGACCCATAAGTATGTTGTGTGACAGAATTCAGAGAGAAAAGAAGCTAGTGACAGCATTGTTAAAGGATGCTGAGAGGTAAGGATGAGAACTTCGACGTGTTTTGAATTTTGGGACTTCAGCGTTACAAAATCCTTCTGTGATGGAGTCATGGAAGCCAAGTGTATTAGAATGGAATAAACAAGAAATGGAGTGTGTGAGAATAGGTAAATTTTTGAAAGCTTTTCAAAAATACAAAAAGAATAAATTAGTGTTTGAAAGCGATTATTGGAGTTACTTTTTGTTTTTTTTAATGGGAGGTACTATGGCATGTTTAGAAGCCGATGAGATCGAACTGAGTGGAGATGTTGAATATACAAATGAAAGAAGGGAAGATTCATAATAGTGGAAAGGGCAACTCTAACTTAGCAAATACTGTGAACTTTTATGGAGGTACAATGTATAGATGCAGTCTCTTCAGTAATCAGAGTCAAATTTATTTCTTGTTATCACTTTAAATGTAGTTTTCCAGTATCAGTGAATCTCTGTTTAATGTTTTTTAAGGAAAATGGCATTATCTTCTCTTAGTTGAGTATTTGACTTCAGTCATTCACTGCCTCAATCTTGCTTCACCAAAGATAAATGAAATCTACATATTGCATACTTTTGCAATGCATGATGGTTTATAAATAGCCAAATTTTAGGAGCTAATATTAAGTACCTGTGTGGAATTTAATCAACCATTAATCTCTTTCTCACTTCTGGGTTATTTATCACCTTTATGTCAAGGGACCAGGAAAAATTATCCAAACATTGTTTAGTACAATCATCATTAATTAGTTAACACTTACTGAGAGAGGCTTTTAACCTTTTTCTCCCCCAAGGATTATTCTAATGTCAGAGTAGAATAAAAAATATCTATAGCGACCCTTACTTCTTCCAGGCTTCACATTTATTATAAGTCAATTAGCTCTTTACTAGAAGCAAGGGGAAGAAGGGCTGGTGTGGGAAGCTGTGTAGCAGCAGCAGCAGGGCAGCTGAAAAGGAAAACGGCTTCTAGGAAAATCCTTCTCCATTTCTCTTTAATAGTTTTAAGATTTTGACATGATTAGTAATGCATTTTTGTTTGTTCTCTGCTTTTTGTTAAAAATGTCTTTGAACATTTATTTATTATTGAGAGACAGAGACAGAGCATGATCATGGGAGGGGCAGAGAGAGGGGGAGACACTAAATCTGAAGCAGACTCCAGGCTGTCAGCACAGAGCCCGACGCAGGGCTCCAACCCATGAACCGTGAGATCATGACCTGAGCTTGCCCCTCTTTGCTGCTTTTTGTGAAACTCTTTGTTGATACCGCAGTTACTATATATGGATTAAGGGCAAATTAGCCATACCTTACATTTTTACAATTTTCAGAATACTATTTACTCTTGAAAGTTGACTCCAGTGTGTCAGGGAGAGAGTAGATCCGGGCCAAATGGGGAGATTTCAAAACTAATCAACACTAGCGTTCTTTACTGGCACAAACAACGATGAATGCCAGGGATTTGAGAATGGTTTTCTTACATCTAATATAACTTAAAATTGATTTTTCTTTTAATAATTCGTTTCCTGACTGATCCATATGAATCCCTCTTATTAACAAAAATGAATTATCCAGGATTCATTGAAGAACCAAATAACTCCTTGCTAATCATTCAGGGAAATGTTGCAAACATAAGCAATTTTTGTTATAGATATTGAACCCACTACTTGCTGTAAGCAAACTCTAAAATACAGGTAAGGCCCTGTAAGTCATCTTTATGAGCTGAAAAGATGGTCAAGTTGCATGTGTCCAAGAATTATGATTTGCTACCCACTTGCTCACCAACAAGGAAGAGCTCCAGATAGAGTAGAACCTGAATAAACAAGATACTTGTTTCTTTTGGTAGAAAATAATTTACCATCAACATCCTTTTAGGTTTAGACTAGGTAAATTTAGCTTTGTGATTTATTGCCTAAGACATTTTCTTCTTCATTGTAAAGCCTCATGTCAAAAGACGTGAATTTGGAGGGTTGGGGACCTTTGATAAATTACCCGCAATTCTTGGAGTTTGAGCTGAATATTGATTTCTCTATTCCTCTTTCAAGAAGAACGTTTGCATTTGTTTATTCCTTTAAAAAAAACCTTTAGAATAGCTCTCACTTGCTTTCTTCTTTCTTATCATAGGTTAGGGATTTGGCTTGCTTCTGTGAATAAGCTGGCACATCTTCAGAAATTGTCTGATTAAAAACACCACTAATAGAGTTTCATTAAATTTTAATTACTATGACTAGTGAAAATTATACATCTGTCTTACTGGGGATATTCTACTATAGTTAAGAGTTATAATAATAGCCTCTATTTAAGATCAATCACCTGAATGTTTTCTAAGGCTTTGCACACGTTGAAGTTAATTTTCTTTCTTAGGAGGCCGTATTCATTCTTGTAAGCTAAACAAATATTTGAGTTTTATGTCTTAGCATAGATGGTTTACCACTGTCCACTTGTTCTTCAGTAAGAATCCCATAAAAACATTAACTTGTATTTTTCTCTGAGTTTAAAATTCAATGCATGCCTAATATATAAAACTTGAATTACAAATAATTAAAATCCATTATCCCACTAATATAGGACATAAAATTTTGGTGTGCTCTGTTTAATATTTTATGTTGAAAATATTTGTATATTACATTTGTATATAATTATGAATATGTATATACAACTATGCATTGTAAATCTACACTTAAGAATATAGCTATGTGATACACCATTACTCAACTGGATTATAACTTAATTCTCCATTTGTTTTTAAGTTTATTTATTTTTGAGAGACAGAAAAAGAGAGAGAGAGAGACAGACAGACAGAGACAGCATGGGGGAGCATCCGGAGCAGACTCCAGGCTCTGAGCTGTCAGCACAAAGCCTTACATGGAGCTCGAACTTATGAACCTTGAGATCATGACCTGAGCTGACGTCCAACACTTAACCGACTGAGCCACCCAGTTATGCTTCCATTTCCTTATTGATAACTGTTTACAGTTTTCCACCACCATAATTTCTCAGTTTTATTATGTGACATTTAATACATACAAAATAACATAGTATAGGTGTAAGTATAAAGAATGATGCAAAAGCGAATACTAGTGTACACACCACGTGATTAAAAAAAATAGAACAGTGTAATCGCTTTTCAACTGAGACCCTCTCAATCACTCAAAGTCATTGCTTCCCTTTGTCCTTTCTTTGATTTTCTTATAGTTTTATCACACCCAAATCTGCTGCTAAAACGTACATTTATTTTTCATATCTTTGAACTTTATAAGAATGTAATAACATTTTATATATTCTTCCTCTCTCTCTCTCTCTTTTTTTTCCCCCACTAAACAGCATATTTGGGATATGCACCATATTTATGTGTGTAGTTATAGCTGATTTACTTTAATGGCTTCATATTATTTCATTGTTTGAATAGACTGAGAGTTTTCTTGTATTGCTGGAAATTTGGGTGATTTTCATTTTTTTGCTGTCACAAACAATGTTGTAACCATTTTGTATATGTCTCCTGGTGCATATGTGCAAGGTCCTTTTGGGTAAATACTAGCAGCAGAACTGCTGGGTCATCACCCATACATATTTACGGCTTTATTTTATAATGTGGTATTTCATAAAGTGGCTGTATTAATTTACATTTCCTAGCAATGGATAGGAGTTCCTGTTACTTCACATTTTTATATACATCTTCGTATCTTCACATCACATATAATAATAATTAATTTTAGACTACTTAACTTTTGCCAGGCTAGTGGATGTAAAAAACAATAATATCAGGGTGGTTTTAGTTTGTATATCCTGTTCATTTATGAGAGTGAGACTTTTTTTCATGTATTAGCCATTCTTCTTTCCTTTTTGTTCATGTATTTTGCTCCTCTTTTCATTTTCTGTTTTCTCTTATGAGTTTTGAGAATTCACCGTGTATGTTCTGAATATATATTCTGTATATATTTATCAGCTATATATATTGCAAGTATTTAAAGTGTATAATTTGTCTTGCCATTTTTGTGTTTTCTTCAAAATGTAGAAGCTTTCTATTTTAATGTAATCATATGTGCATTTTTCCACTTTGGTATTTGTGTTTTTTGATGGCATAACCATGACCTGCCAGAGGTCATAAAAATTCTCATTTATTATTATGGAAAAGTTTTTAATATTTTTCTGAAATCCATCTTGAATTGCTTTCTATTAACGGTATGAAAATAGGTATCCACTTTAATTGTTTTCCATATAGATAACCACTTGTTCTCTTGCTGCTGTAACAAAACCAACTAAGTGGATTAAGACTACACAAGTTGATCATTTCACAGTTCTGTAAGTGAGAGCTCAGATATGAGTTTCACTGGACTAAAATCAAATTGTCAATAGGAGTGTATTTCTGGTGGGTCTAGGGTAGAAGTAATTTCCTTGCCATTTCTGGCTTTCAGAAATGGCATTTCTTGCCTCATGGTCTCTTGTTCCTCCATCTTCAAGAGCCAGCAGGATCACTTTTCTCTGACATTTGTTCCCTTGTCATAACTCTCTTTCTGACCTCATTCAGGATAGATTTTCCATTTCTAAGAACTTGTGTGATTAGATTAAATCCTATCTGGATCATGTAGGAATATGTTCTACCTCAACGTATGTATTCTTGATTGTATCAGAAAAGTCCTTTTTGCTATATAAGGTAATGTGTCTTCACAGGTTCCAAGGATAGGGTATGTACATCTTTGAAGGTCATTACTCTGCCTGCTATTTTACTTGCCCTGATATTGATTAAATTGTCCACCATTTACTTAGTTATTTGCAATGACATTCCTATGAATTATCAAAATTCATATAAGCATTGCTCTTTGTTTTATTCCATTGGTCTCTCTTTCCATTCATACATCATGTTACATGGATTTACTACTCTGCAGCTTAAAAATAAGTCTCAAAACTTGTCAATGGTGATAAGTAAAATGGAGAATATTAAAGTAGAAAGATTGGGAGTGTAAGACTGTAATTTTATTTTTTAAGAAAATTTTAATGTTTATTTATTTTTGAGAGAGAGAGAGAGTGCGAGCAGAGGAGGGGTAGAAAGAGAGGGAGACACAATCTAAAGTAGGCTCCAGGCTCTGAGCTGTCAGTACAGAGCCTGACGCGGGGCTCGAACACACGAACTGCAAGATCACGACCTGAGCTGAAGTTGGATGCTTAACTGACTGGACCACCCAGGCACCCAAGACTGTAATTTTAAGTAGGATGGTCAGGAAGACTTCCCAGAGAATAGGACATTTAAGAATAGACTTGGACATGAGCGAGCACTTCCTCTATTTATCTGTGGGAAAACTCTTCTGGGCAGAAGCGCCCATAAGGGCAGATACCCTGAAGGAGGAGGATGCTGGAGTTTTATGGAACAGCAAGGAGGCCAGTGTGATTGCAGTAGAATAAGCCATGGGAGAGATGAGAAATTTAGGCCAGACAGTATACGGATGCCAGATGGGGGCCATTTCTTTTCTTTTCTTTTTCTTTTTAACATTTATTCATTTTTGAGAGCAAGAGAGAGAGATAGACTGTGAGTCAGGGAGGGGCAGAGAGAGAGGAAGACACAGAATCCAAAGCAGGCTCCAGGCTCTGAGCTGTCAGCACAAAGCCCGATGTGGGGCTCGAACCCATGAGCAGTGAGTTTGTGACCTGAGCCAAAGTGGGATGCCTAACTGACTGAGGCACACAGGTGCCCCAGATAGGGGCCATTTCTCAGGCCATTGTAAGGATTTTACTTTTACTGTAAATACTGTTAGAAACCATGAGAGATTTTGGAGGAAGAGTAGAAGCATAGTCTTTTATATGTTTTAAATGAACACTCTAGCTCTGTATTGAGAGTAGATTTAGGGGTCCAGAGGAGACACAGAGGTGCTGTTCGAGAGGCTATTGGAAAAAGTTTAATGAGAAGAACAAATCAGTTAAAAAAAAAGTAGCAAGCCCAAACTGACTCAAGGAGAAATAGAAAATCTTCTCATCTTGAATTGGTAAGTTAAACCCCCTTTCCAACCAAAAAAGGACAACTGAAAACCCAGCTCAGACAGTTTTACAGGAGAGTTCTGGCAAACATATAAAGAGCAGTTAATTTTACAGAAACTCTTTCAGAGACAAGAAGATGGGGCACACTCCCCAGCTAATTTTATGATAGTAGTATAATCTTCCCATTAAAGTTAGATACAAGTAGTGCAAGAAAAGAAAATTAAAGGTAGGGCCATTTTAAGAATATAAATCGCCTAATCATTAGAAAATGGTCTTGAATAAAAAAAATCATACATTATAATAGACATCTCAAACTTCACAGAAATTCTGACCTTCACTACACCATCACCAATCTTCTGGTAAATGGTACCACTTCACATTGCTGTTTCTTATTGCCGGTTTCTTCAAATAATATTCAGAATTAAACCACTTTTCTTTTTTTTTAAAAATTTTTTACATTTATTTATTTTTGAGAGACAGAGCACAAAAGGGGGAGGGGCAGAGAGAGAGAGAGGGAGACAGAATATGAAGCAAGCTCCAGGCTCTGAGCTGTCAGCATAGAACCCGATGTGGGGCTCGAACTCACAAACGGTGAGATCATGACTTGAGCCAAAGTCGGACGCTTAACCGACTGAGCCACCCAGGCGCCCCTTAACCACTTATCAAAACCTCCACTAATAATCATCTTCGTCCAAACAGTTATTATCTTCATTTTAAGAAATGCAATGTGTGGTTCTTTTTCTTATCTTTCTGGGTGATTTTTTTAATATTCTAATATCACTCAGAGTTTGATCAGAAAAACAGAAGCCACAGTATGTATTCAGTTCTAATGGTTTATTAACTAGGGGCTTATGCTACTATTGGGAAAGCTATCATACTATTGGGGGGCAGACATCAGGGAAGCAGCTAGAGAGGATCAGAGGAGCTCTGCTTTATATCACAGATTTCAACTTGAAAGACTGAGTGGGTACAAAACCCAGAGCTTCTGGGGATTTCTGAAGAGTCTGTGACTCTCACTGGGACTGGGGGCGGAGGTGATCTCTGAAGTGGTCGCAAGCTGTCCCATCAGCTAAACCTGACATGTCTAATCCGCAAACTTCCTGAATATAAAGATAAAGACCTCCTCTTCCAGCTCCCCTTTCAGCTTTCATCAATTTCTTTCATTAGCGAACTCAAACCTGCAACAATGTACTGGAGGGAGACTTCTGTGACACAGTTCCCAGACCTCACTGGGAGTGATAATGGTGGTGGCGGGTTGACCATGAGCATGGTTTTTGTTGTTGTTATTCTTTACTCATAATTCTGATTGTTTAATTTTTAAAGCTCATTAGCATATTATTTTATAATCTGTATATAATAATACAAACCTTTGTAGTCTTTTTCAGGTTTGAGTCTGCTGCCCGTGTTTCTGCTCACTCTCCATTGCCTTGCTTTGTTGTATATTTTGTGATTTTGTCTTAGAAGCCTGTGGTCTTTGAAACATGATATATGGGATTTCCGGAGGCCTGGTTTGATGGAGGTGTTCCTCCAGGGAGGATTTATTTCTACCAGGCACTTTGGACTGTTACCAGCCTGACACCATTTGGGATTAAATTCTCAGCTTGCAGGTGTGGGCAACAAGCAGGTAGTGTGAATTCAGGCTGAAACCTGTTTGAGAACTGAATTCTGGTTACAAACTCCACAGGGAGCATTGTCTCCCTGCCCTCACAGCTGAGACCATAGGAGAACTTACTGGCTGTCTTACAGAAATTATTTTTTTATTTCTAGTTCTTACTTTCACTGAATGCATAGCACTTATGAGGATCTCAAAACCAGTTTTGTACTTTGTAGGATCCCTGGCTTTGTCTCCACCCCTCCCCCTTATTTCTGTGTGACTCAAGATGTCAGCCATTGCTGTGGTCATCTCAAGGTGAATCCTGTCCCAAATTCCTTCACATGCTCCTTGTCTAGATTCAATTCCTTCCAGGTTGTTGGACTGAGGATCTCAGTTTCTTGCTAAATGTTAGCCAGTGCTAGTACTCAGTTACTTGCTACATGGACCTCTCCATTGGGTAGCTCATAACATGGCAGCTGGCTTCATCCAAGTGAGGCACCAAAAGGGATAAAGAGAGGGGAAAGGAGGGAAGGAGGGGATATTTTGTAACCTAATTTTGTAAGTGATGTCTTACTGGTTTTGTTATATTCTCTTCTGTGGAAGTGACTTCCTAGGTCCAGCCCACACTCAAGGGGAAGGCAATACATCAAGGCCTATTTGCTAGGCAGCAGAGGTCATTGGAAGCCATTTTATAAACAGCCACAGTATCTTATCCAGTATATACCTTATTCAGAAGTTCAACTATGATCCTTCCCTGGTTACTCTAATAGAAATAACTGTTCTTTCTCTATACTTTCATCTCTCAATTTTTTTTTACTCTCTTAGAACATACAGACGTCTGTTTTAGATATATGTGTTTATATTGATTTTTCATAGGCATCTAAATTCCATGAATATTGGAGTGTGATGTTCACATCACTTTATCCCACCAAACCTTAGCAGCTTTTGAATATTGATTACATACTTGGTTGTTGATGAATATTTCTTAAATTGCTGAATTATCTTACCTCTCGTTTCTCAGTGAAGAGGAAAAATAATTTATCAAGTAGTTATTTTAGTGACTAGTTCTATTAAAAGTTACTTTTGTCCCTATTATTTTGTTAGACTAGAACACAGAAGTTTAAGGGTAAAATAAATTCTCAAAATTTTGTATGGTAGCCCTCAGTTTGTTTAACCCATGTTTTCATATGCATAGTCCCCTTGAGATAGGCAGCCATTAGAGGGAATTCATAAATCTTGTTTTCTTTTCAGAATTATAAAAATAAATATTTAATTTTCAAATTTACAGAAATAAACCTAAAAGTCAAAGGGTTAGCTGCGTTATGAGACCCACTGGTACCACTAAGCACAATACTGATAAATGTGGGTCCCAAGAATTCTGTGGGTTAGAGTCTCAGAGGCAATATGTAGACATTTATTTGTTTCAAGAATGGTCCAAAATAATGAATGCATTTAAGGATGTATTAGCTATTAATCTTAAGTTGGGAATAACTTGGTTTCTAATGATAGTACTAATAATAACAACCATATTTGGTAGTGTTATTTTAATACTGTTTTATGGTTTTTCAAAATGCCATTCCATTTGTATTAGGTATCTCATTTGATCCTTAGTAACATTTTGAGTTGGGCAAGATGGTAGATACTATTGTTCATTTTTTCTTTCTTTCTCTTTTTTAATGCTTATTTTTGAGAGAGAGAGAGAGAGAGAGTGTGTGTACATGTGCACGATTTGGGGAGGGATAGAGTGAGAGGGAGACAGAGGATCTAAGCAGGCTCTGTGCTGTCAGTGCAGAGCCCAATGTGGGGCTCAAACTCTGGACCTGCAATATCATGACCTGAGCCAACATCAGATGCTTAACCGACTGAGCCACCCAAGTGCCCCATCTTTTCTTGTTTTTATTTTTGGTTTTATTGTGGTAAGAACAATGAAATCTCTCAATTATTTTAAAATTATGAACCTGATGAGATACTAGGGTGCCTGGGTGGCTTAGTTGGTTAAGTGTCCAACTCTTGGTTTCGGCTCAGGTCATGATCTCATGATTCCATGAGTTCTAGCCTCACATTGGAGGCCCTGCTTGGGATTCTCTCTCTGACTCTCTAAATAAATAAATAAATAAATAAATAAATAAATACTAAAAAAATAAACGTGATGAGGTACCACATGGCCACACAGTGTTTCCTAATTTAGTTGGAGAGAGGAAGCAGTTAAGGAAGCCTCCCTTAAGTCAGTGCTATTTAAGCTGGATTATGATCAATGATTAGTAATTTGTCAGGGAAAAATAGTCTAGGCCAGGAAGTACATATACAATAGTCTAGGCATGAATTTGGGAGGAGCTTGTGTTGGTGTAGGAATTAAAATTTGTGTGAGTGACTGGATCAGAGCGAGGGAGGAGACCAACAGATGTCATGGCACTCATGGCCCTGGAGCTCATGCTAGAGTTTGAGATGTTAACGTAAATACTAACAAAGAGGTGTAAGTTGGTAATAAGAGTGAAATTTCATCATATGCATATCTCTAAATGGTTCTTTTAAAAAATGCAACTTAAACATGTACAGTGTTCACCTATAAGGAGATATTAAGTGCCTAGTACTAGCCAGGCACCGTTCTTAGCTACTTAAATGAAACATATATTCTAAATTGGCAGAATTTCTTTAATGAAGAATCCAAAGACAGTGTCCATAACTGTCTTCTGGATGTTTTATACATTCCTTGTGATGATTTTTATCTGTATTACTTATAGAATTATAATTGGTTGTGAAATAGGTAGTGATCATGGGGTTCTGTTGTATTTTCAAATTTTCTAATTACTTAATGGTAAAATTTCAAAATGATTGTGGCAGATCTTATATCTCAGTTTTGACACTAACTCGCCATGCCTCAGTTTCCTCATCACTAGAAAGGAATGAATATGGTAGTGCTTTTCATATTACCCTGCAGATGATAAAGAGATTTTATTTTTCCACCAGTGTATTAAGTTGAGCTGCCTCCTTCTAATCTTGGCATGGTTCTTCATTTTAAAAGATATAAAAAAATTATTAAATGGAACTTAAATGTTTATATATATGTATGTATATAACACACATACATGTTAAAACTTCTTTATCTTCCTTCTCAAGTCATTGCTTTCTGTCCTCTTTAAGTGTATTTGTGTCTCTGCTGCGTCAGTTTTTCTTTGCATCTCATTCCTGTAGTCTTCCTAGGCCTCCCTCTGTCTCTCGCTAACACACACATACACACACACAACTTGAAAACTACTCTCTTCTGTTTTTCTTAAAGCTTCCCAAAAGTCTTTAATAAAATCAGCCCTTGGAAACTCTTCCCCTCTCATCGACCTTTCTTCTGCCCTCCTCTTCTTGTTACCATTTTTAACTTACACTATTATACTACGTGGGGGAAGTAAATACTCATATGTTTCTTATTATCTTTATCATTATTAGATATCTCTGGTTCCTATGGGTGGGGGGAAGTGTACCATATTTATTTGATTCACTCTAAAATTCATCCCACTCAATGAATACCCACTCATTCCTTCTTCTGGGATTGAGAGTTCATGACTGTCATATGCCAAACACTTCAGCATCAGTATAATTGAACATTATATGTCCCTGTTTAATATCCCCCCAAAAGTGCTGGAATTTCACTTGCCCAAAGTTCAGCAACGTCCACTGGTGGTTTCTGAGATGTCCACCCAGGCTTGGTCTGCAAAATTAAAGGAGATTGGTTCCCCATTCTAATAGTGATCTCATTTCTACCATGTGTGTAATTGGCATAGTTTCCTCAGATGCAAAATGGAGATAATGATTTACCTTATTGATGATATTTACCTTCTCAGATGACTTACCTTATCAGATTATAAAGTGTACTTGTTTTCTACGCCTACTATAAAGAAGTATCTCAAACGGAGTGGCTTAAACAGCAGAAATTTATTGTCTCAAGGTTCTAGAGGTGAGAAATTCAGGATCAAGGTATTGGCAGGGCCATGCTTCTTGTGAAAATTCTAGGGAGGGACTGTGCCAGGCCTCTCTACTGGTTTCTGATGGTTCTTTGACTTGGGTTGGAGAACTCTAATCTTCACATGGCATTTTCTTTTTATAAGGACACAATCATATTGCATTAGCATACCTCACCCATCCCCCTGTTCATTTCACTTAATTACATTTGCAATTTCCAAATAAAGTTACATTTTGAGGTATGAGGGGTTAAGACTTTAACGTATGAATTTTGGGGGGACACAATTCATTCCTTAACATGAAGATTAAATGAAATTACATATGTGAAGAAAATAGCTTCAAAATAGAAAATTATATTATCTTTTCATTATGTATTTAAACCTTTGTATTATGGGTATGTATGTAGGCTTGTTAAAGGTAGAGTTAGTTATCTTTGTATCCTCCACTTCTTGATAGCTGATAGCATAAGGCTTTTTGCCTACTGCAGGTACTAAATATTTGATAAATGCTCTTTAGTCCTATACATACTGTTACATAATTAGATTCTGTATGTATAAGAAAGTCAATGTTTTGGTGAGTGTCTGTGGCTAAGCACAAAGTCATAAGTGTTTAGTAAATCTCTGTAGTGAGGGAAAATAGTGTGAGTGAAATTATCAACCAGGTTTTGCTGACTTTAGCTGTGTGTCACATTTTATTGGTCAAGAGAAATATCTGAAGTGAGGCCCCTGGAGCGCATTGGGAAAGTAAGCACAGCAGGTGGAGCAGTTACTGGAAATAGTGTGCCAACCGGAGAGAGAGAGAAACAGAGAGGGAGAAAAGGAACAGAGAGTTAATTTCGCATTTCTTCAAGTGAAGAATGATCCACAAGTTCTACAAAATTTAAGTAGTCTTAAAGGACATTTCATTGACAGATTTATCTTATAGTCTCTTGCTTTGTATAACACTGTTTCAAAACAAAGCAATTTATTGAACCCGATAGTATCATTATTCTGGAGGTTTATAAGGTTAAAAATACCTGGAGTTTTGTGAGCAGCAATAGCATGAAATCGGATATTAATAATCATGTTTACGGTACCTGTGAACACATAGAGGCTGAAGCTTGATGGCTGATCACCCTGAGTTAGAAGGAAAGAGAAGATAAAACTTTATGCTACATTTTTTTAATGTCAAGATGAAAAGAACTTACCTTCATATTTCTCGAATATTCCCTTTTTACAACTTGGTCAGTGGTTCTTACTTTTGGTTATATACTGGAATCACCTGGAGAGATGTAAAAATATATGTTTCAGGCCTACTGCATGTCATGTGAATCATTGCTGGGGGTGGCCCACTGACAGCCAGGGTTTTGAACCACTATTGGGCCAGAGTTTTTCCTGGTGGCTAGTTAGTGTAGTAATAGCTGTAGGATATGTACCTTACGGAATAGTAACTGAAAATGGTTTAGCTTCTCTCCAAAGTGCTGAACACCTTAAACCTGATGGTTACCTTGGAGTGACTAAATCCATGCAAATGCTGAAAGTTCTGTCCCCACACTCTTTCAAGGGTCACATAGACTTTACATATATTCACCTTCTCAAGAGTCATGTAGATTCACCATTCCTGAAGAAAGCAAAAAGTTTAATAGTGCAAAATGCTAAACTATTATCTGCCTAATATCTATTGCAGCTCTGCATCCTAATTAATCATTACAGAACACCCGATGTTGATGGGTAGGTGATACACAGGGATGGCATGAAGTTAGGAGGAGTGTGATTAGCTTCTTGACCATAGAATATTGGACTCAGTGAATTTAATTTAACACAGATTTACTGTTCATTGCTAATTTTTTTTTTTTTGGCTGGAAAAATACCTGAGTTTCAGCTATAAGTATTATAAACATGGTGCCTATTGTATAGGAAGTACTCAGTAGGTTTTTCTCTGCCTTTTTAAAAATGAGCTAACCATTTGACAAAAGGATGGACAGGATTTCGGTGACTATATACTTGATTTTATAATCTCACTTATGCTGGTTTATAAATGCTGAAATATTTTTGGGTCCCAAAGGTTATTATTTGCCTCTATAATCTTGACATGTCATTATTTTTCACCATTAATAAAAGTCTTAGACTTTAAAAGATAATAATACCCCCAGAATAATCAAACCAGAACTATTAAAGTAAGCAAGAAGAATGATGAAAAATAAAGTAAAAAAATAAATTCAGACATTCTTTGAATACATATTTATAATCAAAGGGCAACACTATATTTTGAAGCCAAAAGTAGAAAAGCATTTTCAAATACCTGCATAAAATGATCAAAACATGAGCCCCCAAGTACATTTCCTTGATATAGTAATTCTTTTCACATTGCAGAAACTCATTTTAACAATTGCATTCAGTGGCAAGGAACTCTAAGACTCAAAAATAAGATTAACTATAATCTGTAGGATAGAAGATGATTAAAGCTCTGAATTAGGAAGAGAGTATCACACCCCTAATTAACTGTGGAACGGGAACCAGAACTCAGATCTCCTAACTCCTGTGTTACCTTTTATGAGGCCAGGCTACTTTCTTAAAAAAGGCTTTCTCTCTCTTGCTTACTCACAGGCTCTATTTCTTGCTGGCTTTCACCTCTATTATTCAAAACATAAAAATATGGAAGTTTAAAAATGTTATTTCTATCTTAAAAAGTTAAGAATTTTATTTTCCAGCATTTCCCTTTAGAACCTATTCATACATTTGTATTACAACTTTCTGCATTTTATTACACATTTAAAAATATATCTTATATATTCTTATTTTATACTTTGTTTTTCACATACATGTTTTATTTATTGCTAATTCATGTTTTTTCAAAAGTATTTAAGTTGTCTTACAACTGGTTATTAAATCACTAAACAATTTAGTCTAATAAAACATAAAACAAATATGTTAGAAAGAAAAAAGTATAAAATATCTATCATAACACTTAATTATAAGAAAAATTGCAGGTATGAACAGATATGTGGATCAGCCTGGGGGTAGGTAAGCTTTGTGTTTATATACATAATAGGTGGCCTTTCATTTCTGCATCACATTTAAGAGTTTTACTGAGTGATTGCCTTGTAATTTTAAGTAAGAATTCACCTACTGATTGATATTTGTGATGTTCCCAATATTTGCAAATATTATGTGATGAACAATTTATGTGTCACTCTTTTTTGACTACTTCGTAAAGGTAAATTTCCATGAAAATGGAAATCTGTGATTTTTAAAATGTATTATTTTCCACAAGGGTTGTGCCAAATATACTAGTAAAGTCAATTTTTGAATACATTGGCTTTCCCATATCCTTCTCATCCTAGAGTTATTTTTTTAATAAAGAACACTTGGAAATAGAATTAATGGAGGATTTGGTATGAACATTTTTAAAAAATAAATATGACCGAAATACACACCAACCTGACGGTATCAGTTTAAATTCCTGGTTTTAAGTATGCCTTGGGCATAGCTGTTGAAGTCTTCCTTTATTTCACAGGATTCGGTCTACTCATGGTTTGACTAATTCTTGGATTTGGTTTGATTAGTATTGTTGTAAAAAGTTATTTAAATAAACTAGAGTTCAAAATTATCTTAATATTTTTCATGATTTCTTTTATACTTAAAGTTTTTTTTCAGTCTGTAATCAGTTCCCCTTTTTCCATTCCTGATAGTGCCTATGTTTGCCTTTCTTTTTTTTCCTGATTATTCTTGTCTATTCAATCATTTCTTTGAAAAGCAATAGTTTTAAAAAATTTTGTTAGTTCACTTTTTTTTATCTTCATGATAGTCTTTTTCTTTCTTTTTTTCTAGCTTGTGTTACAAGTAAGCACACATTTTCAATCTTTTTTTTTTTTTCATCTCAACGCATTTAGGGGTAGCAATTTTACTTTGAGCAAAATTTTGGATATATCCTAAGGTTTTGGAAAACAGTGATATTATTTTCATTCTATTTTAAGTTTATAATTCTCTTTTATTATTTGAATTACAAAATTTCCAGATACTTGGATTTTTATTTGATTCTTTTATGTTTTCTAAATATTATATTGTGATCAGTTATTAGATAATAGCTCATGATATAATTAAAAACTTTTTTCTTGGGCATGGAATATCTTTCCATTTGCTTGTGCCATCTTCAATTTCTTTCATCAAGGTTTTATAGTTTTCAGAGTACAGTTCTTTCACGTCTTTGGCTAAGTTTGTTCCTAGGTATTTTATTATTTTTGGTGTAATTGTAAATGGTGTTTTTTAAATGTGTCTTTATGTGACTTTGTTATTAGTATATAGAAACACTACTGATTTCTGCATATTAATTTTGTATCATTTCTTTACTGAATTTGTATATTACTTCTAGTAGTTCTTGAGAATGCCTTTATGGTCTACTAGATAGTCTAATAAATATTCCTTTAGTATATGATTAGAAGATTTATTCTCTATTGAGAATAAAGTTATTTGTTAATTATGTCATTCAGAACTTCAATGCATTTCTTGTTTTTAGGGATTTGATCTAAAGTTATATCAAGTTATCAAATATGCTTTATAACGACCTTTTTGTGAAATTATATCAGTTTTTCTGTATATATTTTAAGGGTATAAGATGCATTAATTTTGGGGATTCATATCATTTGGTTTCTTTCTTTGTCCATTTGGAAAAAATTTTCCTGCTCACCTTAGCACATATACATATGGACAAACTTCTTCTTTGATTTTAATAATTCAACAACTATTTTGTTTTGCCTGATATTACTGTGGCATTCTATGTTTCTCAACAACCTGGACCATTTGATTTTAGGTGAGTCTGTTATAAGCAACATAAGTTGGATCTTGTTATCTGTGATATTCTCCATCTTTTTAATAGTTGAATATAACTCATTTTCATACACGATATTATTGAAGAGTTTAGACTAATTTCGGCCATATTATTTTGTCTTTTCTACTTTTTTTGTTTTTGCTTCCTCTTTGATTTTTTTTCATCTTTCTTATCATTTGTTGGATCATTTCATTTTGCCCTTCACTGATTTTGGCATTTATAATCCATGTTCTTTTAGGGGCTATACTTAAATTTTGTTTCTATTTTTGTTTTTTAAATTTTTTATACTTTAAAATAATTATAGACTCCTGGAGTTGCAAAAATTAGATAAATATATCCATGTAGGATCACACAGTTTTCTCTAATGGTAACATTTACACATTATCCAAAACCCCAAACTGGCATTACTGTGCACATTAAATGTACATTAAGTACATTTCACCAGTTTTTGCATGATTCATTTTTTGTATGTATGTGTATATTTCTATGACATTTCTCACATGTACATATTTGTATAATGAACACCAATCAATATACAGAACTGCTCTATCCACAAAGGAACTCATTCATACTACCCCTTTAGGGTATATTACCTTCCAACATACTCCTGGCTACCTCTCATCTGCAGCTATACAATTGTATTATTTCAAGAATGTTATATAAATGGAATCATCCTGTCTGTAACTTTCGAGATTATATTTTTCATTCTGCATCCAGATTTTCTGTGATTCTGTAGTTTCTTTTTAATGCTGAGTATTAATGCTAAGTATGAGTCTCTTATATGGATGGATGTGCCAGATTTTGTTTATCCCTTCACCCCTTGAACGATGTTGGGTTATTTTCAGTTTTGGTCTTTTACACACAAAAAAGCTGCTATAAATATTTGTGGACAGATGTTTGTGTGAACATATATTTTCATTTCTTTAAAATGAATGCCGAGGAATGTACTTAACGTTTTTAATATGAAATTACTTTTGTATCTTTTATTTATTAAAAAAAACTTTTAATGTTTATTTTTGTGAGACAGAGCAGACAGGGGAAAGGCAGAGAGAAAAGGAGACACAGAATCTGAATCAGGCTGCAGCCTCTGAGCTGTCAGCACAGAGCCCAGTGCCGGGATCGAACTCACGAACTGTGAGATTATGACCCGAGCTGAAGTCGGCCACTTAGCCAACTAAGCCACCCAGGAGCCCCTACTTTTGTATCTTTTAAAATCAAGTCTAGGTTTAATCAATATTCATAACTTCCCCCTCAAATCAACATACTGAATATACTAAATATGCTGTATTTTTATTGTAATCCACCACTTGCTTTCCTGTTGTCTGGGATTTTAGTTCCAACTTCTTATTTTAAACATTTTTTTTGAAAATAAAAAATAAAATAAAATAACCTATTCAATAAAAAATCAACCTGTTCAATAAACAGGTTGGTACCTATTTAAATACTACAGTAGATTTTATTCAGTTGCTTTACATTTTCTTTTTCTTTTTTGCATTTTATTATTTCCTTCTAGAATTTTTTCTTCTTGGTGGGATAGTTTTACTTAGAAAAGGTTTTATGTGCGGTTCACTTTCTAAGTTCTCAGATGTCTGAAAAAACACCTTTATTGATGCCATCCGTCTTGAATGAAAGTTGGACTATTAAAGATTCCTAGATTTTAGTTCTTTCTCATAGTATTTTAAAGATGTTGTTTCATTTGCAAACTGTAAGATAGACGTAGCATGCTTCTTCGGTTTGGAATAATCTATCATTTTTATTTGAATGCTTTTAGATATTTTTTTTATTCCTTGTTTTCAAGTTTCATTTGGACAATTATTGCACCTTAAGATTTTAATCATTTTCACTATACAGTGGGTCTTTCATTTCGAGGACTATCCTCTCACTGTTCCCTTTTTTCCAACTCTGGAAAATTCTCAGGCATTATTCCTGCAAATACAGATTAACTTACATTCTCACTTACGTTAACACTTTTTTCCCCTCTTTGAAACTGCGAAGAGATAGATTTTGGAAACTTCTGAATTTCCCATTTCCTTCTTTAGTCATTTGTTGAATTGTATTATAACAATTATGTTTTTAATTATTATTATTACTATTCAATCTTTGTTGATTATTTTTTGTGTGTATTTTATGTAAATAACATTTCCCTCCTTTCTCTGAGGATATTAGCTTGTTTCAATAAATTAATATTGATTAATTTATTCTTATTATGTCTAAGTTTTTAAAAATTATTTTTGAGAGAGAGAGATAGAGATGAGCAGGGGAGTGGCAGAAAGAAGGAGACAAGAGAATCCCAAGCAGGCTCTGCGTGGGGCTCAAACTGTGAGATTATGACCTGAGCTGAAATCAAGAATTGGACACTTAACTGACTAAGCCACCCAGGTGCCCCTGTCTAAGTTTTTTAATGTGTAAAATTTGTTGATTCTTTTTGATAGGGTTGGCCTTTCTCAGGTGTTGGAGTAAATGGCACATTGGGGCACGGTCATATGAGCTGAGACTGCTTTTCAGTACTGATGCTTGTGCTGAGCGTATACACGGCTGTGGGTGGGGGGGGGGTAAGGAGGCTTCAAGATGAAGCTATACTGGGAGGAAGCTTCCCAGTGCTTCCTGGGCTGAAGTTTATTATTGCTGGGTGTGTCTCTTCCCTTTTCCTGAGATTACCTCTAGTGATTTTTCTTTTTTTATAAATTTTTTTGAAGATGTATGTAGTTATTAATTTTAAAAAATCAATTCTATCATTTCTAAACAGTTGATACAGGAAGAACTGAAAATTTGTAAGGCAATATATTCATAATAACACTGGCTTAAGTCATATTTATTATACATTATACTTTCCTTTTCATTGTATTGCTTAAGTTACAGAGGCTAATCCTCTCTTCTAGAACTTTTTGTTTTTTTGCCTCCATCTATAGGCAGATTAAAAAAAAATTCAAATCCGTCTGAGGTTTAGTAATCATCTTATCGCTAGAATAATTTGAGTATTTCTTTCCCCAGTCACTTATTTTGTGCTGGTTTATCTAAGATGAAGACTATTGATTTTTTAAACAATCAAAATCATTAACAAAAACCCATGAGTGCCAAATTATTTAATTATTTTTTATAGTTCTTCCTTAGCCTTCCTCAAATTATCAATTCATTGTTTTGTCAGTTCTGAAATGTATCCTTTTTATTTCTAGATTTATTTCTGCCCCATTAAGATTTTGTCAGTATACAGCTATGGCGTGTTGTCTGTGTGGAGAATTTTGCTGGAAGGGTTAGTAAAGCAATGCAGAAGGGTTTTCATTTAAGCCAAATCCTGAATTTTTCAAAATCACTGTGAATTGTAAAGGAGGCAGTAATAAAAGTTTGTTTTATCTATACTACATGAAGTAATTTGCCTTTACCATAGTCTTGATAGATAGAGTGCAAAACCACATCCGTTTACACACTGCATAAAACAACAATTTAAAGATCAAAAGTGATCATTGTTTCCATGTGAATTTCTCTTTGGCCTGAAGCTAAAATTTGGCATTTGTGGGGTTGTGCAGGATTTGACTAGGAGAAGGGCCAAGCAAGAAAAGCTGCCAGGGCAAATGTTATATTTCATAACATAAACATCCTTGAATATTCTCAGTCTCATGGCTTACACTTTGTCTTTTTTCTATTGATCATTTCATAAAATGGAAGCAAAACATTGTGAGTTTGAATTGGGTAAATATAATTATATGTTCTGTTGAAATGGTATTATATCTTAGAACTATAGAAAGAAATGGCATTCGATGCAGTGTTGAGCTAAGAGCAAATTCAAATAGATTTTGCTAGGGAAATACAGTTCATAAATGAATAACTCAGAGAAAAGAATACAAACTTTATATTAAATATTTAATTTATGTAATGATTAACATATTGTTGGCCATTTATAATAAATAATGGGATGCTCATAATAATTGTTCATCATAATATATTTCTTGATCTTTGTTGTGGGTCTATTAAATGTTGGTAAGAAATGACATCATTCAAGTCTTTTCAGTGCTCCTCTCCCAAATTAAAAACAAAGCAAAATAAAACAAGTAGGATAATGAATTTGCTCAATTATTCAGATACTCCTGGTTGGTGGATTTGAAGGCCTTGATTGATTCTTCCTCTTCTTCATTGCTCTTTTACATTATATTTCCTCCTTTTCCTTGTTGTGGTCAATGTTAAAAAACTTTATCATCCTATTTCTCTAGATTCTAGTAATTTTTAAAAACTTAAACTTCTCTAGTTGTCACAGATAATGCTATTGGTTATTAAGTAATTAACCAAATTCTAATTAATCATGATTTATGATTAATTATTGAATTACTTATTTAATCAACCTAGGATGACCCTGGAATGAGAAACAACTTCCAAAAATATAAATAAATATCATTTATTAATATAATGTATGTGATGTTGGTTTTATTAAGAAATCTTGTGGTAGAAAATTGAGTTACCATTTTTCCTCTAGATTTATTTCCCAATTTACACAAAGAGATCCAAATAATACTGAAACTATTGGGATTATGCACTTTCAGGGTTTATCTTTCATGTTTCCTGCATTTAGAGTATCTTCTGTCATGGATTTGTGAGAGAAAAATTCTAAAATCTGATAACAAATGAAGATCTGTAAGATGTAATTGTTCATTTGACTATTTCCTCTTAAAAGTATTTGGCTTCTATTTTATTTAACTGGCTCTCCCCTTCTCGTTTTAATGCTATGTTCTCTCCATTACCATTCTCTAACTTGAAATGCTTGTTTCTATGCATAGGACTCTCCCCATGTCAGTCTTGGATCTTCCCTCGCTCTGGAGCTCCAGATTTATGACTCAGTACTGTTAACCTGGATGTTACACCTCTTTCTCTAACTTGGCATGACACAAACTGAACTAATTGTCTTTCCTGGATCTGTCACTTGTTAATGATATCATCTTGGGTAGTTCACCTTACCAACTATTATGAGGTTAAATGAGATAATACAAGAAATCTGTTTAGAATTTTGTCTGGAGGTGCTCAATAATTGTTCCCTCCCAGACCACCTCTCTCCGTGTTTTCCATTTCTGTCCATAGAACATCTATACAGTCACCAAATCATCATCTTTCAGTTTGCGCTTTTCCTTGCCTCCCACATCAAACCCATGATCTCTCATCAGTTGTTTTGAATTTGATTCCAAGTGATTATATTCTAGGCCAGGATCTAATTGCCTGGGTCATTTCCAAGCTTGTTTTTTCTGTTCTTCCTGATGTCTTGACCTTTCTTCCTTATTTAGTTCTTATGCATTGTTATGAGAAATTTTCTGATTTTATGTTCCTCCCAGCCACAGTGCCTCTGAATGGCTTTTTCCTCATACCTATACTACCAAAATCAAACCCATATTTCAAAGGTACAGCTAAAGCCTTCCTTCTTTCCAGTGATTTCAAGTAATCAAGCATTTCTTAATAAAAATCCCTACTTCATCTGTATGTGTCACTACTTGCTGCTTTATATTAGTTACATGTCCTGTTTCTGCATTTGTCCTTAAGTTTCTTGATGGCAGAATCCATATCTTCTTCATCTTGGTATCCCCTCAATGGTTGTAAATGAAACTTTTCTTATAGTACTTCATTATTATTTATTGAATAAGTAAATGGATATGTATTGATTGAGTTATTGCTCATGTGATTCCCCAAGAAGATAAAAATTTATGAGGATAGAATTAATGAGTATACCTATAAAAATATGTGCAGTCCTTGCTATAGTAGATTTTCTGTAATATGAGAGTAGTCTCAATATTTGCTACTCATTGCTTATAAAATACTTTGAGACTCTTAGTGAATTCATTTTCACTGTGCTTTTGAAATTATGTTCAAAAGTGTTGAGCCAGTTGCATTTTTAAAACTTTAGTTCAAGAAAATGGTATTAGAAGCATTCCTTTGTTTCTTCTGCAAAATATTTTTTAAATGAGATCTTTATTAAACAACGTAAGTACAATGATGTTTCTCATTCAGTAAAATGCATTACACATTAAATTACTTTTAATTGATAGTAATTTATATTTCATGGACAATATTTGTTTCTGAATAAATATCTTGTAGAACTGGGATTTACCTGATTTTAGTGCCACATCATATTCAAGGATATTTTAATAGTGATTCAAATTCTTAACAGTTTTGTGAAAAATCCTTTACATTTTCAACTAAAGTAGGTTATGTGATTTTTCAAGAGACAACAAACTATTCAGATGAACTCAAGTTATTTTAATGAGCTACAGGAAAGGTTATAATAGCCAAAATACTTAGCATTTGTTGTCCAGCAGATGAACTTATGAATTTTTAAGAATGTTTTTTTAAAACATGGTTTTCAGTGATTCATTTAGTAAAAACATATTCTGCCCTTTAAAAAGGAACATCTCTTGTCAGTCCTCCAAATATATTCTATAATTTAAGCTTCTAATTAGAAGCTTTACCACACAAACTTTGCATCAGGATTTTGGCATAACATAAATATTGCACATTCTGGGATTTTTAATTCCCAAGACTGTTAGCCATTTTGTGTGTGTGTGTGTGTGTGTGTGTGTGTTTCTTAAAAATAACTGATAGTTTCTCTTTCATGTACTTTGAAATAATTGTTGAATGTCCTAATTTTAATTGCTACTTAGTTTTTTTATATTATTAATACTAATATAGCTTTTTCTATCATGATGAAAGTTTTCATAGTAAACCTTTTATACTTATAAAGGCTAAGGATGTAGGAAAGGCCTGAAAACTAATCACACTGAATTTTAGTCTCAGTGTTTTCATGTTCTTACTCTTTTATTAATTCATACATTCATATATTCAAGTATTTATTGAGTGTCCTTTTAGGCTTCAAATTTGGAGTGGAACTACAGAGATACCTTGGATACTAGAGCTATACACTACCTCCAAGTTAGAGTCAAGAGGAAGAAGGACTCAGGGCTTCCAGAAGTTGGATTAGTTGTCTAAACAGCAGCAGACTCCACACTGAAACCCAGTTCTAGCCTTTCTTTTATGCTGAGATCCATTGCCATGAGGCTGCCATTCATTTTCTCTGTGTCTTGCACCTCTCTTGTGTTAATATGAAGGAGATATTCTGGATTTTCCTCAACCCAAGGAATTTGGTGGAGAAAAATGAGATTATGTAATTGAAAGCTTTTAGATTTCTGTGAAGAAATGATGTCCTAGAATTCTAAGGTAGTAGTAGAGGTAAATTTTATGAATCCATGATCTTCCCCTGTAAGTAAGATGCTTAAAATTCTTCTAGTGTTGGCTTGGGTCCCAATAACGCTTATATTATAAATTGTTCCAGAATCTTATGTAAATATGAAAGAATAACATAGTCATGGACTACAGATGATGTTTACACACATGTACTTAAAAGAAACAAAAATCTTTGTGATAAAATTGATAGTTTTTGCCTTAGTTGTAGTTAATATTGTTATTAGCAAATTGGGAATAATGAGGGAGGAGAATGTATTTAACTTCAATTGAAATGATAAATCCTGTATTTGAAACTATTAAGGTTAGGGTCCATTTGTTCTTTCACTAATCTCAAAAGATAATTTTTTAATGAAAGGCCAGCAACACTTGCTAAATAATTTTGCCTCTGTAAAGTAGGGAGCATCTCTTTAGGGGATCAGGTTTGGCTTATTTACATATTCCAGTGAATTTTTTATGAAACTTAAAATTTCCTAGTCCTTACATGTAAAACAGTGTAGTATATTGTGCTCTTTACTGTTTTTAATCCTCTTGCTTGTAGGAAGAAATAGATATAAAAGAATAAGTAACAACTGCTTTAAAATTGAGACATCCTCACTAACAATTTTCACTTTTTCAACAAATGTTTGTATGAACTTATATGGCCCCTGGTAAACATTGGACAATTAATCATCCCCAGGAAATAATGCAGAATATATTACTGAATTTCTTAAAAATCATTATTCATTTATTCTTGTTCCATTTATTTTCCTCTTGACATATAAAATAATTATTTTGTGTATGGAAATTTAAGGTGAGTCTCAGAAGCTGCTTGAGAATTTGTTGGAACCTTTGATAACATGGAGGGAAACCTGAGAAGCACAAAAATCAATTTCTAAGAGAACCATTATAATCAATTTTATGCCACGAACCACTATCACCATCATTATTGTAATCATCATGCAGCCATTACTAAGCTGACATTTAAAAAAGCTTTAACAATGCAACATTTGCTCTCACAGTGCACCTTGGGATTTGTGCATGTATTTTGAATATTAAATGCAGCTACTGAAGCCCCAAGATTGTAAGAGACTTGCTCAAGGTCACAAAAAATTAATAACAGTTACAGAAAAATCTCATGAAATTACATCACAAGGTCAAGTATACGGTTCAGTAAATAACCTTACTTTTCCACAGTGTTTAATGAAAAAATTGTATTTCACAATTTGATGTAGGGGGAGGCAATATCACAGCCATAGTATATATCAGTTGTTAGTTACTTTCTCCAAGTCCTGAGCTTTGTGTAGCTATAAACAAATCACTTTAATTTCTTGTTCTTTAAGAGTGTGACATTGTTTACTAATGATTTCCTGTGTTTACTAAGAGTGGAATATTATGGAATGATATTGGTAGATTGTATTTTCCAGGATGGCCTCAACAAAATCTCCCATTGCACATGTTTTTGAGCAATGTGACTTTGCCATTCCCCTGTCAGTGGTAGGGGTCTAATTCTGCTCTCCTGAAGTCTGGGCTGGTCTTAGTCACTTGTAACCAATGGAACACACCAAGAGTGATGCTTCATGAATTCTCAGACCAGGTCAGAAGAAGCCCTGCAGCGTCTGCCTTTGTCTCTTGGAGCACTCATTCCTCTCAAGTTCTCTCTCTGGGAGCCCCGACTCATTCTGAGATTCCCAAGTCACCCTGAGAAGCCACATTTAGTGTTGGCAGTCCTAGCTGAGCTTAGCTCTTCCCTCTTCCAGTTCTGATGCCAGGCTTCATGAGAGAAGAAGCTTCCAGATGCTAGACCACACCTCCTTAAGTGGCCTTCATTCCTTTATGTTTTACCAGCTGAGGCTTCAGATGCTCGGATTAGATGCAAGCCATCTGCACTGCACACTGTCCAAATTCCTGACCTATAAAATATGTAAGCAAAGTAAAATGGTTGCTGTTTATGCTATTAAGTTTAGGGAAGTTGTTTTGCAGTAGTAGATAATTTGAACAGATGGTAAAAATAAAATCTTTGGACAAAATAAAAATTGTTATACTATCCATTCTTGATATCTCTGCTGGAGCAGAAACACTGATAGTTCAAGTGTATAGATACTGTATCTTCATTATCATACCTGTTGAGATTGTTATGTCTCAGTAAGGCCTCCTATCCCAGATTTTCAGTCACGCATCCTTTCCATTGAAATTGCAGTCTCCCCCCACAAATTCTGCCCACACAACTCAACAAAACTGAGACTCTTGTACTGGTCTGTAAAGTACCTACAGCAGTGGATAGGCAGTGGTTTTTGAATTTGGGACATGCCCATAATGATGTAAGATCCTTGTAGAAACTTCAGAGGTTGGAGTTCATTCTGATGCAAAGGCAGAGCATCTTGGTAAACCATGACCTGGGCAAAGAAGGGAAGTCCCTGACCCTTACCTAGAGAATCCCTCGGGGAGCTATCTATATCTAGTTGTTTCTTTTCTATCCCTCCTCCTAGGGTTAATGCAAACAATAGTGAAAGAGTTAAAATGAACTTTAAAAAAATTTTTTTAAGGTTTACTTATTTTTGAGAGAGACAGAGACAGAGCATGAGCTGGGGAGGAGCAGAGAAAGATAGAAACACAGAATCTGAAGCAGGCTCCAGGCTGTGAGCTGTCAGCACAGAGCCCAACACGGGGCCTGAACTCACGAACCATGAGATCATGACCTGAGCTGAAGTCGGGCACTTAACCGACTGAGCCACCCAGGTGCCCTTAAAATAAACTTCTAAAGAGAAAACAGCAAGATACTGACCAATATATATACCACAATTCCATATCTATAAAAGAAAATATGTGTGTGTCTGTGTGAGCAAGTATGCATGAAATTTGTCCGTGAAAGATTAAAAATCAGCCTTTAGAGGAATATGCCACATCACTGACAGTGGATAATTAACCTCTATGGATAGAATTGGAAGAGCCGAGAGGGTAGGTTAGAAAATGAAAGTAAACTCTCTGTCTTGCTCTCTCTCTTTCTCTTTTTCTCTTTCTTCCATCCTCCCCTCTTTCTTCCTCTTGTTCTGAATATAGCAGAACTAAATAATTACAACATAGATCTCATCACAGAGCTCATAGATCTATGTTGTTAAAAACTTGGTCTCCCGAAGGACATACGGTATGTTCCACATTTTATCAGATGCCCCTTACGTATGACTGCAGATTAGCTCAGTCTCTTTTGTTTCAACCATTACTCAGTCAGATGGCTCTGGCTAGATGCCAGTAGACTTTCCTCAGGTGCAACTTGACACCCTTTACCTTGTGCCCCAGATTACATAACTCTTTTCCCTTGCCAAAGGGCTTCTTCATTGACTCCAAAGTGTGGGCTTCTTAGCACTTATGCAAACAAAAGTCAGAAGTGTGAGAGATTTAACAGTCCATCACAGAAACTTTTGCCAGTGCAAAAGGGAAACAGTGGACAAAGTTTTCCTTTTGTCCTCCATAGATGCAGTGACCTAATGTGAAGTATATGTGGCAACTCAGAAGATACACCTGTATGATTATAGGCACATTTAGCCATGGCCAGTTTGGTGAAGCATCTGTATATTATCTCTTGTTCCTGTCTTATTTCACTCCTTTTGTCTGGCACTCCTATTGCCTGGGATTGCACTTCTTTATAAAGCAGTAGCATATGAGTCTAAGATTCAGGCTCTGCTTTCTGTTAAACTCTATAAGATACATAGAAAAGAGGACTTCCTCAATGTTAGGCCTCTTGTCCACACCACAAACACCCAACATACTGGCAAACAATTCTCAAGAAAAATTAAAGTTTGGCTAACTCTTAATTAATCTAAGGCTTAATTAAACTCAGGGTATCCATGTGTGCTGAGAGAATGGTGGGCCAAAATATCAAAAACTTTTATACAAACCTATAAAAATACAAAAATTAAAATTAAATTTCTATTATAGTGGAAACTATTTCTTGGTAGAGTGATTGGTGGGACCTAAGATATGAGTGGCCAAAGGCCATGTATTTCCTAAGGAATTAAGAGATAAGCAGAGGAAGAAGAGGTAGTTCTTACTAAAAATGAGCAGTAGAAGTGATGATCTGGATGTAGAGTTCAGATGATGAAGGCAAGATGAAGAATGAAGTCTCCATTGGAATTGGTCCTAGAAACGTGTCTAGACACTAATATTTATTGTGGAAAGCCATCTTTAAGAGGTGGCTAAAGTTATTTCAAAGTAAAACTGAATATAATAAAACATTCAGGCTACCCCACATGCTGATACTGAGTGGTCACTTTTAATGAATTGTTTACTATTTATATTCTAACAGAAAAATTCTCTAATTTGTGAGCTAAAAGTGAATTTGAAGAATCTCACTGAAAGAGTGGAGACAAAGCATATGACTGATAAGTGACAGTGCTGGAGCAGGAATTCAAGTCTCTTGGTTCTTATTCTGTGTATCCTTTGAGGCCATACAGGCCTTGAAATGACCTACTTGTCTGTCTACTTGTGCTATAAGTTCATTGTCTCAAGGCTTAGCACCTCAAAAGTGCTCAATGAGCATTTATTGAATTACTGAATAGCTGTTATCACGCCATAAATGTTTAAAGCAATGATGATCTCTTGCTGTATTTAAACCTGTACTTACCAAGGTACGAAACAAAGAAATACTTTCTGTAAGTTAATAATAGTATCCAATTAAGAATACTGTCTTACTTTTAGAGATATTTTCATCAATATGAAGTCAATATTAAGTTCTGAAAATTGCTTAGGGGGCCAAAGAAATGGAAGAAAACCTGACATACACACAACCGTTCAAGAAAAATTCTATGAGATTTCAAGTTTTCAAGAGATGGTCTATTTTAACACCAATGCTTTATGATGTCACAAGTTTATTACTGGAAATGTTGATGGATCATGATTTAGATGGGTTCCCAAAGTTTCTAAGTACAAGGTATTTTCAAATTTTATCAAAATATTTTCCTGTTCTCAAAGCATGTTTGAATTAGTGATAGTGTACTGCTCCGTGAAAAGCAGTCTGAATAATGTGTAATCCCACAGGAAAACCAAAGATGTCGAGGACTGCCTAACTACAGTCATGTCAAACCACATGATTAGGAAGATCTCTAGGGATACATCTTCTTTTGATACACCACTACAGTTTAAAAAATGTTCTCAAGTACTGAAAGTAAATTTTTATTATGAGTAGAAAAAAATTAGACATGTTGGCAAATTTTGAGATAATGTTTTTAAAACTACGGTATACTTCAAGTCTGGCATATAGGAAGGAATTAGTAAATAAGTAAAAGTATGCCTTTACACAAAATAGGTGTTCCAAAGTTCTTGCAGTAAAGAAAATCAGGACATAGCCACTCTGCCCCTCACTCAGAGCCTATTCACTTTTATTGATATATAATTTCAATAGAACTGTAGGCAGCAAGTTAAGAAGGATGATAGAAAGCTTTAAGAAATGAACGGTTTGACAGTAATAGAACATCCCTCATTTAACCAGAAAAATAAGTAGCAAATTTGACCAGAATTTGGCTTTAATTTTAAGGTTTTATTTTATGTTTCTAAATACATATCCTTTCATTAAAGACATGGTTCTCTTTTTATAGAAACAGTAACTCTGTTTTCTATATTCAACTATAATATTTCTACTTTAAAAATATCTTTCTTAACCATATTTTGTAAAATCATAAAATGGGATAAATAGAACTTTTGAACCTCTGGCTTTTCAGATGAACTTTATGTATACCTTCTGTGGAAGAATTAAGGATATAAATAAATATAAATTTACTTCATTAGTGACCAAAATATAATATTATCATGGGGTGTTTTATGGAGGGCTCAGTTCTTTCCTTGTGAAGAATGGAATATGCCTTCCCAAAATAGGCCTCTTTGCCATATGGATTATTTTGAGCTGAAGGCAGTGGAGGACCCAGCAGGTTCAGGAAGAATGTTTACTTCCTCCTTAACTGCCTAAAATAATTTAAATAGGAGGCCTGGCCCTGAAAGAGAAATTAGCAGGGGTAACTTTTTTATCTGAAAGATTTAGCAGCATGGCAGGGGAAACGTGATTACCAAACATCAGCACTTCTTATCTTCCTGTGAATTGCCTTCCTTCCCTTGGAAGCCCCAGGTCCCCACACCATTCCATAACTCAGGACAGCATTTGAGCTTCAGTTGCTGGACTGCCTCTGGGTCTCCTATTGTTATGGGGCTCCTGTATACATGGAATATAATGTTGTTCTCCTGTTAATCGGTCTTATGGCAATTCAATCATTAGACCAGTGAAAGAACCTAGGAGGGAAAGGAAAAAATTTCCACCCCTACACTTATAAAGTGATGCAAATTGTATTTCAGTGGTAGGGTTAAGGTGATTCACATTTGGAAACTTAAGCCTTTTCATGTGAAAAATACATAAAATGTCAATATGAATAAAGCTAAGCAATTATTAGCTAATGGAGTTTCCACAGTTCTTCTCTGTTGGCTGTTGTTTTCTTTTTCTGTTTTGATGTTTAGTCACCACTGAGAGAGAGGAATGGGTTCCCAAGTGCCAGGGCTTTCTGAATATGCATTTGAATTTTAAACTCAGAGTTATTCACTTGATAGAAATAATTTTCAAGAAAATATTATGGACTCTCTAGCCTAAAAGTTGAGAAACTATCTGTGCTTACATGTTTTTAAATACTTTGATTCCATATGAATTTCTCCTTAGAGCTTATAATAGGGAACTTGTAGTAGTATTTGAGAACCTATTATTTTTGTTCAATTGTTTTGAATTTTAAAGTAGAAATAATTACTTCCAATCTATAGGTAAATCAACAATTTAAACATTTCTTGGATATCCCTTAGTATATATCACATGAATCAATCTTTCAAGTTTTTCCAAAGTACTTTTTAGCATTTTTAAAGAAAGAGATAATGGGTTTTTATTTTAGTATTTTTTAAAAATACATACTCTTAAATTAATCCTTCCTTTTTAATGTTAGTAAAAACTCCATTCCTGAAATATATATACATATAGATGTATATATACTTATACATACATACATATATATTTTTTCATGTTTTAGTCTTGCAACTAGGAGGCTTATTTCTAGGTCAAGCCCAAAGCACTGAGTATCATTTTGGAGGGATTTTAAGGTCAGAAAGAAGCACTTTTTGAGTGGCATTATTTTAAAAAAGAGAAAAAAAGTTAATAGAGTAAAAAAGCAGTATCAGAGGGCTTTGCAATTAATAAGGGGGATAATTATTTTATAAACTTTTATTTTAGATATTTTCATGTTTATGTGTGTGTATGTGTGTGTGTGTGTATGTGTGTGTGTGTGTACAAAGTCAAAATACAAAGTATCTTTAGTATTGTGGGTTGTAATAAAATGACAGAACTAAAACAATTTAGCAACAAGTTTGATGTAATTTATTAATAGAAAGTAATCTTTGGGTTAAGGAAGGATAGTGTGTCACAAGCAGTGGGGCACTCTCCCTGAGGGATTTTGGGTAAGAGTTAGTTTTTAGTGCATTATAGGCAATATAGAAAAAGGACATGATTGCCTGGGATTGTATACCTAATATGACTTGGAAAGATCAAAGAACAAGGAAGTAATTATAGAGCCCAGTGTTAGCTTGGCATTTTGGGGATTGGCTGGCTGGAAATACTGTGTTTTAGGAACATGAAAATTCGGTTTGCTGATGTGGCATGCCACGCAGAGGTGACTCTATCTTTGGCCCAGAAATTTATTTCAGTGTAGTCAAAAAATTTGAAGGTTCTTACTCTTAGGAATGCCTTACAGATAGAGGGAAAGATGAAAAGGAGGAGACAGTTACAAAGATAGGGAAGCAGCAATAACACACAGCAATGTCAAACACTAAGCAAGAAAGGCATGATGCATGGAGTGATAAAAAGTTACAAAGGGTGGAGTAAGTGGTTCATGTTTAAATGAGATATAAACCAAAGCCATCTGATTTGGCAGGAAAGAGGTTTTTGGTGTCGGTAAAGAATGGATTTTTAATTGGGTATTGGATGTTGTGGCCAAATTTTTGTAAAGAATTAAGTACTAATAGATGAAATGATGTCATCAGATATACGTGATTTATTCTAAGATTTGAAAATAAAACAGAAAGAAAATGAATAATAGTTAAGAATAAAGCATGATCTAGGAAAAGGTTGATTAAGATGGTAGAAAGTTGAGTCTATTTATTTGAAAAAAGTGTTTGGATTTTGGAAATTTAAAGAACCAAATGAAAGATATGAAGGTGAAATAATTATATAATGCTGAAAGCCAAATGGATTTACTAGTGTAGGGAAGAAAAAAATTCCCTCCACTCTTCTGAGTTCTTTTTGATGGTCTATTAATTAAATTGAAATAAGACAGATTAAGAGGAGAAAAGATTTAATTTCATTTGAGGGGGAGCCCCATGAAGACATGAGAGGCTCAAAGACTGTCAGACAGTGGGGTTTATGTACCATCCGGAGCTGAGATGAGGGGAGGAGAGGCCTGGGGTTTCAAAGGGAAGTGAGACAATTCATAAACAGATGGAAAGAGCAAATATTTGGTGAGCAAATATTTGGTAAACAAATATTTGTCATGTCCTGCAGAGACTGTGAGACACAGAGAGAAATTTGAACAAGCAGGCCCTGCCCAGCTCTCCCCAGCCTCCCATACCAAGCCCATACTCTTCGTAGTTATATCTGCTGATAGCTCTCTTCCTGGCCCCTCTGTCTCAATTCTTTGAGTCTTTTGATTGGGGAGTAAAAAGCTCTTTATGGGGCCTTAATTGTCTGCAGCTCAAAATAATTCACATGCCAAAATGACACATTTTGGGAAAGCTCATTCTGAACCCCTTCATGCCATGCAGTTTGCAGAAATAGACAATGGCCAGTGAAGTAGAGATAGGCTCAAATAGGAGGATGCATGCTCAGGAATGTATCAAGTTAACCCAGTTTGTAGGAGTCAGAAAAATTATAGTCTTTAGATTTCAAAGCTATCACTTGAAATGTATTCTAGTTTAGTTTTCATTATTCATGGATTCGGTATTTGCAAGTACCTACTCACTAAAATTTATTTGTAACCCCCAAAGCAATACTTTTAGCACTTTCACTGTTGCCTACATGCACACAGTTGTGAAATGTTTGAGTTGCCCAATCCATATGTTCCCAGTTGAGGTGAAACAAGGGGACACTGCCTTATTGTTTCAGTCTCATACAGTGAACAAGTCTCCTTTTTGCAGTCTATTTGGTGCCACATTCCCCACAATTTTGTACAATTTATTGGGGATTTCACTGTTTAAAATGGCCCCAAACATAGTGCTAATGTGGTGTCTAGTATTCCCGCCTATAAGAAGACTGTGATATGCCTTATAAAGAATCTTAGAGTAAGGGTATGTTAGACATAAGCATCATTCAGACATGAGTTATAGTAGTTCAATGTTAATGAAGCAACAGTTTATATTAAATAAGGTGTCTTTCCACAGAAGCAGACATGCAACAAGATATTTACTGATCAGTTGATGGAAGTATGACCAGATGCCTGCAGGGACCTAATCTAGTATTTCCCCTCTAAACAGTGGTTCAGTATTTGCTAATTCCATGTTCACATTGACCATTTAGAACATAACTACTGTTAATGAGAAGAATTGACTGTACTTTTAAATGGTCCATATTTAAATGGATTATTTACCTGGAATATTGATAATCCTTTAAAATATTTCTCAGTTCTGTTTTATTATGCCATAATACATTTTTTTTGACCAGAGGGCATGATAAATGATACAATATTTTTCATACGTTTCTAGTTATGTGTTTTATTATCTTTACACAAAAACCCAAACTATTCAGAAGAAATTTCATAACAGTTTATTCAGTTGTATAAATCTTTCAGATAATAAGCCAGTAAGAATAATTTGTGTGTTAAAATTATTTTTAAACAATATTTTTATTTATTTTTTTAAATGTTTATTTTTGAGAGAGAGAGAGAGAGAGAGAACATGGGGGAGGGACAGAGAGAGAGAGAGGGAGACACAGAATCCAAAGCAGTCTCTAGGCTCTGAGCTGTAAGCACAAACCCCAATGTGGAGCTCGAATCCATGAACTGTGATATCATGACCTGAGCTGAAGTCAGATGCCCAATCAACTGAACCACCCAGGCGTCCCTAAACAATATTTTTAAAAAGAATTTTAAATATAATTATCATCTTATATACCATAAATAATGGCATTAGGAATCATTGGTATGTGTGTTTTCTCCATATGAGTTTATATCTTTAGTACAAATTCATATCTAAAGTTTGAGCAACAGTGTGAATAATTCCTTAATGTTTTCTGTTTTATTGGTTCAGCTATCTATTTTTCCTGTAAGCAATTTTTGTGATAATGTTACTGTTTATATTATCAGTTAGGAAACTTGATAGACAATTGAAAAGACTTCCAGGCAAGAGCTTTAAGTTTTGTAGGAACTATGGAATAAAAATGCTTGAGAACAACCTTCTTATATCTATGCCTTTGCTGCCCTCCAAAGAAAAATTGCATAATGAATTAGTGAGAGTTATCATAGGACTCAACATGATGCCATTTAAAAAAATTAATATAGATCCTTCTGAGAATTTAACAGGCACAGAATATTCATCAGTTTAACAAGCATTTAATAAACCACATAAGGTTATGTGGAATATTTCTGTGATAAAAAGGTAGAAATGTTGAAGAAAGGAGGATAAATCAGTTGAAGACTGCAAACTCATGAGAGACTTTGATCCAGAACTACTTAGCTAAGCCACTTCTAAATTCCTGATCCTCAGAAAGGCTGTGAGATAATAAGTGTGTATTGTTTGAAGCCAAACAGTAATTACCAAAGTAATTTGCTTTGAAACATGTATAACTAATACATTTTATTATTATTATTATTATTATTATTATCATTGTTACTTTGGATCAAGAATTAAGTGTATTTTTGCTTTTATTGCTCAGTGAGGTTTGTAAGAAGGAGTAATTGAAAAAACTTTGTACTGAAATTCCAGAATTCTCAGAACATCAGGAAGATCCTAATCCTAAAGAGAATTACTTTCTATGTATCAGGGTATAGTAAATGTAAAAACATCGAATAAAAACAATAGAATAGAAAAGTAGAATACAAGCAATGCTCCTTCCTCTGTGTAATAGACCAGGATGTGAAGAAGGAGGCAAAAATAATTAACTTAGTTTTTAATACCAGATTCTGCATATAACTGGGTTTCTTGTAGTTTCTTTCTAGTTTCTTCTAGCTTTGGTGGAGAAGGAAGAGTAGCAAAGAAATTAAGCTAGAAATTGAGAAGTAAACCACAACTTAAATTTTATCTCAGGAGGTTCTAGATCTCAGCTTTTATCACAGAAGGAGGAAAACACTAGGACTAAGTTTTAGATTAGGTTCAAGAATTTTTCTGAATTCTCTTGTTATGGATTCAATACATGAGAACTAATATGAACTGATGAATTAATACAACGCAGTGTTCTAAAAAGTGAGTTGATTTTTTGTGTATTTTTTTAATGTTTATTACTTATTTTTGAGAGAGAGAGAGAGAGAGAGACAGTTAGAACATGAGCAGGGGAGGGGCAGAGAGAGACAGAGACACAGAATCTGAAGCAGGCTCCAGGCTCTGAGTTGTCGGCACAGAGCCGGCACGGGGCTCGAACCCACAAACCGTGCGATCATGACCTGAGCTGAAGTCGGACACTTAACCAACTGAGCCACTGAAGCACCCCTGTGTTTTTGTTCTGTAACAGCATCTAAGATTTGGAATTTGAGATATGGGGAAATAGGGATTATTCCTGCAGTTCTTGTATGTGGAGAAGACAGAAACTAAGCTGGATATAACCAAAAATATGTTCTTGGAAAGTTTACAATGAACACATGAGGAGAGAGTGAATTGAGATAGAGAAACGAGAAGTCTAGAGGAAGAGTTTTAAGGAATGTCTTATTGAAGGCATGTGAGAACAAAGAGGCGTGAAGAAGGGAAATTACAGCAAAGCGTAGCAGGAAAAAACATAGAATAGAGTGGTACAAAGGCATGGATACCTCAACCTGATTTAAAATGTAATCAAACTTACGTTGGTATAAAACCACATTTTTCCCTTTTGATTAGGTCCCAGCAAAGACCATTAGAATCTAGCTCAGTAACACTGCTGAGTAGAAATTTGATTGCTGCGGTAAAGAAGGATTCTCATAAGGGTGGTTTAAGTGGAAACTGTTTCCATTTTATCTGATGTTAAAAATCTTTTTAAAAATTCTGTGTCTGTCTTTGATTTAATATTTTATGGAGCCTTAAAGTCACATCATTTTCATTGTATATTTCTGTGGATTTAAGAGATTAAGGAGAATTGGTTTTAATACCACGGCATATCTTGAAAAAGCTTATTCCAAATAAGTCCATTGTAAAATTTCATCATCTTTATCTTTGACTGTTCCCCTTAGAAATGTATTAAAGTAAAAATGCATTGTGTCAAGGAAAAGAGGACAAGTAGGCTGAAACCCTGTATTGGTCATATATTATGACTATCATAGATGTGTTTTAAATAATTTTACTGACTAAAGCAAGGTAATGGATTAAAGATTTAGTTGTTTTTATGGTCATCTCTTGTTCATTTCATTTGAAGTTTCTGGCAAAATTCATTGTAAAAAAGATACATGTGAATTGTATTCTGTCTCTGTAGGCAAGTACCATAAATAGGTCTGTATAGTTTATTCAGTATGTGCATACATTATAAGACTTTAGAAAGAAGTGTTAGAAGCCTATCAGATTAAATATGTTTTCTGTTGTTTATCCAGAGATTAATAACTCCAGCTTTTCAAACCATTTGGTAGCATCCATAAGTTAATTTTTGTCTTTCACAGTAATTTTAGGTAGGAGGCAACTCCAGAGTGAGTTTCCCAGAGGTACTTTGCTTCATCTTAATAGAACTTCAATTGATAGAGGCATTCTAGAAGTAAACATTTAAGATATGTGAAGCATAAGTTCTCATTTAAAAATATTTCAGAAATAATTTGCCATCTGATTTGAATTTCAGTTAGTAATTTGTATGTGGCAACTAAATTATAAGAAAAACATGTTCTTCTTATAAGATATTTATAAAATTACTTTATTGAGGTCACATTTACGTTTTATGATTCTGTTTTCTTTTTTTGGTGGTGATGGCAGTATTGGTATATCCTTCCTTAAGTTACACCAAATTATTTACATGATTCAATTTCCAAATATATAAAATAAGAGACATTTATTTTTCCACAGATTGCATTGACCAGGAAAGTAATATCTCAGAATCTACTCTACTCTACTTGGCTAGGCAAGTTTTGAGAAAAAGGGTCAGCTAGGAGTGATAGGATGCATAGTTTGAAGTAGTTTGAAGCCCAGTGTGGAGACAATCTGCTCAAGGCATGGCTTCTTTCTTTTTTTTTTTTTTTTAATTTATAGTTTATTGTCAAGTTGGTTTCCATATAACACCCAGTGCTCTTCCCCACAAGTACCCTCCTCCATGACCATCACCCCCCCTTCCCCTTTCCCCCTCCCCCTTCAGTCCTCAGTTCGAAGGCATGGTTTCTAAAGGCATGGACATCATCCATAGGTATTAGTCCTGTTCCATTGTTGGCCCTGAGTAGTTCCGTCCAGGACAATGATGTGTTATCAGAGATAAACAGAGCTAGACCCTGTTGAATGTAAGATGGGAATTAATGGATGAGTCAGGCAGGCAGCCATGCAGACAGATTTTGCTCTGTGGCAAGATCCTAGACCCTAAGTTGTAACTGAGGGAAGCTCTTGGGATTTGGGTGGGATATTGAGTAAAATGTCAGACCCAGAGAGATTATGTCATTGGGCACATTAATAAGACAGCAATTCAGGAACAATGAGCAAGACTGGGATCTGGTCAGTACACTCTGAATAGTAGGGATGTTACTTTAGAAATAAGCATAAATGAGCAGTTGTGTTTGTACTTAACACAAGAGTTCCGTTAAGTACCAAATACTGTGTTAATGATTCTGAATCCAAGAATGATTCTGAGTCCAAGAATACTATGGTATAGGTGCTTAAAAAACTTCCTGAATAATGCCAGAGTTATTTCTAAAGCACAACTGAACCTATAAATAGGGTTCAGGGAAAATTTTTGCAGAGGTAGGGGATGAGAAGGGCATGACAGAGGTAGTTGATAACAGTGCTGAATCTCATGTCATCTATGCAAGACGTTGTATAAACTGAGCCATAATGCAGCAGAAGTGGATGTGTGTTTTTGTACCTGTGCACATATGTTTGTGTAACTACTATTGCATTTTGCACTGAAACTGAAGATAGAGTTGTATGTATGTATTTCTCAAGCTTTAATATGCCTTGATCAGCCATGCAAAGGATAAATTATTATATTGCCACAATTGAATATAATACATTAGAAAACATTTTTGTTGTTATATCATTCAAGACCTATACTTTTTATTCAAGAGTAAAAGCATATTGTTCATGGATGAAAGGAATAACCACATACTAAATACATTATTATCAGAGAATCTATAAATCAGTTGATGACTGCATGCAGGCCAAGGGTGAGTTTGTGGTATAGGAATAGTATTTCTAATCTTCAGGATATGAGAGACAGGAATTTGTATTTTTTGGATTATTGGTTATCATTTATTGATATCAAATTTCTGTGCCTGATTCCTGTCATGTATATTTCCTTGTTATCATATAATTGCTTGTCATTATGAGGCATTACATACACCCCTGACTTCATATACTCCCTTGTCAACGTGTGTGTGTGTGTGTGTGTGTGTGTGTGGTAAGCTTTTATAAACACAAAGACACTTAGACAGATTCACCTGTATATCCAGGAATAATATTGGAACATTGTGAGGAATTTGTGGTGTTTTTCAGCAAAGGGTATAAATGTAGTATGATAACTCTGTATATTAACCTTCAAAAACTAGCAATCATTTTTGTTCCACAGTCAAGTGAAGACAGTGATTAGAGCCAATAGATGATGAATGAAAATGATATTGCTTGATTAAAATTAGGTTTTACTAAAATTAGTACTGACTTTGTTCTTTGTGAACTAATCAAGCTTGTCATGTAAGTGGTTGCCTTCTTTTCTTTAGAGTAGATTCTATGTAAATGAAATAATATGGTGATTTAATTCCAAAAATTTCTCACTGGTCAGTCATCCTATTACACATTTTATGATCTCATTATATGAATTAACTCAAGACATTTACTGATGATATGACTAGGGGTCATTTAATAATTTTCATTGTAATTATAGTATTAAAGCATATAAGTTGTCCATAATCAGTCATAAAAACCTGAAAGGTGAGTTGGTTACGGAGTTAAGAATGTATTCTTCTGTTGAAATATATTACTTTCACTTACTTTTATAAGTCTGACCCAGACTATTACAGGTTCAGGGAAAAGAGTATAGAAGAGAATGCATTCCTTCAATAGCTTAATATGGGTATTTATGTGTAATTTGGGCTGAGAGCTAGGAACAAAAGATCGGAGATTTGGTCTAAGGCCATGAATTTTGATCCTTGGCATTTCGTCCTCACTGCACCTCAAAATGCTACACACATGTGTAACTCTTTAATTCTGTTCTCCCACCAAGGATTGTGTGTGTCAAGCCCCTCAGGGAGACCTCTTCATAGTCTCTGCTAGACTTAAAAGATGAAATGTTAACTGTCCAAAATTTGAAGGATTTACATGCTGAATTTGCTCTATTTTGATTTAGATTGCAGGGGTGTGTTCCAAGGAAAAAGGAAATTCTAACCTACCAAGAATCTTATAATTGGGGTTTCTATATTTTAGCATGCTTTAAAAAAACAAATCCATTCTCCATCAATGAAATTATGAAAGAAACAGCCATATTATAATATGTCAGGAATACTGTGAAAGAAATTTCTGTGGAGATTGGATTGGGTGACCTGGACTTTGACCTTACCTCAAAACTTTATTATTATTGTTATTAAAAAACCATCTTATGCTTTTTCTTTCTTTATCAAAACAATGTAGAATTAATGGTAGAGATAGAATTTGGACAAGGTGAAGAAAATAACATCATCTGTTTTTGCTCCTCATTGTAAGTCCCATATTTTCATATCCATCCACATCTTGTTCACCAAGCTAGGATTCTACTAGTTGTGAGGAGAAAGTAGGATTCATTAAGCATTTATGTTCTAGTTTTATGTATGTGTTTTTCTCAGATTTCTAGGCTGTAGTGCTTTCAGGGATAGGATTATTACGGTATTCTGGGGATTCTAAAATTTCAGTACTATGTTTGTTTGAATTAATACTTCATTATTGCCTCACAAATCTGTACACTGAGCAATAAATTAAAAGCAAATGCCCCATTTAAACACTTTTCTGAAAGTAATAATAGTATCATATATTGGATACTTATCTCAAATTTGACAACTCAGAACAACTTAGGAGTAGCTTAAGTAGGTGGTTCTGGCTAAGAGTATCTAATGATATTATAGTCAGGATGCCAGTCTCGGCTATAGTCAGTTGGAGGCTGAATGGGGCTGGAAGCTCTACTTTCAAGAAGGACCACTCACATGACTGTTGACCAAAGGCTCAGTTCCTCATTGGCTATTGGCAGCTGGCCTCAGATTTTTCTTTGTCACGTGTCCCATTCCACAGTGCTGCTCACAACATGGTACTTAACTTTTCTAGAGTGAGTGATCCAAAGAGACCACCAAGGGAGCCACAAAGTCATAGAGATGTCTATAATGACCTTGTCTCTGCAGATGCACACTAGCCCATCCACCTTATCCTATGTATCATTAGAAGCAATGGATTAGATCTAGCCCACCCTTAGGGGAGGATAAGCAGACTCTACCTTTTGAAGGGAGAAGTATCAAAGAATTTTTGGACGTTGAAAAAACTACTACAATTGATAATAGCTGCCATTTAGTGAGAGCTTATTGTAAATTGGACACTGTTGCTTATGAGCACAAAGGTGGTTCTCTGTAACTTCCCTTCCTACCTCAACTTTGCCTGATGCACACAGATTCCTCTGCCTTAGCATATGTGAAGCTGTGATATCCCTCTTCCTCTTTCTTTCTTTTAGTGTCTCATTCACACAGCAAATTTTTTTTTAATTTTTTTTATTATGGGTCTTCTTTCATGTATTACTTTGTCCTCTTCTTCTTTCTCCATTTTAAAGACTGGGATTTGGTTTATTAACTGCAGAAACATCTGTTTGTTTTCCCTGATCAAGAAGGCTAATAGACGTACACTCATTTGTTCACATGAGCTAAAGTTTCTCAAGTAATACTTAGCAAAGGAACTAGGAAATAAAACCGTATCCTTTCCTATTTAATATCTGAAGGCAAGAGAATTGTGGAGGGCCATGAATTTCCTCCGATGTTCTTGTTTTAAGAATTAAAAAAAGAAAAAGATACAGATTCTGAATTCATTCCTGGTAGGTGCATTAGGATTAAGGGAAATAGTTTATTCCCCAAATCTTACAGATTTAACCATCATTCAATGTAGTACTTCTTTTGGAGTAACCTCCACGGTAAACCAAATGATTCCATAAGCAGATTAACTGCTAAAGAGAACTTTCAAAGTTAAGGTTGTTAATTGTGATAATTAACAAGAATTGAGCTACTTGTTATAACATTCCATTTAACTTTCCATTTGTGTGTTTAATGCAACCTATAGTTATTCTTTAATAGATTTAGGTATTCTTTAAGCTAATAGGGCCAAATAAATAAAATGTAGTGATAGCAAAGAAAATTCAACCCTCTGTCATTAAGGGAAGAGTCTGTGCCTCAAAACCTACCTGGAATCACTGTAATATCAAGACTGCCTGCTGGTAAACTGAGTGGGATGCTTATCTCTGAGTGGTTACATTATCATCATCATCATCATCATCACCATCACCATCATCACCACCAGTTGACATGCACTGAGAAATTATTATGTTACTAATGTTTTGCAAACATGCTGTAATTTAACAGTAAAAACATGTCTATAAATAAGGCCTCAATAGGTCCACTTTATAGATGGGGACCCTGAGGCATAGAAAGATTAAGCAACCTGACCAAGGTCACATTTCTAGGATAGAAAGGGGGACTCAAATCTATACAGAAAAGAAGGATGTAAATCACCATGCTGTGTCATCCTCTGATTGTACTGTAGTGCTTCCCATCATGTATAACACTGCCTTTGCCGGCTATATTGTCTCTGCCTTCCATCACAGTGTAATAAGGCATTTATGTTATCCTCAGACCCTTGGCACAGGGGCTCTGTAATTGGCTGAGTGTACACATGTAGTAGTTTTTTTACTAGCAAACTTGGGCACACACAACGAGATTTGGTGGGAAATATCTAAGACTACAAGAGCACTTCTCTTGTTCTCCTCTTCCACACCATTTTTAATAGAAATTTTGAGAAAATCACACTGAGGTAATATAGTGGCTTTGGCTAATTGTAACCCATCATCAACATTGCTGCCATCGTTCCTACTCCCAGATCCTGGCATATTATTCTGTGTGAAGAAATATTCTTGTCATCAAATATCATAAAACGCCATTTCCTTCAAATCTTTTGACATCATGACATCCTTGACTGTAGATTTTGGGTCTCTGTTAACAAATTTGTTTGTTAGTGCTTCTTGTTTGCTACGATGTTTAAGATGTCTATAAAAATGTTATGGAGGAGGCTTCCCCAATCTGTTTACTGATCCTTACTTTCTGTTTCTCCACTAATTCCTTAGGGAAAATGGTAGTGTAATAAAACCTACATTTTAATATTTTAATTAATAGACCTCTTTGGCTTTTTGGTATATTTTCTGTCAGCTTTTATGGATCAAAGCCTTTTACCAGAAAGCAAATTAATGTCAGAGAGATAGGAATGAGAGCTGGGAAGGAGGACATGTAATGCAGTCATTTGATATAGTCCATAGTTGTTTGAAATGTACTTTCATTGTCTGTATATTAGTATAAGGTTCTGTGTATTTTCTGGTGGTGTATTTTCTGTTCTTATACAAGCTTCTATTATATATATTGTAAAATATATTACATTATATGTAAAGTGTATTATGTATATTGTAAAATATGTCTACTAAAACATATATATACATTACACATATGTATATACGTGTATACACATGTACATATTTATATACACATAAATATATACAAACTCACATGTATGTATATATAACATGTATGTATGTATATGTATGTATATATATGTATATAACTGCTGCCTTCATCTCCATCTATATATGTGTATGTACATATGTATAGGTAATATATATATATTTCTTACTAGATATATTTTACAATGTCCTGTCATTTTTATATCTTGTTTCTTTTTCCCTGCTTTTTATTTGTGTTTTTGCACTGAATTTTGGGAGAATATTTTGGGTCAGTCTTCATCTTAGTAGTTGATTCCGTTGTTTAGTCTACTCCTCAGTCTATTTTGTTGGTTCATTTACTTGTATTCTATTTAATTTTATTTTGACAAACATTGTATTTTACTCTACCAATTCTAATATGTTCTTTTTTTTATCCCCATAACTATCTTTGTTCTTGTTGAGAGGCTTTTGAATATCTATGAGGGTATTAATTACACTTACTTAACATTTACTTACTCATAGTTACTTACACTTACTTACTTTCTTGCATTTACCTTTTTTAAATGTATTTTTCAGGAGTTATCCTGCCTGTATTTGAAATTTGTAAGTATCTTTGTCAGATTTCCCTCATTCTTAATGCTAATTTTCTCCAACTTTTTGGTGATTGGAGGGTATTTATTCATAATTGTGGTTTAAAATTTAGATTAAATTGTACTGACAGCTAGAGTGTATTTTTTAAAGACTAAGCATAGATTATGGAAAACTAACTTTGTTGTTCATTGGTTGGAGGAGTAGGAGGTACTGCTGGGTAGCAGAATAGATAGGTTGTGTATTTTCTCAGTGCAGGGACTATCAAACTCTTCTGTTGGCCATAGTTAGTTGAGAACAGTGTTTTATTCCAGAACCCATTTTAGAATGTACTCGCTTTAGCTGTACACACATAGTTTAGGGAGGCTATGTGTGTATATATATATATATACACACACACACACAATGTATAATGTTTAAAATTTTTATTTAAATTCCAGTTAGTTAACATATAGTTAACATTAATTTCATGTGTACAATAGTGATTCAATACTTCTATACATCACCCTGTGCTCATTACAGCACGTGCACTTCTTAATTCCTATTACCTATTTTACCCATCCTTCCCCCTACTTCTGCTCTGGTAACCATCAGTTTGTATTCTACAGTTAAGAGTTTGTTTTTTGGCTTGCATTTCTCTCTTTTCTTTCCTTTTGTTCATTTGTTTCTTAAATTCCACATATGAGTGAAATCATATGGTATTTGTCTTTGACTGACTTATTTCACTTAACATATTACTCTCTGGCTTCATCCATGTCATAATAAATGGCTAGATTTCATTCTTTTATGGCTGAGTAATATTCCCACACACACAAACACACACACACACACACACCCCACATCTTTATCCATTCATCAGTGGACACTTGGGCTCTTTCCATCTTTCCATAATTTGGCTATTGTAGATAATGCTGCTCTAAATATCAGGGTACATGTATCCCTTTGAATTAGTATTTTTGTATTCTTTGGGTAAATACCTAGTAATGCAATTGCTGGATCATAAGGTGGTTTTATTTTAACTTTTTGAGGAACCTCCATACTGTTTATCTGAGTGGCTGCACAGTTTGCATTCCCACCAACAGTTTAAGAGGGTTCCCCTTTATCTACATTCTCACCAATATTTGTTGTTTCTCGTGTTGTTGATTTTAGCCATTCTGACAGGTGTGACATGATATCTCATTGCAGTTTTGATTAGTATTTCCCTAGTGATGAGTGATGTTGAGCATCTTTCCATGTGAATGCCTATAATTATATACCACTTGATTTTATACAATTTATTTTAAAAGCATGTTGACAAAAGAGAATAAATTTCAGACAGAAAATATACATTGAACAAATACTTTCCTAAAGGTCTACTTTATAAGAGGCATTCTGTTAAGCACTGCAGCAGGCACAAAATAGAACGTAATTTGGTAAAAGCGGGGTGAGACAATTATGCAGTTGTCTCTGGTTCAAAGTAGATTGTGAGATGTGCCATGGGAGACCGACACCATAGTGCTCTGGAGTTGGGAAGCAGAAGCAATGACATCTGTTAGAGGGAATTAGGGGAGCCTTCTTGACAACAAAGATAATTAATTTGGTCCTGAAGAATGAATAAAGGGTTTGTCTGTTTTTTCATTTTGTTTTGATTTTTGGTTATAATATTAATGTTATTGTAGAGAGTTTTGAAAATCCAGATGTTTAGAAAAAGATACACCTTAAGATTTCAAATCCAAATAAAACCATAATTAGCACTTGAGTATAGTTCACTTTAAACTTTCTCTGTTTTACCTCATATATTTGAGGAAATTGTATGCATATCATTTTATATGCTGCTTTTTATTTTACTTTTTTTCTTTTTACTTATATTGAAGTTAGTTAACATACAGTGTAGTCTTGGCTTCAGGAGTAGAATCCAGTGATTCATCTCCTACATATGATACCCAGTGCTCATCCCAACAGGTGTCTTCTTTAATGCCCATCACCCATTTAACCCATTTAACCACCTCCTCCCCAGAAACCCTCAGTTTATTATCTATAGTTAAGAGTCTCTTATGGTTTGCTTCCCTCTCTGTTTTTACTTATATGCTGCTTTTTAAGTTAATATTTTATTAACTTAAATAACTTACAGTTGTACATTTTAAAACTTCTTTATAATTTTCATAATGCTAATAGCTGTTTATTTCACCATTCTAAATACTAAACCAGCCCCTTTCTATAGACATTGAAGCAGTCTTAGGTGTTTGCTAATGTAAAAGTATATATCGAACATCCTTTCATGTAAAACTATCTTTTATTATATAGGATAGATTATTAGAGGAGAGTGTGTGAAAGTTTTTAATGCTAGTGATATGCAGGCATATTGGGGAGAGAAGGCAGGTAAATGCAAAAGAGACAGAAGAGCATAAAATTTAAATAAGAGAAGTAAGACATCTATATATGGAGAGTGCTAGCTCCCCACTTTGATGAAGGGTAGCATATATGGAAAGATGCTATAAAAGAGAATGCTAGGAATGTCCTGAGGCAAGACTAAAATTTCCTAGACTGGAGTATTAATTTCTTCGGAGGCTAGTGGTTAACATTAGAGACTGCTCTGGGTGCAAATAAACATAGAAATTTAACAACTAAACAAATTAATCAACAAAAAATTTTTTTGCAGGAATTTTTATAGTTTTTATTTTTTAATGAGAGCCACTCTTCTCTAAGAGGAGAATATAATATATATGTTGTATGTTAATATATTGATATATATGATAATTTAATAAATATATATATTTTTAATAAGCAACACTTTATTTTTTAAAGAACAGGATCACTATTTCATGAAACACACTTTAGAACATGGTACGCTATGGCAGAAGGGATTTGACTGCTAAGGAATTTGAACTCAGTTTGATGGGCATGAAAATCAGTAGAGAGGTCCTCTTGGCGCTCATTTACAATAACTAGTAAAATTTTTATGTGTGAATCTTCTTCTCAAAGCATTAAACCTTGCTCCCATAAATATCTGTTGTTTGAATGAACGCAATCAATAGTTTTCATCTGCTTTTCCAATAAGTTTATGTTATTGCTCTCAGTATCCAATCTTTTGACCTTTCTGGTGTCTTTTGAAGAAACTCTTGAGTCCTCAAATGTTGCTATGAGCAGCCACAATTGTTACCATATATGTGTATTTGTGTGACAGCTTCCAGCTTCTCCCTTCACTATTCTGGTTACTTCAGAATGAAACCATAAAATCATATTTTCTCCCTATAGATTTACTGTTTTTGTTTTGCATTTCTAATACTTCATGATTGGTTCAATTCTAAAACATTCCCTTTGAGGGCTTTCCTCAGATTTCTCCACATGCTTTCTTATTCCTCCTGTGTTAACTGATAAGTAGTTCATGCCCTCTAATCAAGTACTGCCCTTAAGGTACGCATGTCGTAAACACTGAGGAGTCATCATTTGTAAAACTGCCATCAAAATCTACAATCTATCCTTACTATTTTTGATTAGTCAGACATTTGTTATAAATTATTGCTCACTCTTTCCTTCCTTCCTCTACCTCTTTTCCTCCCTCCATCCCTTTCTCTGTCCATTTTTACTATGTGGCAGACAGTATAAATGCTACCTGTGAAAATCTGGGTGACAGGGGTTACTTTGTCTGCATATGCTACACAGTTGATCATTTCTGCTATCTCTTTGACCCTTTTTCCTTTCACAAAATTATTTTATTTATAATTTAGTCTGTCTTCCTTCTTAATATACATAAATCATATATTTCTTTAACATACGTGAAGAGCTGCCTTTTTTTATGATGTCTTTCTGAAATACTTGCCACAAATTAACTTCCTCATACACATAAAGCATATAGAACTAATCTAAATGAACAGGCAGGCAGGAGAAAATAAAAACACACTTGTTGACTTAAAATCTAAAATGCTAAAAATACCAACTGCTCTTCTAAAGAGAAATGTTGACAGGTGGTATTCAAACACATATTTTTTTACTGAAATAACAAAACAGTTCACACTTACCTTCTATACAGTGTGATAATAAAGTGTACCTGCCTAACAGATTGAATTAATTTAAAGATCACCTACATAAAATTTCAAACTTTCTAGCTTATTAAATTATAGTCAATTTCTAGAAGATATTAGATGGCAAATATCAACTGTTATCTTCATATCATCTTGTGCCACCAAGTCTTTTTTTCTTTGTTACCTGATCCTTGATTTCCTTAGGTAGTGGCATATGCCCCTTGAGCTCAAGGAACGTGATTCAGAGAATTGTCACAATTCATCCAAACCAGTCCTTATAAACTCATTTTCCCTAGCCCATGAACGGTCTGGGAATGGGCATATTATCCACTTTTGACCAATAGAATGTCTGCTGGATAGTATAGCCATTCACTCCTTCTCCTTTCTGTTTGGGACACTGATGTTCAGAAGTATAGCAGCAACTGTTTTGTGACCATGAGGCAATATGCAAGAGTATAAAAGTTGACAAAATACTGATGGATGGAGGAGGGGAGAGAGAAAAAATCCTGTATTTCTGAAAGTATCAGTGAGCATCTGTAGTCATCCCTGGGTTTCTATCTCTGGATGTCTGTTTTCATGAGAAAATAGACTTTTATTTGCTTAATTCACTCTAGGCACGTTGGTTTTATTTTCAACTAAAATATTCTAATTGGATGAAAATTTGATCCCATATATTTGTTTTTACTTAATTATGTTTTACATGAATTTAAGATACTTTTTGATAATTAAGTTAATTTGTGTTTTCATGAATTTTATTTTCCAGTCTTTCCTCAGATATCATTGTTCTCTCTGATATTTGGTTCTTCCATAATCACTATCATCATTTCATGCAATTTGCCTTCTCAGTTATATTTTAATTTGTATAATTCCTTATTTAATATCTGCTTTATCCATTAGATATCTATCATCTCAGATGTTTTGAACATTGGAGTATACAATATCCCATAATGTTTAATCTAACCTATACATGTAGCACAATAATACACAGATTTGCTCCTATGTGTTTTCTTTCTTTCTTTTTTTTTTTTTTTACACTTTATAGTTTATTGTCAGGTTGGTTTCCATATAACACCCAGTGCTCTTCCCCACAAGTGACCTCCACCAAGACCATCACCACCCTTTACCTTTCCCCCTTCCCGTTCCGCCCTCAGTTTGTTTTCAGTATTCAAGAGTCTCTCGTGTTTTGTCTCCCTCCCTCTCCCTAACTCTTTTTCCTCCTTCCCCTCCCCATGGTCCTCTGTTGGGTTTCTCCTGTTAG
>CM053567.1:59693197-59793216 GCA_028646485.1 Cryptoprocta ferox
GGCAGTTACATATGGGGAGACGGGCGAGTTTTTCCTCCCTTGGAGATGGTTCTAGGTGCGTTTTCCGTCTCTCTTTCTCTTCCCCTGGTCTCTCCGGGGCACAGCGCGCTCTCCCTGTGTTGGGCTCGGGGGCTCCTTCCCCCTGCACCATCGGGACCGCCCGTCCCCTAATTTCCCAGATCACAGTCACTCACTCAGGCATCTTTGAGGTTGTCTTCTTTCTGGCGTCTGTTTCTTCTTTCCCCCACTTGCAAATCCAAGTTTTATCCCTTCAGTCGTTCTCAGTTCAATCCATAAGGGCGTGCGCAGATTACAGAGCTCCCTGCCTCTCTGCCATCTTGTCCTCCTTTCCCTATATGTTTTCAAACATGGTTCCAGTCTGGAGGTGGTGTCCTTATTGTCACCAATTCATTTGGAGATTCATAGACTACTCTAGTTATATACGCCCTAAATATAGTCCCCAAAATTTAATCATGCCCATTAACATATGTTTAAAATTGTGGAATACATCTTTTGAAGGATAGAAACAATGTTGAAAGGAAGGGGAGGTTCTATCATTCTTCTTACTTTTCCCCTTATGTGTTTTCAGCCTCTACTAGGGGAACAAGTAGAACAAACAAACATATTTTGAGGGAAGAAAAGTAAGTTGCCAAAAATGTCCCTAAAATGTATTATTCAATGCGCCTGCTGCTTTTTTTTTTTTACAGTAAAGTACTTTATTTTTAATAACTTTGACTATGATCTGTAGGGCTGACAAAGTATAGTTTCCCAAAAGTTAAAAATGTAGCCTTTCACACAAATACAAGGTGATGGCTATTTTATTCAAATCATTAATTAGGTAGGGACAGATAAGATAGTAAAGAACAGCTGGGAAACTGAGATTACTTGGTCCATTTGGAAAAGCATTAAGAAGTGTTAGAATAAGATTGCTAGGTCAGATACCACAAAGCTGGTCATCATGACTTCCAAGGCAGTAAAACCATCTTTTCTGCTGGACAAAAACTACAAGTTAACATATAATTTCACAGCATCTTTAAGCGTAATTAAATGGACATGGAAAAATCAAACATAGGTGTATTCTCTTGGAGACTTAAGTACTCCTTGGGTGGTTTGCTAAACTGTGTACTGGTTAATGTTAAAAAAGCATATTGCCCACCATTTCCTTTTTTGATCTATTTTTCTGAGTTTTAATTAAATTTTAAAAGATTAATCAGAGGCACTGTATAGTTAATAATTTTAAAAAATGTACAGAGGTACTGAATTTTTAAATAGCTCCTTTTGAGATTTGATAATTCTTGCTTCCTAAATCATTTTAGTGTTATGAAAGCATAGCCCAGATACTACCTCCTACCTTGTGTGACCATTTTATCAGTGAGACTGAATTGAAATATGACATGATCTATCTCTCTGAAATTCATAAAGTGGAAAACTGGATCAACATAGATGTAAAATAAATGGGAATGTGAAGGTTTATATTGTAATTGATTCCTCATTATTGTGATATGGTTGATTCCTCTTCTTTATATTATATATTACCGTACTGCTTTGAAGGAAACTTATTTGGAGGTCACTTAGTTTACACTAGAGATAAAAAATATATTCTGAGCTTCAAAACTAATTTCAAAAATGGGATAAGAGAAACTGGGGTGGGAAGACAGGTATCATTTTGTTTATTGATGGATATTTTGTTTTTGAGCCATCTTATTGTTCTTAGCTATTAATTGTGATAACTATAGGATTAAATATTCAATTTTAATATCACTCATATAAATAATTAATAATAAAAATTTACTCTGTATCTTTATAATTTTCCTCAATGAAGGCACAGCTGAGACATCCTAGGAACACTCATGTAAGGGTTTCTTTACAAAAATTCAGATCTCACGTGAAACAATGCTAAGGATATACTTTTCAATAAGGAACTTAACAGGAGAACTTCAGGGAATAAAGTAATATCTATCATAATTCAAAGACTAATGTCTGGATGTCCTAAGTATTCTAGTCTTTGGGGGACACCTTTTACATTAATAGCTAATTAAAATGTCTCATGCCCATTTTCTAGCAAGGATTTGCCTACAGGTTGTCATCTTTGGTCACCTCCTTTTCCTAATCCTGTTTTTGGCTCACTGTTGCATCTCCTGTGGCTACTATCCTTTCACCCCTTTCCCTTTCACCCCTTTCCCTTTATTCTCCATTTTCATTAATGTAACCCTGTGAACTTGAAAAGCTTTGCCTGAAGTTTTCAGAGTGACACAGAGAAATGAAAGCATACAGAAATACCACCTAAATTTGAATACTTAACACTGCAATTTTCAGACTTTCATGATCCTTCCTCATTACAGAAGAGTAATACCTGTGGTGCCTATGTGGCTCAGTTGGTTAAGCATCCCGCTTTGGCTCAGGTCATGATCTTGCAGTTTGTGAGTTTGAGCCCCATGTCAGGCTCTGTGCTGACAGCTTGGAACCTGAAGCCTGCTTTGGATTCTGTGTCTCCCCTTCTCTCTCTGCCCCTCCCCCGCTCATGCTCTGACTCTCTTTCTCTCAAAAATAAATATTAAAAAATTAAAAAAGAAAAGTAATTTCATATTATGTCCAGTAAGTTCCCTTTATTATTTCTTAGATATTTCACTATTGCTCTACTCTTATTTGAATGCCAAGTTCTTATTTCCCTATTTATAATTTTGTTTGCTTTATTATGCAGGGAAATTGAGAACTTTATCTAAAGGTTTTTCATAAAGGCTTTGATTGTCCATTGAACCTTGCCGTTTTCAATAAAAAAAAAAACTTAAAATGTATTTAAAAAGTTTTTTATTTATTTTTGACATACAGAGACAGAGCATGAGTGAGGGAGGAGCTGAGAGGGAGGGGGATACAGAATCTTAAGCAGGCTCCAGGCTCCGAGCTGTCAGCACAGAGCCCAACACAGGGCTTGAACTCATGAACAGTGAGATCATGACCTGAGCTGAAATTGGATGCTTAACCGACTGAGACATCCAGGCGCCCCAAAATGTATTTTTTTTTTAAAATTTTAATGTTTATTTTTAAGAGAGACAGAGTGCAAGTGGGGAAGCGGCAGAGAGAGAGGGAAACACAGAATCTGAAACAGGCTCCAGACTCGGAGCTGTCAGCACAGAGCCCAATGTGGGGCTGAAACTCCTAACGGCAAGATCATCACCTAGGTTGAAGTCGGACGCTTAACCAACTGAACCACCCAGGCATCCCAAAATGTATTTTTAAAGAAAAAGCCTGAGAGTTCTATGATGAAAATACCTTCCCTCCCTTAGGTAGCAGAAGCTAGACTATCTTTTTTTTGAAAATAGTTAATTTTACTGTCCTCTTCCAGTTACTAAATTATTACTCCAACTAAAAATCTTCCTTAATGTGTGAGTCCTGCTTTCACATAGTTTTCTCATGGAATAAGATACCTGTGGGCCATAGAGAAGGCCTTCACTCTGGGTGAGTCACAGGGGTGAGGGCATTTCCCCAGCCCGGTTTTTGGAAGTGTTCTCATATATGTAGAAAGATAGGAATACTGATGCATGAGGAGCACCTTTCAGGTTGCGATTTGGCTTCCTGGGGATGGACATCTTCTGGAGCTGATGAGTCTTCTCTTCCCTTTGTGTTGTAACTATTTGAATACCCTGGGCAGGTCTGGGAAGGATGTGCTTCTGAGGCAGAAGTAGGCTATCAGTGCTGGCTTCTGGCAGAGACTTTATCACTAAGGGTGTCATTAGTCATTCCTGAGAAGAACCACTCTTACTTACTTGATTGTGATTATTTAAAAATGACTTGTGTTTTGAATGAAAAAGTATTTTTCTCTTGTAGTAGACTACTTCTATACTTAATAATAGTAGCTGGTACTTTCTCCAAAACTTATACAGAGCTTTTTGCCTTTAATAGACAGATGAATGAATGGTAAATGAATACACAGAATCATGTTTTTTTTGTTTTTGTTTTTGCTTTTTTTTTTGTTGCTTGTTTAACAAATATCTCAAAATTTTTGTCTTAGGCTTTTTTTATTCCAGGCTGAATCAATAAAGCCTATATCAGAATCCCTTCTAGTGGAATATAGGCAAGTGATACTTGTCCCAAAATTGTTTGGGGAACTTATCTGGTCTGATTAAATAAGGATATCAAGAAAAACCAGGCTAATTACAAGAGAGTTATAATTTAGTGCAAATATTTCATCTGGGGTATGGAATTCTATTCAACAGCAGAAGAGAATCATTGGTAAACTGTTGAGACATTGATGAATTATAATCTCTAATAAATGAGAGTGAAAATGTGCTTGCTATAGAGGTTTCCATTTATTTCTAGTAGCTATAAGTCTGCATTTTACTCCAAGCTGTATTTATTTTCATGCTATTTATTAAGGTCTAAACATGCTGAATATTTCTAGAATATTTGTAAAAATACATTCAGTCGCTAGTGATTACATATGTTTTTAAAAACTAACAAAAATTAATATTCTTGGATTCCAATAGTTACTAACGTTTGCAGATCACAGAGAAAGATGAAAATACTATCATTAAAAAATATTATCCTCATTCTAAAGTCAGGACTTTCCCTGCAGCAGCAGAGGCCTGTGTAAGAGCTCTGCTTTTACATGGTTTTCTCATGGAATGAAAAATCTATAGGACATAGATAATCCCTTTATTTTTCAAACCAGTAAAAACTTAAGAGTATGAGCTCTGTATTTTATCATGAAGCTCAAAATAATTAAAATTTAAATATTTTTCTTCATCAGTAATTAATCTAATCCAAGACATGACTTCACTTTATTAATAGAAAAATTAACTAAACTTGATCATTCCTTTGTTAGCAATTGGGTTCCAGCTAATTAAATTTTCACATAATTATTTTTTCAATCTGCTGCCATGCCTTATAAAGCATATTTTTTCTTCTCTTTCCTTATTAGCATCGCATACCCTTTCACCCTAAATTGAGAGATTTAATGAAATACTAATGAGACTTTCAGAATCAAAAGAATGTTAAACAATGTTATTTTCCAAGGCATTTAGAATAAAGAGCTGCAATTGCACACCATTTTTTCTTTGGCTACCTGACAGTTTCTCCTAAAATATGTATTTTTATTTCTAAACAAATGAATCAACTGCCAGTATTAATACTTATGGTGTTTTCTTTGATAAAGGTCAAGGGAGAAAATGGCTAAGCCATAAAGGGAAATACTTTCTTGTATTCCAATGTTGGCATAATCACAGACATTTTCTTCACAAAGACTTACACTGCAGGTTAGGTTTGTTCTAGCCTTGGGAAACATTTCCTATGTTGCTGACCCCATGCAAAATTGAGTCTCAGGTGCCCTCATTAATTATATAGGTCTTATATAAGAACCATGTTAGTTTTATATTTTTTCACTGTATATTCTTTGATCACTTCTATTTCAGCAATTTCATTTCATCATTTTTCATAGAATAGAAGGATAGATCAGAATTTTCCCTAGCATGGTTGATTGAAAACTGTTTTTACTGTTTGTTATTTTAGAACAGTATATTTCAACTTTACAACTCATCACTGGTAATGCTATACAATTCTTTAGGACTGTTGATCAGTTCTCTTAAAATTTTTTTTAATGTTCTGGCTATTTATGCATAGCTTCATCTTTTCCTCTTCAAATCTTTTAAATTTTAGATTCTTTGTCAATTTCACTTAGTTTATGTTTTTTGAAGCTTTTGACCAGATGTAGCACAATCAAATTATTTCAAGAGTCAGATAGTAATGGTATGAAAATATGGTAAAGGATTCAGACAAGAGGAATTGGTGGGGACTGCAGTAAATCATAGTGTGTATGCCTTATCTAAAAGGCATTAAAGTTTTAAAAATACACTAAAACTTTCTGCTTACCAGAGAAAACAGACCCTTGGCTAGAAGTTGCCCATTAATCTACCAATTTGTGACCGGTCTTCTAAACTGACAAAAAATCTGAAGACCAGCATTTTAAGCATCTTGTCTAATGACACAATATTATGGTAGAGCTGTGAATGGGATCTAGATCAGCCATTTACAAACTCTTTGATCTGAGCTTTGATCTTATATTATCCTATTAGATATTTAAAAACTAGAGACATTTTCTTTAGACTAATGGGGATCTGTAAAGGGAAATGATATAAAAAAAAGGTGTGTTTTTCAAAGGAAACTTTGTTAATACTAAAAATTGGATTGTAGACGGGCAAGTACAATAATGGTTTCACGTTAACTAGATAGGAGGTTGTTAGGAATTTATGTAACAAATTGCAAATATAGTAGCTTAAAACAACATCCATTTATTACCTTATAGTTCTGAAGTTAGATATCTGAGTGGCTACTGCCCAAAACTACGGCTGCAACTTCTATTCTAACACTACCATTTTTTTCCATATTTTAGTGCCTGCACTACGTAGCTTGTTTGTATTTGCTTATTTAAATCTCAGAAGAATGCTGTGAAGATATTAGTATTATGCTCATTTTAAAGATGAGGAAACTGAACAGTGGTGGGTTTTGGAAATTTTTTCATCAGCAATTGAGTATTTCTCTCTCCCATTGTGCTCCTTTTCCCACCTCACCTAAAAGTGGAAAGTAAATAGTGTCCTGAGATGAAGAATAAAGTAGAGATGTCACTGGTGTGCTGAAATATTCCCTCTCCCCACTCTAGTGTATTAATGGTGTCACTTTAATTTAGCTACAGTGCTGTCCTTTCTCCTCCCAAATATGCAAAAATATTTTTTCAAAAAAGCCTCAGTCATGCATGCTAGAAAATAAAAATTATTTTAAATATTGCAGACAATTACAGAGAATTTGTTATAAAAGTTGTGGAAGGGTTGGAGGAAGAGGGAAGTTGATACTGTCAGAAGCTCTTTTGATCCTGTTGGGATAAAAAAGGAGGGAGTGGGGAAACCAGAGTCCAAGAGCAGTTCTGTGATGGGAGTTCATTGCTGCCTGTAAACCACTGACATTGCAGACACTTCAAAGGCCACTTAAATCTCAGGCCACATGCTGCTGATAGCATTACTGCAGACACTCCTGGAAGCAGAAAGAAGGTGTTTCTCCCTCTAACTCCTTTTTCTCTAGTGCTTTTCCCTGGTAGGGCTCAAACTAATCTAGCATGAAGAAAAGTGTAGAAAATGTAATTTGTGGGCTTCCCAGTATCCTGAGATAGAAAGCAGAATAGCGGAACAGAAGGGACTGGAATAATCAAATGACTGGCATGCCAGGGATGAATGCTACGGGAAATTGATATAGTTCCTGAAGTTGTTTGTTTCTTCTTCATACACATCTTCCACTCTTCTCAAATCAACGCTTGGTTCTCTTCCACTGTTTTGGATATTTTAATGGAAGGAGATGTCCATGTAGTTTTGAAAAGTCCTATCCTTTGTCTGTGTTGAATTTGAACCCTATCTGTGGTTGCTTCAGTCTTCCTGCTTCATAATAACCGTCCAGGCACAATTTCTGGTTTTATCTGTGGTATCCATCCTAGTCTCCTACTGCTGTAGATCTTATTGGTTTTAATTTGGGAAAGAAGAGCAATAAATTCTTGGGATTAGTTTGTTTTCTTAAAATCAGGTCTTCTTATTGAAATTTTGATGGTAAAAATGTTCAGTTTTAAAGATCTTGGCTTATATTCTGCCCAGAAGCTTTATAGTTTTAGTTTTTACACATAGGTCTATAAGCCACCTCAAATTAAATTTTGAGTGTGGGATGAGATAGGGGTCAAGATTAATTTCTTTCCATAAATATATTTCTGTTGTCACAGCATCATGTATTAAAAAGACATTCTTTTCCCTGTTTATTCAGCCTGATGTTTGAAATATTCCATTTTTTACTTTGAAAGTCTTTTATGTATATTTGTCTTTATTTTTATGCTTGTAGTATTTACCAAGCATTTAAAAAAATGTGTCTGTTTTTGTTTTGTGTTTGCCAACCATGGAAAATCAAATAGTGTTCAAAGCATGTTGTGGCAGTAAGAGCAGTATCTTTGTTTCTGAATAAGAATGACGTTATGCTTGTAAATTTATTTCAGAAGAGCTCTGCTTAAGGTCCAGTTGATCGTTTATAATGCCATAATATACTCAACTGGATAGAAAAAAAAGTATTGCTAGTAAGTAATACAAAACTCTCATTTTAATTTCATCAAGTTTTAATAATCACAGAAAAAATTCCAGAAAGCTGTGTTAGACATTTTAATTTATCCATTGTTAGTGCCAACATGTTAACATCTCTTCTCACATCTTCTAACTCTCCAGGGTTCTGGCTGTTATCTACAGCTGACTCTTTTCAAAAGTTATACAGAGGAGTGCACAATAAAGTAATATAAATCTGACATGCAGTCTTTCTGGATTGCTTAAAGCCCTATTATGCTTCAAGATTTCTGTTAATCTATTGACTATTAATATACATATCATATTTTTTCTCTTTATGTCACTGATTCCTTAGTTTTGTGTTACATTTTTAATTTAGTTTCAATTCACACATTTTTTCAAGTAACAATGCCATGAAATTATAACTAATGAATATCATTCTCTGGTTTAGTCATATATTTATTTTTCTGAGAATATGCTGGTTAGAATATATTAGTACTGACAATGTGAAATATACAATTTGTTTTTTAAAAAATTTAATGTCAGTATAATTAATAGTACAGTGTTATATTAGTTCCAGGTGTGATTCAGCAATTCTGTACATTGTTCAGTGCATATCCTGAAAAGTGTGCTCTTAGTCCCCTTCATCTATTTCACCCTTTCCCCCACCTGCCTCCCCTCTGATAACCATCAGTTTGTTCTCGATATTTAGAATTTTTTGTTGTTGATGTCATTGTCTTTTTCTTTGTTTATTTGTGTTGTTTCTTAAATTTCACATATGAGCAAAATCATATGGTATTTGTGTTTTTCTGACTTATTTCACTTAACATCTACCCTCTAAATCCATCCCTATAATTGCAAATGTGAAGGTTTCCTTCTTTTTTATGACTAATATTCCATTCATATATGTATACCACATCTTCTTTATCCATTCATTCATCGATAGACAAGTGGGCTGTTTCCATTATTTGGCTATTGTAAATAATGTTGCAATAAACATAGGAATGCATATATCTTATTGAATTAGTGTTTTTCTATTCTTTGGGTAAATAGCCAGTAGTGGAATTACTGGATCATATGGTAATTCTATCTTTAATTTTTTTAGGAAACTTCATACTGTTTCCCACAGTGGTTGCACTTGTTTTCCCACCAACAGTATATGAAAGTTCCTTTTTCTCCACATCCTTGTCAATACTTGTTTATTGTGGTTTTGATTTTAGCCCTTCTGCTAGGAGTGAAGTGATATCTCATTGTGGTTTTGATTTACATTTCCCTGATGATGAATAATGTTGAGCATCTTTTCATGTGTCTGTTGGCCATCTGTGTGTCTTCTTAGGAGAAATCTCTGTTCATGTCTTCTGTCCATTTTTAAACTGTTTTTTTTTGGGGGGGGTGTTGAGTTGTATAAATTCTTTATATATTTTGGATACTAATGCCTCATCTGATATGTGATTTGCAAATATCTTCTACTCAGTCAGTTGTCTTTTTCAGTTTCATTGATTGTTTCCTTTGGTCTGCAGAAGCTTTTTATTTTGATGTATTCCTGATAGTTTATTTTTGTTTTTATTTCCTCTGCCTGAAGAGACATATCTAGAAAAATTGTACTATGGCTTATGTCAAAGACATTACTGTCTGTGCTCACTTCTAGGATTTTTATGGTTTCAGGTCTCATATTTAGGTCTTTAATCCATTTTGAGTTTCTTTTTTTGTATATGGTATGAAAAAGGGGTCCAGATTCATTCTTTTGCAGGTAGCTATTCAGTTTTTTCAACACTACTTATTGATGAGACCGTCTTTTTCCCATTGCATATTCTTGTCTCCTTTGTTGAACATTAACTGACCATATAATCATGGATTTATCTCTGAACTCTCTATTTTGTTCTATTGATCTAAGTACCTGATTTTGTGCGAGAACCATACTGTTTTGATTACTATGGGTTTGTAGTACATTGTGACATTTGGGATTGTGATACCTCCAGTTTTGTTGTTCTTTTTCAAAATTGCTTCATCTATTCGGGTCTTTGGTGGTTTCATACAAATTTTAGGATTATTTGTTTTAGTTCTGTGAAAAATGCTGTTGGTATTTTGATAGAGATTGCATTAAATCTGTAGATTGCTTTGAGTATGAACATTTTAATATTCTGTCAATCCATGAACTTGGAATATCTTTCCATTTGCTTGTATCTTTGATTTCTTTTATTAGTGTTTAGTAATTTTCAGAGTACAGGTCTTTCTCTTCCTTGGTTAGTTTATTTCTGGGTATTTTATTCTTTTAGCTGCAGTTGTAAATAGGATTATTTCTAATTTTTTAAACTTCATTATTAGTGTATAGAAATGCAGTGGATTTCTCTATATTAATTTTGTATCCTACCATCTTACTGAATTCATTTGTCATTTCTGGTAGATTTTTGGTGGAGTCTTTAGGGCTTTCTATATATAGTATGATGCCATCTACAAATAGTGAGTGTTTTACTTCTTTCTTACCAGTTTGGATGCCTTTTATTTTTGTGTGTCTGATTGCTCCAGCTAGTACTTCCAGTACTGTGTTGAGTAAAAGAGAGTGGAAGTCCTTGTCTTGTTACTGATCTTCAGGGAAAAGTTCTCAGTTTTTCACCATTGAGTGTGATGTTGGCTGTGTTTTTCGTGTATGGCCTTTATTATGTTGAAGTATGTTTTCTTCAAACCTATGTTGTTGAGGGTGTTTTATCATGAATACATGTACTTTGTCAAATGCTTTTTATGACTCTATTGAAATGATCATGCGGTTATTATTCTTTATCTTGTTGATGTGATGTATCATATTGATTCTTTTGTGAATACTGAACCACTCTTGCATCTTGAGAATAAATCACAGTTGATTGTGGTAAAATTTGTTTAATGTGTTGTTGGATTCAGTTTGCTAGTATTTTGTTGAGGATTTTGCATCAGTGCTCATCAGAGCTATTGCCCTGTAGTTCTCTCTCTCTCTCTCTCTCTCTCTCCCTCTCTCCCTCTCTCCTCTCTTTTTCATGTCTTTATCTGTTTTGATATCAGGGTAATGCTGGCCTCTTAGAATGAATTTGGAAGCATTTCTTTCTCTTCAATTTTAGGAATAATTTGAGCAGAATTGATATTAACTCTTCTCCAAATGTTTGGTAGAATTCACCTTTGAAGCTGTCTGGTTCTGAAGTTTTGTTTGTTGGGTGTTCTGTGGTTACTGATTCAATATCTGCTGGTAATTGGGCTATTCAAGTTTTTAAAATTTTCTTGATTCAGTTTGGGAGCTCATATGTTTTTAGGAATTTATCCATTTATTCTAGTTTGTCCAATTTGTTGGCAGGTAGTTTTTCATAGTATTCTGTTATAATCTTTTGTATGTCTCTGGTATTGGTTGTTATTTCTCCTCTTTCATATCTGATTGTGTTTAATTTGTTCTTTCTCTCTGTCTCTCTTTTTATTTTTGATGAGTCTGGCTAACGGTTTATCAATTTTGTTGATCTTTTTCAAAGAACCAGCTCCTGGTTTCATTGATATGTTCTATTGTTTTTAGTTTCTATTTTGTTTATTTTCACTCTAATCGTTATTATTTACTGTATTTTGTTGGTTTGGGGCTTCGTATGTTCTACTTTTTTCTAACTCCTTTAGGTATAAAATTAATTTGTTTATTTGAAAATTTTCTTCTTGAGGTAGGTCTGTATTGCTATAAACTTCCCTCTTAGAATAGTCTTGTTGCATCCTAAAATTTGGACTGTTAAGTTTTCATTTTCATATGTGTTCATGTATTTTTGGATTTCTTCTTTGATTTCTTGGTTGTCACCTTCATTATTCAGTAGCATGCTATTTAACTTCCATGTGTTTGTGTTCTTTCCAGTTTTTTTTTTCTTGTGGTTGATTTCTAGTTTCATAGTATTGTGGTTGGAAAAGATGCCTGGTATGACGTCAGTCTTTTTGAAATTGTTGCTTTGTCGAAACTTGTTTTATGGTCTAACGTGCTCTATTCTGGAGAATATGCTCTATTCTGCTTCACGTGCACATGAAAAGAATGTTTTCTTCCACCATTTTAAAAGGGAATGTTCTGAATTTATCTGGTAGATCCATCTGATACAATGTGTCATTTAAAGTCATTGTTTTCTCAAAGCATCCAGGACATGAAGTAGTAGAGGTTTGAAATATGGAGATATGTTACTTTCTACATTAATAAGGATACATATTTACGTGAGGTGTATAAAGTAATAAAGATCTAATAACAAGGACTACTACAAATGCTCAAAAATGTCACAATTAACAAAAAAAAACAATATACCTATTGGTGAATTTTAAGAGAAAAATCTTCAGAAATTATAAACACCAATAATCACTAGGAATTTTCTTTTTTAAGCCATATACTTCTACTCTCCCATTAAATGCAGTTTAATGAATTTTAATTGCATGTATTTGTATAAATTTCAGTATAAAATTACTCTGTAGCACATAAAATGTTAAGACAGCTTTAAAGTTTGTGGAAAAATTATGTTTTAAGTCAAATTAAAATCACTAAAGCTTCCCTTACATTAAAAAAATAAGAAATAAAAAATAAAGTTTCCTCAATGATTTTCTGTTTGGATGATCTATGTATTGGTGCTGGCTCTCTTTAGTGATACACTTGGGTTCCTTTTTTACTTTTTGTGTGTCTATTACTGGTTTTTGATTTGTGGTTACCATTAAGTTTATACATATAACATCTTGAGCATAGAGCAGTCCCCATTTGTTTGATGATCGCGTAAGTTTGTACTGATTCTAAAACCACTAAATTTTTACTCTAGTTCCCTCCCACCATGTTTTAGGTATATGGTATCATACTTTACATCTTTTTATTTTGTGAATCCCTTGACTGATTTTTATAGATGTACTTCATTTTCACTGCTTTTATGCTCCCAACATTTCCTTCTTTTGCTTATGAATTTCCTTTCCACTCAAAGTGTCCCTTTTAACATTTCTTGTAGGGATGGTTTCTTGGTCATGAATTCCCTAACTTTTCTTTGCCTGGATATTCTTTATCTCTCTTTCTCTTCTGAATAAAAACAACTGCTGGGTAGACTATTCTTGGCTGTGGATTTTTTGTTTCTTTTTCTGCTTCTAAAATTCTCTTTGTATCACTTTTTTCCATTTTAATTACTATGTGTCTCTCTGTGGGTCTCCTTGGGTTGACTTTGTTGAAAAGGGATCTGTGTGCCTCCTGGGTCCAGATTTCTGTTTCTTTCCCCAGATTCAGGAAGTTTTCAGGTGTTACTTCTTTGAATACATTTTCTTCCCTCTTTTCTCTATTTTTTCCTTCCTTCCGGGATTTCTATAATGTGAATATTACTAGGCTTCATGGTATTGCTGAGTTCCTAAAGGCTGTTTTCAGTTTTTGTTAGTCTTTTTTCCTTCTCTTGTTTAACTTGATTGCTTTCTGTTGCTCTTTCCTCTACATCACTTTGGTCTTCTGTTTCCTCTACTCTACTATTTATTCCCTCTACTATATTTTAAAATTTAGTTATTGAGTTCTTTATCTCTGATTGGTTCTTGTTTGTGTTTTCTATTTCTTTGTTAAGGGTCTTCCTTAAGCCCTCCACTCTTTTCTCAAGTCCAGTGGCAATCTTTTGACCATTAGGTTAAGTTCTCTATCAGGCATATTACTTCTCTCTATTTTTATGTCTTTTGCTGTGATTTTGTCCTGTTGTTTCATTTGGTCCATATTCATTTGTGTACTCATTCTAACTCTCTGCATATGTTTCTGTGTACTAGGAAAGTCGGCTATTTTTCCTGTTCTTGAAAGTAGTGGCCTTATGAAGATGTTCTGTGATACTCAACAGTGCAGTATCCCCGGTTTCATCCATTTTGGATGGATACTTACAGAGATTGTGTTGGAAGGGGGTGGGTTTGCAGGAGAGTGCAGGATGGGTTGTGTGCTGTTAGCAAGGTTTGTGCTGGTCGGCTGTGGGAGGAGGCCTATAGCTGCTTTAGAAAACTCCTGCCCGGGGAGTGTTGGAGGGGGTGTGCCTGAGGAGAATGTGGGGGTGGAGTACACTAGGTAGGTAGTGAGCGTTGGCACCATGCTGGTTCCTCCAGATATCAGTGTGTCTAGGTGAGGGTTGGGGAAGGGAAATGATGCCCACCAACTATTTTGTTCCCAGAGAAATCTCCCAAAGATCCGTGCCTCTCCAGCACAGGCTCTGTGATTAGTAAACTAATCTCCCTCCCATTTAACCCAGACATTTTCAAACTGCTGTTTCTATCCTGTATCTCAGCAAGGTTGTTTCTTATGCTGTCTCTTTAGTGGAGAGTACTCAGTTTCCTGTTGCCCTCCAATTGTCCCAGAGTTGAGCCCCCTGATTTCTATAACTCCAGGTATTAAGTTCCACTGATTGTATGAACTTGAGAATTTAAACCCCTCTTGTTTTCAAAACCAGATGTTATTTGTATTTGTCTTCCAGTGTGGTCCTCCATGTCTGGGGTGCCTGGTGTGGAGTCTGCTCTTCTCCCCTCTCTGAGCTGCAGCATCCCTTCCTAAGATGGACATTCTCACATGTCAGTTTGCCTCCCAACCATGTATCTGTCCTTCCTATTCTCTGATGTGGCCTCTTCTCTACATTTAGCTTTGGAGAGTCTGTTATGCTAGTCTGTTGGTTATTTCCTGGGTTATTTACATAAATATGGGTGTTATCTAGGTGAAACTGTGGGACAAGGTGAACTTAGGATTCTCCTACTCTATCATCTTTCCTGGAAGTCTAATGTATTTAGAATGAAGACTTAGAACATTTCACCCGAAGGTTCAATCTCAAAAACCCTCAAGTACATTTTTTTGACATAAGGTATTTATTAAAATTTCCATTTCCAAATGTCCAGAAGTTGTTCTTACAAACTAGTTGGTGTAAGTTACATTTTTTTTTAAAAAAAGGCTTATTTATCTTATTTATTTATTTTGAGAGAGAGAGAGAGAATGAAAATGACTAGGGGAGGGGCAGAGAGACAGAGGGAGAGAGAGAATCCCAAGCAGACTCCATGCTGACTATTTCTTACTTTTTATTTTTACTATTGAGTTGTGTGAATTCTTTATATATTTTGTAAATTAACCTCTTATCAGATATATGATTTGCCAATATTTTCTCCCATTTTGTAGGTTGCCTTTTCATTTTGTTGATGGTTTCTTTTGCTGTGCAGAACCAAACTGCATTTAATTGTTATTTATCATATATATATATTGAGATTTCTAATAATATTTTCATAGAGCAGAGAATTAGTACTTTAAAATAATAATAATGTATTAGATCCAAGGAACATCTCATATTTGATATACACTTTAAATTTTTTCTGAAATTAGTTTCTGTTTTAATGTCTAAGAATATTGATGACATAATATAATTTTATTAGCATATATTTATATAATTGATTTCTTTTTTATGGTCTGTGTTATTTATAAGTTTTAAAAATAAAACATCAGAGAAAAGTGATTAAAGGCATTTGAAAATTTATCTGTTAGGAAATGATTTATTTATGATAGCAATTTTTATGTGACATAAAAACAAATACTACACACACACACACACACACACACACACACCCTTACATACAGACACACAAGCTTGTTTTTGCCCTTGGGTACATTTTTGCCCTTTGATATTTTGTTACCCTTCCCATATATATATTTGTGCATGTGTATTTATATATGTGTGAATAGACATGTGCATTTATACACACAGATGTATATGTAAATCTGAAATAAAATGGTGAAACAAACACATGTGCATCTTTCCCCAAACTCAGGAAAGAGCAGAAAATTTTTAAAAAAAAGTTCTGTTGACATTTCTGGAAAGATGGAAAAGAAAAAAAACTTTTAAGTTGTTCAAATCACAAGCTCTAGAGATGGACTCATTGGCATATTTGATGTTTGACTCACCACATACTGGCTGGATCTTATAGAAGATACCTTAGTTTTCCTCATTTCTTGCCCCAGGAAAATGGGGTGATAATGATTTCTTACAAGGCTGCCATGAGGATTAAATGAGAGAGATGTGTGCCCAAAGTTTTACACAGTGGATAGGATATAGTATGTATTCATTAAATGTTATTGTGTTGTTATTCTTTTTCTTCTTCTTATCATCGTCATCACTATTAGGGAAATTATTAGTTGCCTTTAAGGGAAGTCAAATACCACATGACACCACAATAGTCTTCCTTCTCAGGGATTTTGTTCCAATGAGTTTTTAGATGATTCCTTTTCAGTGTTTCCTTCCTATAAGTATTCATACATTTAGTGTTCTCCATCTTTAAAAAACTCATTTAAATTTGCCTTTATCACTCAGTGTTTATTCACAGCAAAATTTATCAAAATAATTGTCTGAACATGTCATCTTCACTTTCTTCCTTCTGCTTCTGATTTCAGTCATTACCACATGGCTAATAATTTAGAAAAATTCTACTGCTGTGTTTTTCCTTTACTCACACACCTGATACTTCTGACCTTAAATATGTGGGAAAAACAAGCAATTTTCTGTGATACTAGCTGGATGTCTTATAATTCAGTTCAATTCTGACACTAACAGAGGCTAGTGCAGACAGCAGAGGGTAAGGTCTCAGTCCCCTACTTCAGATGCCAGACATAAGTAGGCCCCCAGGTTATCCACAACTTTTTTTTTCCCAACTTGGCTATAAATTGGAGGTTCCCATGACCAAATCTTTGATCCAAATCTTTGGATTTGAACATTTACCTAGAACAGGTCACAGAACTTAAGGAAATGCTTATACTTAGTTTACCTGTTTTATATGATAAAGGGTATGATCAAGGATATAGATGAACAGCCAGATGAAGAAATACGTAGGGTGAAGTTTTGAAGATTCCCAAGCAAAGGAACTTTTGTCCGTGTGGAGTTGGGAAGTGCCATCCACCTGACAGATGGATGAATGAATGTCCCTGAACTCCATACTGTTGAGATTTTTATGGAAGCTTCATCATGTAGGCATGCTTGATTATTATTTCTATTTCCAGCCTTCCTCCCCTCTCTGGATAGTGGGAGGTAGGACTGAAAATTGTAAGCTTCTAGTCAAAGCTTGGTGTTTTTGGTGACCAGTGCCATGCAGGAGGTATCAAGAGTCTTCTTACTAGAACAAATGACATTCCTATCACCCAGGAAATTCCAAGGGTTTTAGGAGCTCGGTGTCAGATGCTGTTATCACTCAGGAAATTACAAAAATCTTAGGAACTCTGTATCAGGAACTAGAGTCAAAGACTGAATGTTAGAATAACAGATTCTCTTAGCGCTCCTCTTTACAAGTGTTTGAGGAGCTCTATGCCAGGAACAGGGGCAGAGACCAGTATACACATCTGATTCACCTTCTTCTGCCTTTCTGACTATATTTTGTCCACATTGCTGGCTCCTACTTCTTAATATACTCCTAAATATTGAATTCCTTAAGACTCAGTACTGGATTCATCTGCTTATTTCTTAGCTTTATTCATCTCCTTTCACAGTATGAAACACTATCTATGTGCCAAGGTTTGCTAATATTTATATCTCCAAATGACCTTTCTGGAGCTCCAGTCCGTACTTAAAACTGTCTACCTGACTTTCCCAATTGGACAACATACAGGTATCTCAAACTTAATATGCCCCTAATTTTCTTCATTTTGGTTTATGGAATCTGCATTCAGCCAGTTGCTCCTGCTAGAAACTGAGGCTAGCCTTGACCTTTCTCTCCCTCATCTTCCCTATGTAACCTGCTATGAAACTCTCTTGAAAATTCTATTTCAAAAATGTTCTGTAGCTTTAAGCCATTGACTTCTCTATATCAGCATGATTCAACCCCTCTCACACTTAGGCAAATGTAATCATTTTCCTATCAATCACTCTACTACTTTTGCCTTTCTTTCTTTTTTTTTTTAACTTTTTTTAAACAAATTTTTTGTCTTTATTTTATTTTGAGAGACAGAGAGTGAGGGGCAGAGAAAGAGGGAGACACAGAATCTGAAGCAGGCTCCAGGCTCTGAGCTGTCAGCACAAAGCCCGACGCGGGGCTCAGACTGTGAGATCATGACCTGAGCCGAAGTGGGACATTTAACCGACTGAGCCACCCAGGTGCTCCTACTTTTGCCTTTTCCTAATCAGTACTCTATTGTGATCAGAGTGATATATCATTTTTTCATTACATATTCTTTAATTTATAACTGAAAACTGAAATGATATAGCAAAACTTTCTTTTGCACTACTAGTAGAAGATTCATTTTCAAGAAAAAAGTAGAAGTATTTAATTATATGTAACTTGCCTAATCAAGATGTTTATTCAGGTAACTCATTTCAGAGCCAAGAAGGCCTAATTACTTATTCTTTTTCACTGTGTTTTTTAATACTTTTTTATTTTAATGGTTGAGATTTTTTTCATCATTCTAAATTATACATGCTTTTCATGAAACCTAAAATTTCTTCTAGAGGCCACTCAGTAATATTAATTAAGAGATTTTTCATATCAGTAGAATATTCCAATTACAGATACATGTTAAATGAAGAGGATTGATTTTGGTAGAAGAAGCAGTGATTCATGAAAGAAAAAAGCAATTTGTAATGCTGTATTTATACAATGGCGACAGTTAAAAACACTGATATAAAAATATTTCTGGAGAAGATACACTAATCTGCTTCCTCACTTGGATTTGCCTACATAACATCAGTCTGGCAGTAACTGCCATCCCTTGCAAGTGGGTCAAATGATCAAGCAAGAGAGAAAAGTTAAGACTCTGTACAGGCGGTATCAGATGAGAACAGTGCTACGAAGGAGAACAAAAATAGTTCTTGTTTTGTTTCACTCTTTTGGCCATTCCTTGTTCTCCATAAATCTGGATCTCTTTGTCTTAATATTGGTTGTTTTGCGCCACACAGTTTCCAGCAATATATATTCTAAGTTAGCCTTGCAGAGCCTGTCTGGCTACTAATTCACCTCACCTCCTCTTCTTCCTGGAGACACAGCCAGACTGTCTGTATCACACTGCCATGAAATTAGGTATGACTGACTTCCTGCGGATGAACTATGAACCGTGAACTGTGAGGAGATTCCCCTCTGGGCCATATAAACTTCCTTTGTGTGACACACTGTACTCCTGAGGCTTATACATAGATGAGCATGATGATCTTGGAAACCACACTTGGAAGGAATATTTTTGAATTACCCTTTAGAGGAGAGTCATCTGATCAGGAAGAACATTTTGTCTTTGACTTGAACAGAGCAACTAATTAAGCGACTGGGATTGTTGGTGCTGTATCCATCAAAGGAGCTTTACCTTAACTTATGTCAATGCCATAAAATGGCAACCTGATTTTCTTGCCTTTTCAATGAAAGTTAAGAATACAAAAAAACTTTCAAATGCCCAATTTTCATTATCGAGAGCTTTCACTCATTCCGTTCTCTTGAAATAGCCCTGTTTTTATATGATACCACCTGCAGTGGTTCTTACCTTTTCTCTCTTGCTTGTTCATTTGTCCCACTTGTGAGGAATGGCAGTAATCGCCAGACTGATGTTACGTAGGCAAATCCAAGAGAGGAAGCAAAGATTATCATGTCTCCTTGGCAAATATCTTTAGGTGGCATCTGGGAAGACTCAAGTTGAACTTGTTAAACTTCGGCAGTTGGTCCGTGGAGGTTCAGCTTCAAGTTAAACTCCTTTCTGGATACTTAAGGCTGGGTATTAAGTAAAATTTGTGTTTCCCAATTTGCAATGGGAGCACAAGAAGATAAAAAGAATCTAAGCCCAGGGGTATCAGAAGAAGCCAGCTTTTATAGATGTAAATTAAATTCTGTGACTTTCCTTCCCAGAACCCTTTAAATAGCTTCCCATAGCACTTGAGTCAGGTTCTTCTACAGTATTCAGAAGGTCCTGGCACCTGCCTGCCTTTTCAGCTTCTTCTCAAGATTTCTTTATTTTGTTCCACCCATGAAGATTATTCCATTCCTTGGAGATACAGAGCTCTTTAATACCAGGAAGCCCATGCAGGCAGTCCCCCTGCCTAGAATGCTCTTCCCTGAAACCCTTGTCTGGAAGCTCCTATATTCAAGGCTCTGCTTAAATATCATTTACTTAGTGAGATCTTAACTATTTCTAGTCTGGTCAAAATTGGCTTCTTTTTGTTAAAATAAGTTTTGTTAATAAAATGTAGTTTTCCTTTATTGAAGCTATTGCAATTGATATTTATAAATTGACTTTTATGGTGATTTGCTGCCTGTTTTGTTCTTGTATGCATTTGCTCCTGTTGCCTATAACATAGTAGTAGGAAATATGTGTCAATGAATAAGTGAATGAAATTAAAATAGAAAATTGAAAAGTCTATTAAATTTACTGGCCCACAATTGACTAACCATTTCCAAAGTGGCAGTGCTGTACCAGTGTGATCATGTTATACAGGTATATTGGAAAATAATGTTTTATGCATTCTAAAATGCAAAAATAATGATGACTTCATTTTGGCATATATATTACTATTCTTCAGTTTTGTTAAGAATGGCCTACATTTTCCCTTCCTCCCTTCAAAAAAAATCAAGGAAGAGAAGTACTTTCTGTTGTTAAATGAGTTTATGCAATAAATACTTAGTGCCTTCATATAGTAAGTTCTTGGTAAATGCTAGTTATTATTACTGTATCATTATTAAAACTTTTATTTAATGTATATGTTACAATTTAATGAAGTTATTACAAATTTTCATTTGGTAAAATACTTATAATTTTAATTTTTTTCTACTGTTTTTTACAGAGTATTTTGGTACTGCATTATTGATTTAAACTTTTAGTTCAAACAATTACTATATATGATTGTTACATGTAGTGATTATATTCCAATGAAATATATTAAGATCCTATAATTACTTACATAAAAAAGTGTAGCCTAATTGTTAGTGATAATTAACTTTAAAAGGAATAAGGCACTGATTCAAAGTCATTTTGTGGATCTTTGAAAACTAAATAATCTTTACTTCTTTCAGTTAAAGATGACTATAGTGTTATAAGTTAATGAGCCAGAATTTTTCCTTCTTTTACCTTTCTAATTGTTAGTTTCATGTCTTAATTCTTAGGCTCACTGTGCATTAAAATTTTGGTTCTTTTAGTTTCTTTTAGTTTTGGTTAAAATTTTTTTTAATGTTTATTTTTGAGACAGAAAGAGGGAGAGAGCAAGCGAGTGTGTGAGCATGAGTGGGGGAGGGGCAGAGAGTGAGGGAGACGCAGAATCTGAAGAAGGATCCAGGCTCTGAACTGTCAGCACAGAGCCCCATGAGGGGCTTGAACCCATGTGCCACAAGATCATGACCTGAGCCCAAGTCAGTTGTTTAACCGACTGAGCCACCCAGGCGCCCCTAGTTTTGGTTTTAGTGAGTAAGTTTTGGACCTCATTTAATAGAGAGTAGAGTGTATAAAGGGTAACCCTGGTCCATGTACTGAGAAATAAAAATTTATTTTTTCTCATTTTCACTTGTTGCCAGAGGTAAGTGGGGATGAGGATATTATGCTACTTTTAGTGTTTTGAAGCAGAAATCTGAGAATACAGAATAGAATAAAGTGTGTCATGTAAGTTTTAGTCCTAAGGTTAATTTTTATGTTCACATGATTAATGCTGAGCCTATTTTTAATGGTCATTGCTGAGTATGAATTTAGTTGTATACCCTCAGAAGGTAACCATGGTGAAATAAATTACTATGAAAACTTCTGCCAAATTTTATAGTGTAGTTGGATTTTTAGTTTTCTTTGATTACCTTACAATTTATTTTTACTCATTTTTTATAGTTGTAGAGATATGTTATAGTATTTTAGTCTAAATGAGTTTTAAGAATAATTAGAAAGATTTTTTTAAGTAGTAAATTTTGGCTCACCATATCATTTGGATAGAGCAGAGAGATCATAGAAACATTTAAAATTTCTAGCAAGCATTTTAGAGAAAACAAACTTCATATATTCAAGTCCCCAGTGGTCTGCGTGGAACCTATGTGATTGCTCATTTAGACTACTCTTGGTTATTTTAAATTAAGGATAAACTTAAAATCTTCTTATTATGTAAATCTTAATCCAAGAAGATGGACAATTTCTGTTTGTTTCATGTCAGTTCATTTCTGATAAGAAGAGACAGCAAAATGCTTTTAGAGCAGTTACTTAGCTACTGTAGAGACCAAGGTTCAAGACCATGTTCTTCTGTGTGACTCTGGAGAATTTATCCTGCAAAAACCTTATTTTTGTTTCTCAGATGCAGATAAGAGTAGTGCTCCATCATTGAATGTTATAAATAGTAAATTAAATAAAATTTCTTTGTAAAATTTGGGGACACACTGACTAATGAATATAAGCTCTCATCATTACTAAGTGGTAAAATGTAGCCAGCTTTTATACACAGATTGTCTCTCTGTCAATGACTAACAATGCACTTAATTCTTAGATATCAGTTTTCTTTATGCAGAATTAAGAATAAGGTTTTCATTCAGGAATAAATAAGAATACAGGATTTTAAGACATTAAATCGAAGGAAGGGATACAGTAAAACATTAAATGAAATTAAAACATGTCCTCAGAGAAAATGTTCACTGCATTTGGTTAATTTTAGTTTTAAAATGTTGAATACTATTTTATTCAACTTTGTTTATACTAAAAGAGATTAGATTCCTTGATTGTACAGAGACATCTAATACTGGAATGATAGGAGAGAATTTCATGTTGTAAATGTAAAATTAAATATTTAATGCTCCCATTTAAATTTACAAGTCCATGACGAAATTACCTTCTGATGAAGCTGAATGAGGCTGCGAGTGTTGCTGCAGAAAAAATCCTTAGTACTCTGCTCTGAATGTCTTTTGACGCCTTCAACATTACCTTTGACATTCTTTTCACAGCCTAAGCCGTTACTGGTTTTCTGATGCCTGTCACAGGGTGCATTTTCAGGGTTCCAAGATTTCTGAATCAGACAAGCTGCTTGCATATTTTATTAAGCACAAAGTTTTTAACACAGAATGGTTAGATATAACTAGGTCATTGCTACTGAACAGTGAATGACACATTTAATGTCATTTTTCACTGGCAAAATCTGCTCTGTACTTCCAGTGAAACGTGACTCACACAAAGTGAAAGGTTCATATTATTTTCCCTTTGCCAGACTGTCTCAAAGAGTGAAAAGTAAAATCATGATTTTTGAGAACAGGTTCCTTTATGGAGGTACATGTTCGAAAGTCAGGAGGAAAACATTACTCATCCCAAACAATTTATGTCAGCGAAAGGCACGTTTTTTATTTGAGTACTGTTATACATTGATTTTTTAATGTTTGTTCTTTTAACTATGTTCAAAGTGGTGAACAATTTAGGTGTATCATCTTTTGCTTTGAGGGAATGATAGAACATCTGGGGAATTTTTGACTTTTAATGAGACTTCATGCAGCAAGCTTTTATGTAGCACCTATCAACTGGGTCTGGGCTCATAAAAAATAATAGAGCCTATCCCTGATATTTAGTCACATTAAAACAATGACAGTAGAGGGAATAGGTGCTAATAGAGTTATGTTCAAAGCACTATCATGAAGTAGTGATTTTAGAATTATAACAGATCTGTAAGCACATAATTATTTTATTACTTATAATTGAAATTAATGTGCCTCTGGATCTGTATTTAAACACAGTAGTTGAATAACCCACATTTTACAAGTTATGTAAATCAGAACTTTCTGTTTATAGTTCATTTTCAGTTTTCTTACATCTTCCACTTTCTCCCCAATGTGCCCCCACCAACATGTCTACTCTCAAGTAAGGGTATTTTTGTCAGGGCTCTAGATTAAGGCTGAGACAAATCTCTAGGACTCTCAAAACCCTCCAGTAATGATTGATCCCCCCCTCCCCCCATAATGGTTACTTTTGTGTGTCATTTTGTCTTGGCTATGGTGCTCAGACATTTGGTTAAATATTTTTCTGGATGTTTCTCTGAAGGCATTTTTTGGCTGAGATTAATCTTTAAATTGGTAGAATTTGAGTAAAGCAGATTGATTTTCATAATGTGGTGGGCCTCATCCAATAAGTTGAAGGCATTAATAGAACTAAAACTAATCTACTCTTAGCACAAAGGACTGCCAGAAGACTGTCTTTGGATTCAAATTGCAGCTTTCCCTAGAGTCTCCAGCCTGCTGGTCTATCCCATCAGACTTTGGACTCACTAAGCCTCTACAATCACATGAGCCAATTCCTTAACATAAAGTTCTATTTATATAATACATATTCTATTGGGTCTGTTTCTTTGGAGAACCCTGACTAACTTGGCTCCCCTAACCAACTTACGTTTCTGTGGAGTTTATATCACCCTCACCCCTTGACCCTGAGGAGTGGATATATACAGCAGAGTCCCACATGACCATTCTATAGCTCTCATCTTCCTATCTTCCTTGTTCTTCTCCAGACCCTTCTACAGTTCAGAAAAGTCTACCTTTTACCTATTCCTCCCTCCCTCTTTCCTCTCTCTTTCTTTTCCTTCCCCTTCCTTCCCTCCCTCTCTCCCTCTCTTTCTCCTTCTTTCTTCGTCTCTCTCCCGTCCCTCTTTCCTTTTTTTCTGTGTATACAGAAAAAAATGGCTCTATTTTCTTATACTCTCCCTTCTCTATGGTTAGTTCTAAGCTTCTAGCTTGATTCTGCAAGTCTTAACATGTACATTTTTAAAGCAAAGCCCTTATAATTCTAAAAATCTCATAAAAGCCCAGGTAATGACTGATTCTAGGCATTGAAATACAAGGCTTTCATGATTATTTTCCATATCAAGATGGAGGAAAAAAGAAAGAAAAGCAAATAAAAACAAAAGTCAGAAACTCAATCTACTCCTTTGTTCTATGTATCTGTGTTTTGCTTGTTTGGTTTAAAGGTGGATGGGATTAGGTCAAAAGGAACTAAGAGGATGAAACTTACATTGACTACATCAAAATATTGTTCCATTACAGTTATTGTAAGTTGGCAAAGGCAATTCAAGGCTTAGTTTCAAGCATTCTGAAGAATGCTTTTATGTTCTGCAGATGACGTAAGCCAACAGTTGGAAGTATTTGGGGACGATGATAATTATGTGCATACAGAAGGAGGTGACAGAACATAAAATAGCAAGATATGGTGGAAAAGTATGAATTTTAATCACACAAAATTGGATTTTTAAATGCTGGTTTTAATCCTAGCTATGTGCCTTAGATAAGTTTCTTTGTTTTTTTTTTTTCATTTTTTATTTTATTTATTTATTTTTTACACAAGCTAAGATTTATGTCCCATATAAATAGTAGGGATAATCATAAATATCTGCCTGATTAAACATTTTTGGAAAATCAATTTTTACACATTTTAGTCTTTTAAAATGCTTATCAAGTATACCATTCTTTGGCTTTATGTATTTTATTTCCTTAATGAGGGTGAGAAAAGCTTATTTCCTATAAGCATAACCCATAACCCCTTCATGCCTCTGCAGTGGTATTTCACCTTACTTTACCCTTTGCCCTCTGTGATTCAGCCATATGGAACCATCTTAGTTCATGGACTTCCCTGGCATTCTCTCACCTTTGGATTTTGGTATAGATTGTGTCATCTGCCTATAATTTTCCCTCAGCTATCTTTTTTAAAAATTGTTCACTTATTGGGGGGGGGAGGGGAAGTGGGAGGGGCAGAGAGAGAGGGAGACATGGGATCTGAAGCAGGTTCCAGGCTCTGAGCTGTCAGCTCAGACATGGGGCTTGAACCCACAGACTGTGAGATCACGACCTGAGCTGAAACCAAGAGTTGGACGTTTAACCTCCTGAGCCACCCAGGCACACCTCCTTCAGCTGTCTTCTTAGCTTAGATAACTCCTGTTCATCTTTCAGGTCACCTAAATATAATGGCATTTCCTTTGGTAGGTTTTCTTAATGCCCTAATCAAGTCAGTTTCCCAATTTATAGGCTCCCATACTGAAACTTAAACTTAGTAACCCTCATAATGCATGACATTATTTGTTACATGGTTCTCTTCTCTACAAGTTACAAACTCCAATACACCTAACATATTTTTATTTTGTTCACCACTATATCCCTAGGACCTAATATAGTCTCTGACTGTGAATGCTCAATAAATATTTGTTTTTTCATTAAATTTTTTAATGTTTATTTATTTTTGAGAGAGAGAGAGACAGACAGACAGACAGACAAGGTGCAAGCAGGGGAGGACAGAGAGACAGGGAGACACAGAAGCCAGTGCTGAGCTGTCTGCACAGAGCCCGACATGGGGCTAGAACTCATGAACCATGAGGTCATGACCTGAGCCAATGTCGGACGCTCAACTGACTGAGTCACCCAGGTCCCCCTCAATAAATATTTGTTTAATTGAGTGGAAACATATAGCACCTATTTCAATGGATGAACAATCCTTAGTTATATCCCTTCTCTAATAAATTGATAAATATAATATATACTTTATTTATACCAAAAATAGTTAAGGCCTTCTACATTATTCTAAGGAATTTGAATATTAAATTCAAAGTGTTCTCTCCACAAACAAAATTCTTCATTTCTGTCCCCAAATTTGTTCTTTCCCTATTCTCCCCCATTGACATGACACCACCGTCTCTCTGGTTGCCCAAACCAAGAATCTAGATGCTTCTAATTGTTTCTTTCTCTTCCCTCTCATATGCAATTTATTAATAATTCTTTGTGACTCCATCTTCTAATTCACCCCATTTCCCTTTTGCAAGCCACGAACAGGTCTTAATGGCCCTGCTACAATAGTCTTCCAACTCTTTTCCTATTAAAAATTCCATTTTCTCAAAGCAATCTTTTAAAACACAAATCAGCTTTCATATTGAGAAGACTTCAGTATCTTCTTATCATTCTAAGATAAAATCCCTATTCTTTTTCTTGAACTGTAAGGCCATTATGAGTTTCTCCTTATCTCTGCCTACAACTCTTTCTTCTCTCTCACACTTTTTAGCCAAGCTGAGCTGGCTTTTTTTTTTTTTTTTATTGTTTTTGTACAATTTGGCCTTTTCTGCCTTGTGCCTTTACATTGGCTGTTCAAGCTGCTTGGAATGCTGTCTGTCCTGGGTCTTGGCTCAGTTGTTACCTTCATGGGGCTATCTTCCAACCATCCATCTGCATGAACCTCCAGTTGCTCCCTGTAACATCATTCTGTTTTCTTCTCCTCCCAGCGCTTATTACTGTTGGGAGCTATCTATTTTGGTTGCTTATTTATTTTTTTCTTTACTCTTACTGGGATGTATAAGATCCACTAAATCACCGGTCTTTATGGATTATTTACTGCTATAAACTCAGTGGTGAGGTTGTAGAAGACACTGTGTTTTTGTAGAATGATTGAAGAAATATATACCATTTTTGTAGAAAGATAACTGTGGGAGCAATTTCATTTACAAACCTTTGTTAAATTATGTGTGTATCTGGCAAGAGACTGTGACCTGGTAGAAAACGGATAGAGAAACAAAGAAATGTGTTATAGAACTGTACCTTGAAAGATAATAGAATTGAACTAGTTAGGGAAGAGGTATATACACAGAAAAGCACTGGAAATGGGTAGAAGATCTATTTAGAAACTGGTAAGTCACCATCTGAGCACAGCATATTAGAGGGTGGAGAGATAAAGTGTAGCTTATTTTCTTGGTTATTTTAATCTTATTAGGACTTATGCCATCCTTGATACTTCATTTGGGAAACATCTCAAAATGACTATGTTTTTGACATTCACAATGATATTTTACATCATGTAACAAATTAATAAATGATATGATAGGCACAGGAACCCAAAATAATATGGTGACTAAATCATTACAGAGGGATAGACAGATACACAGCAAATAATACAATGCCGTAACTGCAGTAGTACGAACATACATACTGTGTTTGTATGCAGAAAGAAGGAGCACTTCTTGGAATCCAGAATCACCCAGGAAGACCCCCCCCATGGAAGTGATATCTTAAGAGATTTTTATAGGAAAAAGTAACCAAAAGCAGTTGGGGATTGCAAAGAGGTCTCAAGCAAAAAGCACGGGAATAAAGGCACGTAGGTGCAAAAGTACAGTGCTTTTGAGCATGGTGTCAGCAGTTTGCTTCTTTTGGAGCTTTTTGCTCAGGTACCATATAATGGGAGGGGACTGATCACACACACAGGCCCCAGGGCACAGAGGACCATATGTGTCATGATAAGATGGCTGGGAAGACCTTGGGAAGCCACTAAAACTTCAAGTGGGGGGAGGGGGAGGACATGGTTATATCTATACTTTAGTAGTGTCACTTTTGTGTTAGCACGGTAGATAGATTTGTGGGAAGAAAGTAGGAGGGTAAGTAAGCTTATCAGAAGTTTACCGGAGAGCTGTATACAAAATGATATTGCTGAAGGTCTGAAAGTCAGAAGGGACAGCAGAGTTATACAGAATGGAAATATTGTGGGGGCAAACTAGGCACATTTTGCAAATGTTTGTTTTTGCGACAGTTTACTTATGCTCATTAGATTATTTCAGTGTTCTCTTACTCTGTGGGGGTTATAGGATTTGGAACATATGATCAATCTAAGTACATGTAAGTCAGCAATCTGAATAGGATTGTTAAAATCTATAAAAATTTTACCCCTGGGATCTGGGAGAATTTCCAGTTGCTGTTTCTCATTTTCTTTGAACTTATTGCCTATATCCTTATAGTAAGGGTTTCAGGAAATGTATTTCTATTTTCCTAGTGTTGTAGACATTTGGTTCTGTAGTTCTCATTTTGGTTATAGAGCATACTATGTGATGGGACAAAATGAACTTCTCAATTTATTGATTAGAAAATGAGACCAACAAAATGCCCCAAAATCTACCATTTTATTTACCCAAGGCTTTGAAGGTATTTACTTGTAGAATTATGGCTCAGACACAAATTTCCTAATGCCTGTTCTAATTCTTCTCAGTAGCCCACTGTATTAAGTTATCTTTTTCCTGAACATTTCTTATCCTAAATCCCATATACCTGTGAAAAAATTATTTTAGGGAAATACTCCTTTTAAATAATGTATAGTTAGTAAACATAGAGCACTTGTCTAGTAGCTGCTGAAAAAGATCTGATCCTTGTGTAAGAACTAATTAAAACCAGTAATATTATTTGCTTTGCTTACTAAAAACAAAGATGTCTCAGAAAGGAGAAAATTATTTCTCTGTAAAGGGATATATATGGCTTTGTAATTTTATTCCTGTATCATTTGCCATATGCAAATTAGTTAAATGCTTTGGTTTTTGTTGTAGTTTGACAGAACAGCTACAACTGAGATCATATAATCAGTGAAAAGTGGAAAACTCATGACATTTCATAACACTTTCATTAATAATTACAAGTCAAGTTCCTTATTTGTCAGCTTTGTAAAATCATTTTCAACCTAAAAACAGCCTACATTATAAGATATTTTAGAAAACACCAATAAGGGATATGTTTAGCTTTTTTAGGAGATTATTTTGGCATTTTATTTGTTTTTCATTTGAGAGGAAATCTCACCAAAAATATGCTTTTTCCCCTGCTCTCTGTGTTATTTATTGTCTGCTATGGATATTCTCAGGTTTTTTTTAATTTAAAAAAATTTTTAATGTTTATTTTTGAGAGAGAGAGAGTGTGAGTGGGGGAGGGGCAGACACACACACACACACACACACACACACACACACACACACAGAATCTGAGGCAAGCTCCTGGCTCTGAGCTGTCAGCACAGAACCTGACATGGGGCTCGAATCCACAAACCGTGAGATCGTGACCTGAGCCAGAGTTAGACACCCAAGGGACTCAGCCACCCAAGCACCCTCTCAGGTGTGTGTTTGTTTGTTTGTTTGTTTGTTTTAAATCTAGTGTATAGATTTAAAGAAAGAATCATCCTGTTCTGGTCTCTAAAACTGAAAAATCTAATGAGTGGTTGTGAAGAGTGACTCTCTGACAGTGGGGTGGAGAGGAGTTCTTGTGCTTTCACAGATTCTCGTCACTGCGGGCATCAGATAAGATTGCTTCTCCTCGTTAGTCACACAGAGCTTCTTACAAGGAAGATGTATATGGTGGGTGATTGTTCTGCGTGACCCGTGTTACCTGTCAACTCCTTCACATATAAGATCGGTGAATATTAAGTAGAACAACAGCTTTCCAGAACATTTCTCTGTCAATTATCCTTTTCCTTTCACTCATTCTTTTCTTTTTTAAAATTATAGCCCTTGTATAGGAGAAGCCACTACAACCCCAGTTACGAATTCCTGCTCCTACTTTCCAATGAAATACTCTGTTATAAAAAAGAAAAAGTGGAAATAAAAATAATTACAATGGAAGTGTTACTGGAAAGATAAATTACAGTGAGTTTATTGCTAAAGCAAGTTTTATGTAGTATTTTTGGGAAAAGAATATTTTTCTTTACATCTGGTTTTATCTTTGAAGACTTTGATTTATAAACTTAAACTCATTACAGTTATTATTTAAATTTTTTAAATGTTTTTTTACTTTTTGAGAGAGAGACAGAGTGCGAGTGGAGGAGGGGCAGAGAGAGAAGGAGATGCAGAATCTGAAGCAGGCTTCAGGCTCTGAGCTGTCAGCACAGAGCCTGATATGGGGCTTGGACCCACAGATTATGAGACCATGACCTGAGCTGAAGTCAGACACTTAACTGACTGAGCCACCCAGGCACCCCTTTTACAGTTATTATTTATTATTTATATAGTATGTTGGAAATTACTTAAATGGTACAGAATTATTGTATAAAATCAATGAAGCATCCCTGGGGACATTATGCATATATCTGTTTTAGCAAAAACTGTGGAAAAGAGATACTCTAGAGAGTAGTAATAACTAGCAGTAATCAATAGCAATAAATAGCAGTAATTAAACACTATCATCTAACTCAGGGCATCATCGATACCCTTATTAACGAAGGCATATACCAGTGTATCAATTGCTGGAAAATTGCAGCGTTACAACTATATTGAAGTTGAGTTTTTAGCACTGACATCTTTATTGTTAGTATAATGCAGAATGATAGACCTCAACAAATTTTAGTCATAAGTTAGTTTTAGTAACTAATATCAGATTTCAGTAGTCTCTAATAACTCAAATTTGTAGCATGTGAAAATAAAAGTCTATAGAATTTCAGTAAAAACTCAGAAAAGATTTATAATTTTTGATTAGTTCAAAACCTAGTAAGAAGAAACTCTAAAGTGACCATAAATCTTAGAAATTTGAAATGGCATTGGTCTATATTTATAGAACTTTACTGCTGGTCCAGATAGTCTATCAGATTCCCTTGAGTTCTGAAATTATCTCATTAAAAAAAATTTTTTTAACATTTATTTTTGAGAGACAGAGACAGAGCATGAGCAGAGGAGAGGCAGAGAGAGAGGGAGACAAAGAATCCAAAGCAGGCTTCAGGCTCTGTGCTGTCAGCACAGAGCCTGACACGGGGCTTGAACTCACCGACCACGAGATCATGACATGAGCCGAAGTCAGACACTTAACTGACTGAGCCACACAGGTGCCCCTAAAATTATCTCATTTTTTAAATGATGAAAACAAGACCAAAAACCTTTGAATTCTGGACCCAGGGAACAAGTGACAGAGTTGCAGAGCCAGCAGGAAGAAAGGCACAGGATGTAGTCAGGTCCCTTGGGCTGCAGGACAGGAGAATAACTTTGTTCTCATTGTCATGGAAATGGCTGGAATAAAAAGACTGAGATCTTAAGATTTGTGTTTAGGTTCACTAGTTTTACCCTATTAATCTGGTTAAAATATTTCTGATATCCTAAATATATCACATTTTCTATGAAAACATTAATATAAAAAGTCCATTTCTCTTTTTACTTCTTTATTGTTTTTCTTTATAGTAGCATAAGAATCCTGAGATTTTACTTTTAAAATTTTATTTGGAAACACATTTTTCTTTCAATAAATAGATGAGTGTTTGTTACATGAAAACTAATCAGTTAGATATGGGGGTGTGGTACAAATATTAGTATAAAAATGAATCATATTCTCAAAGAACTTAGAGTTAATGGAGTATTAGGAAAATACGTTTCCTTCAAAGTCAGCACAGTTTTCAGATGTACATTTGTGCATTAGAGTTTAGTATAACAATTCATTTTAGAATTTCTGAAATGCTAAATTTTGAATTTTATTATTTGATATCAAATGGTTAAAACCGTGCTTTTTTCCTTTTTATGAAAGTCTATTAAATCATCATAGAACATGGCCTTAACATTTTGATATTAATTAATAGTATCCTGCTAAGTTTTATTGTAGGATGACAGCATATAATTAAGAGATGTAGACTGTGAGTGTGAAAAGTTAATTAACTGCATGATTTTGACAGACACCAGGTAATTAAAAATTAAAATGAAAATAGTTTTTTAAAAAAATTTAATTATGCTTTATTTCATATTATGATGCTAAGAAAAGTGAAAGGGGATGTTTTCCATTAGCTAGATTTGTTCATCCATCATGGTATTTCTCACATTATGCTCCCAATGAAGTCGTAATGCACTTCCCACCTGCGGTGCCCTTAATCTGTTTCTGAAAGTAATTTTAGAAATTAGAATACTGCTGTGGCATTAAAGTTTAATACTTTGTTGGCACCATAGGCAGAAACTGCAAAAAGAAAAAAAAAAACTACAAAATTGAAACTAAAATTATGTTTCTTACCCTTTTCTCTTTTCACAAAGAAATGGAACTTGTGTGTAATATAGTCATGAGGACAAATAATTTAATTTCTGACTCACTATAATGCTCTAGGAACATTTGCTATTCCTTATTATGTCTTGATCTCAATTTCCAGATATTTTGATTTTATTGATGATTCTGATTGATGCTGCCTAATTTTGAAAGAGCTCATTCTTGTGAACCATGGACCATGATCATCAGGATCTTTAAATGGGCTTTTGTCTAGTGCATACTGAAATCTTTAGACCACTGCCACCACTAATTTAGAACTTATGAACACAAAAGTGAGATTTCTTGGGTATGTGAACAAGAGCCAGTTGCTTCTTAAAGACACCTTGATTATTACAAGGCTCTCAGTTTGGGGGGTCAGATGATGAACACTGGACTTCTGCCCAGAATGTTACACGTCTCCTTAGCAGACTTTAGTTGACAAGTGCTAGAAGATTCATGGTAGCATTTATTTATTCACCAAATATTTATTGAGTGTTTACTGTGTGATGATGATGATTCTAACACTGAAGATGAAAACCGAGGAGACATATTGACTGCCCTTGTAGAACAATCAGACTGTCAGTACTTAGGCGGACAGAAGCCATCTTGATGCATGAAGTGAAATTCTTTATTGTATTGAAAAAAAGCATGTCGAAGAGGTATCTTCCCTCTATCTTTCAGAGAAAGTCAATTTTTTTCTAGAAACTCTTCATAAGGAAAGCTTCTTTTAAAAAGTATTGAGTGGAAGATAGCAGTTACATGCCCCTCATGTAGGCCAGTGTTCAGAGTAACTTCCTAGGGGGGATAGAGGAGCTCTTAATATGCCTAGAGTTGAATCCACCTTTACCAACTTTATTAGGTGTTTTGTATGTTAAATTTCTAGAATTTATTATATTTTAAAGCATTAGTTGGTTTTAGAGAAAAATGTGAAGAGATATAATTCTATACATATTAATTTGTAAATTGAAATAACTTCTAGAGAAATCCTGTTAGTTTTTAGTAATCACTATGCTTTTAATCATTGTGAACTACTACAGTGTCAGTTTGCTCCCTAATATTTACTTAATGGTGCAGTTGGATTTGAGTATTTTTTTGCCATTGGTTTGTTTTTATTTAGGTTTATTAAATTTTTACCTTTTTATATTATACCATTGTGCTGTTTTCTCCTACCAGTTCCTCCACATAAAGTCTCAAAATCAATTCCTGAGTCATAATTATAATGATAAGAATAGTAACATGGTGTTATGTTACACATAATATTCATTGTGAACAGATTTAAGTAAAAATATAGAATATGAATATTCATCTGTCAGTGAGCGTGATCATAGTTATTTCAAAGAAACCCATTTAAATATGGGGCAAATAGGGAACATAATCATTGCTGTATTGGTTTACAGTAATATTTGCCTTAAATTTCTAATACAATACCTATTATATAACTATATCAAATAGTGATTTTCAGAACAAGCACAAAATCACATTTTCAGCGTAAATTTGATTAATTCTGTAATTGTATATAGAGAAGGGACAGATCTTAGAGTCATTGTTCAAAATTGCACTTCTGAAAGCAAAAATAAAATAACACTGTTTCCAGCTAATTTGTAGAAACAGTTACAGAGGTAATTACAAATATTATACACAGTAGAACAAGTTATTGGTGAAATTTCTTTGTTAAATAATACTGCTCAGTGCCACACTACATTAGTGACACACATTGTAGAAAAGTAATTACTTTTCAATAGCTTTTCTAACAGACACATGATTTTATAGCTGGATTAATCAGCTGATGTGCAGATGAAGAATCAGCTCTTGGCATATGTGAAACAGAGTATGAGGCAGAGGTGTTCAGTAATAATTCAGCTCTGCCTATATGAGGATTAAGAAAGGACATATTTCTTTGAAGAGAAAAGATTTTGCATTGAATTTTAATCCATACTCTGAGTCCTGATTATTTTGCACATTGAGGGAAACAGTAAAAAATTACTATTATGGGGGCGCCTGAGTGGCTCAGTTGGTTAAGCAACCAAATTTCACTCAGGTCATAATCTTAAGGCTCGTGAGTTTGAGCCCTGCATTAGGCTCTGTGCTGACAGCTCGGAGCCTGAAGCCTGCTTCATATTCTGTCTCTGTCTCTGTCTCTCTTTCTGCCCCTCCCCTGCTTGTGCTCACTCACTCTCTCTCTCTCTCTCTCTCTCAAAAATAAATAAATAAACTTAAAAAAATAAAAAAATTGTTAAAAAATTACTATTACGATCTAATCACTACCACCAAATATTATTCTTTTTGATATGCTAAGAGAACTATATAACTTTGCTTGTCAACCCTGAGGTCAGCTGACCATTAAGGATAAAGACAATTTGCCATGTTGGAAAGAAAACAAACAAAATATAATAAAAAAAAACCTGTTGCTTCTTGATGCCAAAAACAGAAGACAAGTTCTGTAATTTCAAGGGACATGCCTGAGTAACTATTTTAGTAATGTACCTCAAGGCTGAAAGAGAAAGATATCTATTATATGGAAATGTCAGGATTTTGTGTGAAGATGAAATTCAGTCATCAAGAATTGGACATTCTCTTGATAGTCGTTCTAAAAATTTTTCCTTTAAGGAAGTATTTTTAGATATACTTGGATATGTAAGTATCGAAGTATATATAAGATAAGAATCATAACAAAATGCAGCAAAAGCAGGGAGAAACAATTTCCAGGGCTGTAGGCAAAAGTCTGATTTGAATTCCATGCACTACCTACTAAAATAAAACTCTCAACCTTCTAGTTTTGATATTTTAATATTTTTAAATATTTATTTATTATTGAGACAGAGACAGAGCACGAGTAGGGGAGGGGCAGAGAGAGAGGGAGACACAGAATCCGAGGTAGGCTCCAGGCTCTGAGCTGTCAGCATAGAGCCCAATGTGGGGCTCGAACCCACGAACTGTGAGATCATGACCTGAGCCGAAGTCGGACGCTTAACCGACTGAGCCATCCAGGTGCCCCTCAACCTTCTAGTTTCGAATGTGCCTTGCTCTCTGACTTAGCTTTTAGAGTGCTGGAAATGGACCTTAATGAGAAAACATTCATAATTTTTGAAGCCTTTCAGAAAAAAAAGGTTCTGAAGGCCTTTATAGTGCCAAAAATGATAGTCATTTTCAGTAATTTATGTTATATTAGATATTTTTAATATCTAGAATCAAAGAGAAAAGATATGAAAACTGATATGCAGTACAAGCTCTTGGCCATCAAGAAAGTTGAGTAGATTTACGTTGGTGAAAATAATCATAAACAATATAATTCCTATCATTATATGAAACAATTGTGACTTTTTGATATCAAAAGACTGTTATTTTTATTGGTAAACATTGTATTGATTTATTTTTAAATTTACCTATAATTGAGACCTGCACTGTCAAGCACTCAAGCAGGTCCTAACATTAGCAACCATTGCAGCTGCTAGATAGGCCTGTAGGGGCTTCCATCAGTAACCCAGTGAGGATACAACAAGCCCAAATGATTACTCTTCACAGAACAGCAGGCAGCATGAGCTTCTTGTCCATATCCATTCCTGATGCTGAGGGAGCCCATGTAGGTATTGTATTCACAGCAGCCTCGGAGCTCAGGAAGTCTCTGACTCATAAAGGAACTGCTGCTACACCTGCTCATTCTCCACTTCCGACAGGGCCTTTATCCATATCCTGGTCAAGAAACCAATCTTCTCTCTGATCCAGAGGAGACACTTTCTTTACTACCCGGGAATATTCCCAGGAGAGGAGGGAGAACTTGACTTTATTACTCTAGTATAAAAGCAGATCTGTACCTTGACCCATAGCAGGTTTGCAAATGTCCTTAAACTGTCAAAGCCCTTTGCTTAGGTGTGTGGAAATACCAGAACCATGGTGAGTATTTCTCAATGCACATATACATCAAGTACCCCTAAATGGTGGTCAGATGCTGAGAGCTTGAGTAAGATTAGAAGATGACCTGCACTTACACGAAATGATTGCTTTAGCCACAGTTTAAGGCAATTTGAAACCATATCCAATCATATTTTTAAAGTTTATTTATTTCAAGAGAGAGAGCGAGAGAGGGAGGGAGGGAGAGAGAGGGAGAGAGAGGATCCCAGCAACCTCCGCACTGTCAGTGCAGAGCCCAACGCAGGACCCAATATCCTGAACCCTGAGCCGAAATCAAGACTTAGACACTCAAACGACTGAGCCACCGAGGTGTGCGCTCCAATAATTTTTGATAAAAATTTACTTATACGTATTTTTTTATAAACACCAAACCTACTTTTGACGCATATGTCCTTGACCTATGCTCAAGCCTTTGGATAAATTCTCCCTCCTAGCACTGAGATTTAGTCACATATCTTCAAGGCCCTGTCCACAGGTAAGATATTGCAGAATATCTCTTGTATTATAAGAAACTGATAATATCTAACTAACTAAATGGTAAGAGATAAGAATGAGCTCTTCTGAGATCTTTAATTTATCTAAAACCTAAGAGTCCTTAAATAGCTCAGCATGGCCCTGAGGCTTTTATTCTTGTGAGTCTCCCCTACTAAGAAAGTCTATAAAAACATAGATCTGAGCAAATCTTAGTTTTTAGTTAGAAGTGAAAGAACTCTTCCTCTTCTCAGATCATACTGTTTCTTGTTTTAAGAAGGATCTGGCAGTAGAGGCAAATGAGGTAAAAAATCTTCCTTCCAAACAAGTACTCAATAAATGAAACTGGCCCCTAGAATCGATCACTGCTTGAATGACAGTTGAGAGCAAGATGTTAAGAGTGAGCAAAGTATCTTTTCTCAGGGTTTCATACAACTGGGTCACATAGAGCCTGGCTAATAATGATATAAATTCTTTTAGGATGGCAGGTCTGTAAGGGAGAGCCATGTACTAATATAACAATGGAAGCAATTTTTCTATCCTTGAGGATAAACTGAACACTTGTTAAGCACATTATTCACTTTGGTGGTTGTGAAGTTTCAGAATTACTCCATCTTTTTAAAGATTATTGAAAGTAGAAATCAACATTTGTTCTATTAAGCTCTCAGCTAAAATAACAGACTGTGGCAAGGAAATGTAGATATGGCCTTAAATATTTTTAATTAAAATTTTTTTTTATTTTTGAGAGAGAGACAGAGAGAGAGACAGAGTGTGAGTGGAGGAGGTGCAGAGAAAGAGGGAGACACAACTGCCAGCCCAGAGCCTGATTCGGGGCTTGAACTCACAAGCTGTGAGATCATGACCTGAACTGAAGTTGGACACTTAACTGGACAACCCAGGCACCCCTTAAATATTTTTTTTGTAACTAGCCCTACTATCTTTTGTAATATAGAAGGAATTTTAGTGTTTATTTTTCCCAAAAGTAAGTGACTTATTTTTATAAGTCATCTTGAGTATATTCTCACTCAGTGAGGAAAAGTTTTATATTTTTATCTCCCCAGAGTTAATAGCAACAATTTGTGTAAATAGCTCTTCCTTTTAGAAGAACCGACTCCCAAGTGACATGAAAACAAGCATGAAATTTAACTGTAGAAATACACTGCTTTTCAACAATCCTTATGTCTCTAAAGACTTAATGTTATTTCAAAGGATAGGTGGTTCTATCGTAAACTGTTGTGCTAATATGTGGCCACATTAGGTAAGACCTCTTTACTTAGAGATTGATTAACCTTGGAAAGAAATTTTCCTAATGAGGTTATCGAATGTGGTAATTACAATATTTTTGTTATTTAAATAAAAGCTAAATTCAATAAAATAAGCATTCACCCACATGCCTTATGTGTGCCGTATGTTTATCACATAATATCAGCATTAGAGCCTTAATCAAACAAATTTAGTATGCTAATGCAACATAAAGTAAATCCAAACAGAAATAAGCCTCAGAGTAGGGGTTTATCTGGTATTTTTGCTTATTCTTAACACACATCCTGGTTATCTAAATACAATTCTTAAAGACTTTTTGAGGGCAACAAAATTTGTTTAGAATGACTTATACTATTTAATACCAATATTATTTTTAAATTTTAGTGTGCTTAGTTTTATTTTGTACTTTTTAAAAATTGTGGTAAATACACATAAGATTTACCATTCTAGCCATTTTTATGTGTATAGTTCAGTGGCATCAAGTACTTTCGCTTATTTTGCTACCATCACCACTATCCATACACAGAACTCTTATCTTGCTCTACCAACACTTTTATACAATACACTGTATGCTGGCTTGGGTATCAGTATCCAGTTCATCATCACTAAGAAGCTTGGTCTATCTCCCAGGCATTGTGGCTAGCTTAAGACAAAGGGGACAGTTTGGTTCAGGCTCTGTTCTCTCCTGTGTGTTCAAATGGTCAGCTCGACTTCAAAAGTCCATTATTGCCATGTTGTGAAGGGAGTAATGTCTGATTATGTCTGCGCTTAAGCACGTAATTCTATACTGAGTTGTAATTTTTTTTAACGTTTATTTTTGAGAGAGAAAGAGAGAGCGTGAACAAGGGAGGGGCAGAGAGAGAGGGAGACACAGAATCTGAAGCAGGCTCCAGGCTCTGAGCTGTCAGCACAGAGCCCGATGCAGGGCTCGAACCCACTAACCTCGAGATTATGACCTGAGCCAAAGTTGGATGTTTAACCAACTGAGTTACCCAGGCATCCCATTCAATACCGAGTTTTAAACCAACTCATTTCTATTGGAAGTTTTGCTTTCTATCAGTTGGCTAGGCAAACTTCTGGTTGCTGTTTAGCATTGGTATAATTTTTTCATTGCTTTCTTCAGGGAAGATTGTATCCTCCTGTGAATGCAGCTTAACAATGGTTGTGTAACTCTTGGTAGAAAGGAAAAACAACTTTCTCTTTGTCGTAGAAACTTAAAGTCGATTCCCAATCAGCAAATAGGTAATAGAGAAAGTATGTAGTAAAAGCATATAGATAATATTCACTGGAGATGTTATTTTTTAAGTTTATTTAAAATCAAATCTTCCAAGTTTATACAATCAGTGGGCGGTGGGGAAAGACAGAAACTGTAAATGGAAAACTGAAGAGTTTAAGAGAAAATTGGAAAATGCAAGGGATTTACAACAATGCATGCAGAAATTTGTTTTCAGAGAAAATATTGTGTTGAATAGATCAGCTTTATATTTTAGTGAGTCTTTGCTCTGTTGTACTAAGCAAATATCTATATATGAACCTCAATTTTTCCATTCCTAATGGTTTTCCGTTACTCTCAGAAAAAATGTCCAGACTTCATATCTGACTATTAAGATTCCCCAACAACTGGTTGGGACCTTCTACAAAGGAATCTCTTCGTGGAGCACCCTTTCTTCCCACATCTTTCTTTCTCCTCCAGTTGGCTAACAACCCAACCAGTAACTTTCTTTCCTGCCTCTGTTTAAATGTCACTTTCTTGTGAAGGTAATTTTTACCCTCCTCCACACTTGACTTAATCTCCCTGGTGTATGCTGTCATAAAACCATGAACTTTATTTCTCATGAAGTTCACTGCACTTTACTTAAATCAGCGTGATGATTGGCTTTCTTCTCTGCTATATTTTATATTCTGTGACGGCAGTTACTTGTAATCTTGTCAGGGCTCCATCACCCAGCTCAATGTCTGGCTTATGGCATCAGCCTGGAATAGTTTTGGCTCCAAAAGTTAAAGGTGTAAATGTAAAAAGTGTGACAGGAAATGTGCTGGAAGAAAGCAGGATATTTCCTTTATAACCTTGGAGTGAGAAAGCTTTTCTAACTCTGATTCAAAAGTGAAAAGACTGAAAGAAAAGATTGATGGTTTTGACCACGTAAAAATTAGAAACTCGTACATAGCAAGAAATACCATAAACAAAGCAAGAAGGCAGATGATAAACTGGGGAAAAGATTTTCTACTCTTATGACAAAGTGTTGGAAGGAAATAAGACATCTCAGTGGATCAGAGAATGAAGCATTTGAACACACAGTTCTTCAATATATTTCTCATACACAGTGTTGGGAAAGTTCAAGAGTTGATAATACAGTTTTTTGGTGAAGTTGTGGGGAAACCGGCTCTTTCCTATCTTCATGATAGGAGATATTTGAACATTCCCTATAGAGAATAACACATCAATAACTTTGAAAGTTCTACGTTGACTCAGTTATTCCCCTTTTGAATGTTTAATTTAGAGATGAATTATACAATTGAAGAATGACATGGTGCTAAGTTATTCATCTTACCATTGTTTTTAGTAACAAAAGATTTGAAATAAGCCAACTATCCATCAATAGGTCACAGGTTAAATAAATTATGGTGCATCCCTGTAATAACGTACTATATATGAGAGAGTAGAGAAGCTCTCTAGGTTGCAAAACAGGCAGGTTTCCAAGTTTAATTGTTTAAAAATTTCAAAATTGTATGTACAGTATAGCATGTTATCTTAGGTATCAAAAGGGGTAACTCTGTACTTTCATATTTGACTATTTTGTGTATATCATCTCTAGAAGAATATAAGAAAATAATAAGTGTGATTATCCAGAGTGAATGGGGAGACACTGGGTGGATGGGAACAGGGTGAGTTTTCAATGTATACTACTCTGTAAATTTTTTTTTGTTTTCGGACCTTAAGGTTATATTACCTATTAAAATTCAATAATAAAACAATTACAGAAAGGAAAATGTTGAAGTTTTAAAAATATTAAATATGAGCAAAGTATAAGAAGTAGCACTTGTTTATACCAGACAGAGGGAAGTTAAAGCCAAATTGGCAATAGTCTTCAAGCTTAAACTCTCTGGCTCAAAAATGAGGGATTTAGACCTTGATCTCTAGGTCACTTCAAAATCTGAGACCTTATCATTTGTCATGAAGGGCTTTTATAAGAACCCTTTAGAAGTGTTATATTCGGGCATTCTCTATCTCCATTTAAAAGAGCATGAAGCAGTGTGGGCTTAAATTTTCAAAGGAAAAATATGACGTTGGATAGGGGAAAATTTCAAATTATCCATTCCTGATAACAACAGTCAGTCTTGACTTACACATATTGGGCACTGCTTTGTAGTTGACTTTGAGATCTTCCTCTTTGTTTAGATTGAAATTAATTTGTTTAATTAAAATCATATATATAGTGATTGTAGAGCCTATAGTAGTACAAAAGTATATAAAGTTAGAAAAAGGACTCCAACTTCTTCAGCCCTAGTCTGCAAAGGTAATTATGATATTTGTAATTGTTTCTTGCACAAAGGTTTTTATCAATCTACATGTATATACTAAAAATTCTGCATATTATATATTATGGAAATACAGAAAAAAGGAAGGAAGGGAGGAAGGAAGGCAGGAGGGAAAGAAGGAAGGCAGGAGGGAAAGAGGGAAGGAAGGGAGGAAGGAAGGAAGGCAGGAGGGAAAGAAGGAAGCCAGGAGGGAAAGAGGGAAGGAAGGAAGGAAGAAGAAGGAAAGAAGAGAGGTTTTCTTTCCAAAAGAAATGAGCTTACATAATTCTTTGCAAGTCGCTTTTCTCACTTATACGTATAGCGTGTTTAACTTTCCTGATACCTGTACATCTACCTCAGAAGATATGTTTATATGATTTTACCTGAAATTTATTAATGTATTATTTGTACCTTAAAGTGTCTGATTTTATTTTTGCAAGTGTTGTATGGGAACATTCATAGGATAAAAAGTTTGCTATATATCAAAAGTAATTTTGATATTTAAATGTATGATATTTATATATATCAATATACATACATATTATGTGAGATTATTTGATGAATATAAATTTACTCATGTAGACTTTAAGCTCCATGAAGGCAAAGATTGTACCTGTTTTTTGCTCATCATTTTATCTCTACCTCTGAGCCTAAGTTTTGGCTCATACTAAGGCCCAAAAGTATATCAACTGTGTGCCTGATAGAAAATAGATGGCCAAATGAGAGAATTTCAGTTTGAGGACACAGAAGAGGTATCATAAGATAATCTGAGATCTTACAAAATAAAATCTCCAAATAAAATCACTTCAAAGATATTTTTTCCATGGTAGTTTTTTAATGAAATTCCTATAATGAACAGTGCTAAATTATGATGCTTCTTTGGAAGGTGATTATAATTTTCATACCATCAGGTAGATGTGCTAAACACCACTTAGAACATGACAATGCAGTCTTAACTCAAAGATATTCTATAAGTAAAATAGATTATTTTCCCTTAGATTTGGTAATTTCTTTATATATTGCTGTAACACAATTCACAAAGTACTATTAGTTTTAAGTTCTATTCAAGTTAATGTATTTTAGGTAAGGAGTATGCCACAACTTCTTGAAATTATATTTGTAGTATCACATTACAAATTCCCTGAATGTAAACAGAATTAAATCTTTTGTCAGCATAAGCTTTCCCTCTTGGGACTCAATCATGCATACCACCTACAAAAGACAGTAAGTGTTGTATAATTAGGACTTTAGGTAAAAGGTATGTTTTCCCTTCTTTTTCTCTGAAATTTATTAAAATGGACCAAAGAACAAAATCCACAGGTAAACATTCCATTGGCAATGAAAAGCTTAATGGCTGTAAAACACTAAGAAGGTAATCATAAAATTAATTATTCTACCAAATCAGGTCCCTTTAAATATCTGTTCATTTCCCTAGAGGGCACTGTGCAGTGAGACACTGGTGCAGCTTAATAAGATTGAATGAGGGAAAAGTAATGTAGAGAGGGTTATAAAATACAATATGTATGAATAAATGTGTATACCAAAGTGATACAAAAGAGATACACAAGACCGTGTTGAAAGCTACCATTGAAGGTTGAGTAGGAGCTAACGATTCAAAGGAGGCTAATGTATTCTAGGGAGAGGAAATGCCCAAGCAAGTGTTTTGTGGAGACAAACAGTTGGTGGGTGTGAGAACCTAAGGAAGGCATCTTTTGGCTGAGATGGGAGAGGAGAAGGGGACTTGGCTTTATGGGAGCTTGGAGACCAATTTTGCTTTTACCCCAAGAGCAATGGGACTCTAGTAAGGAATCTTAAGTAAGAAAATGTGATGATGAGAATTTTACTTTGAGAATATTTCTTTGGTTGCAGAATTAAAAACAAGTTTTAGGGAGGCAAGTGGTACCCAGAATGGATGCAAGTAGCTCAGGGAGAAAAATATTACATGGTTCAGTTGAGAGATGATGGGTCAGCCCAGTGCAGTGGAAACGGAGATGGTAAATGGACATTGCAATTCAAATGGCATTTTTCCCTTAAACACTAAGTTCTACATTAGTCTAAAGTTTATTACTTACTAATTCATTAGTTACTAAATCTTACTATTTTGTAAGTAAGATTTAAAGTGTCTTGTAAGCCTAACTTATCCCTGTGGATTAAGGTGAGTTAAGGATTTTTCCATATTTGTTATCTTAATGTAAGTAAAATGTTTGGTATCTGCTTAAAGATGATATATCACTGTCCCTTTTGTTACATAAGCTAAAATGAAGAAAAAATTTTGCCAGCTATCATATTTTAATAAAACCGAAGCCTCAAATTTAATTTTATTTTTACTAAATACTGTATAATTTTCATAGTCAATGCAACTCTGAATTATAATTTAATAATTATTAGATGGACATTAAATGGACAGCTAGAATACTATCAGATTGTAATTTCATATGATTGACCTTCTTGAAAGGTTAGTTGAGCTAATCTTCATTTTTACAAACTCTTATGTAAAAGTTCAAATGACAAAAAATTCTTCATCTCTTCAAATTTAACACATGCTGAATTTACCTAATAAATCTGTATTTATTACATCTAATAAAATTCTTCCCAGAACAGAAGCTGTAATTCAACATAAATTCTTAACCTAAAAAAATGAATATATGTGCCCAATCACGAAATTTTTGACCACTATACTTCAAAAAGATTTCATTTGTCTTTTTATTTCAGTGCTCTCATTACTAAAAGATGTGACCTTTTTCAGCATTCTGTGATTTCAGTTAAGAAAGAGTTATTCAGCATTTAAGATGTATAAATACTAGTCATTGTTGGAGATTCAGTGGCGAATGAAGCAAAACACCAGGCATGGAGAGTTTTACCTTCTAGTATGGAGTTTATGTTTTGCTGGTCTGTCCTTGCTGTAGACAATCAACCAGTATTCAAATTCTCCTCCCCCTGGAATTTACTGAAGTATTCTTAGGTTAAACAAAACGTTCTTCTCAGTACTCTTCCCATCCTGTTTAGTCTTTTTATAGGTTGTAGAGCATCTAATTGTTTTTATGCAAATCAAAATTTTCTTTTGAGAGAAAAAAAAAAAACTCCTAGAGATTTTACCAGATGGAGAGTAATTAACTGCAAATGAGAAGACATATTAATAGTATCTTATAAAAAGGACATTTGTCCTAATAGCCTTTCAGAATACATGTGTAAAATTTTCTCATTAAAGGGCCCTTTACAGCATGTGTATATGTGTGCATGCGTGCACATGTGCATGTGTTTTAATTCCAGGCATTTAATTCTTACTTGGCCTTTTATGTTTTCCCCTAATGTTAATTAGGAAAATTGTATTTTTCAATGGTTTCTCTACCACTTTGGGGACATATTGTGACTTTGAAACTATTCAACATTATTATACAGTGTACTATTTCATAATTTGTATAAACTTGCTACTTTTTTTCCTTTATTTGTTCAAACGTTACATTCTGCGCGTGAACATGGCTATGAGAAATTGATGCCTAAAGAAATTACAATACAGGGCTAATGAAAAGTATTGCTTACTAATTCTTCATAATTTTAGCTTTGCTTTAGTAAGAGTTTACTCTGTGCAGGACCCTGTGCTGAATGATATTCCTAAAAATTAGTTTTATCGACTCCTAGAAGGAAGAGGCTGTGATGTTATCCTTATCCCATCACCTGCTGCTTCCATCCCCTGCAGTTATGCACCTGCCAGCCAGTGGTTGAAACTGCTTGTACAGCCAAGAGTCTCCCACAGGTCGGGCCAGGAAGAGAATGTGTTCTCATCCTAAAGCACACCATCAGCCAGTATAGGAAAAGTTGGTACTCTGTGCTTTTCTTCTCTGTGAATTGAGGCCCAGAAATTATTGTCTAGATATCATCATTTTACCTTGAAAAAAAAAAAAGCCAACAAACAATTGTGTTGCCAGATTTTTTCAATTCATGGGAGAAATGGTTCTCCACTTCTTTGTAATTCTCATTTTCCCTAGGCTTCTAGTGTGATTATTGTCTTACAGCATTTTTTCTACCCAGAGCCATCTTTCTTTAACTCCTGTAGTTAAATGTGATAGTTGTTTTGAAATGTCAAAATTTCATTATTATTTGGCATGAATCTTCATTTTATTTTTATTTTTTTTTCAATTTTATTTATTTATTTTTTAATTATTTTTTTTTAACTTTATAGTTTATTGTCAGGTTGGTTTCCATATAACACCCAGTGCTCTTCCCCACAAGTGACCTCCACCATGATAAATCTTCATTTAAAAGAGAAAACACTAACCCTTCAAACATGATATACAATTTAAAATTGTAGCATATACAAAATGGTACTGCCAGTAATCAGTGGAAGGCACAGAACACACATTACTTACTACTTGAGCTCTTTGGTCTGATGCGAAGTACATAAATAATTATAGAACACACATTACTTACTACTTGAGCTCCTTAGGTCTGATGTGAAGTACATAAATAATTATAATTGTTTTTCTGTTCTCTCATTAATTCAAATTGTTAAATTAAAGGGGATAAGAAAACCTCACTGACACATGTATTCATCTTGAACTCTTTCCTGCAGTAAGGCTGGCTTATCTACTTTCTTTCAGAGAACCTGATCTCTCTGGACCCATAACTTTGCTCTTGCTTGTCCACTTTCCCTTTATCTATCCTTCAGGTTGGCCTCTAGCATTAAGTGTCCCCTTTTTGCCCCAGAGGCTTTCCTGTTTTCCATGGCTATATCAGTGGGGGGCTAAGGCACCCCCAAATCAAAAGTATCTTGTATGAACACTTTATCCGTTTGCTAAGAAGACTTCCCACAATAATTACAAGCAAGATGGTACAACTTTATTATAGTGGAGTATTTTAATTTAGAGACACGTTCTGTATTTGAATGATGAATGTAATTGGGTTCAAGGATGTATTTTTAGAAAACTGAGGGGTCATTTCATTTGTGAAAGGATCTGCATATTAGTGCTCTGTTTTAGACCCATAAGAAGTGTTCTGTGGCATTCCCTTTAAGGAAGAGGAACTCTGATGATGAAATTACTATTCCTCCCTGACTCATCAATGTTGCGCAGTGCTGATTTAGGATCTGAAGGGGTGCTGGTTTTACACTGATAGCCATGTTCTCTCCGTGTCTCTCTTTCTCTCTCTCATGTGCATACATGTGCTCACACACACACACACACACACACACACACAGATTTGAGTGCATGTTAGTGTAGTGTTTTACCCAAAATTGTGAAAATTGTAACTGTTAGTTTTCTTTAAATTTAGGATTATCTATTTCTTCTCTTTAAGAAACATAACCCTTAGTAGGTGTCAATATTGAAACTTGGTTTTGTTAACTCACATCTGGTGTATCTCTATTCTTCATTAAAAGACCTACCTTATTAGACAGAAAAAAAAAACACAAAACAACATTGTTTTTAGTTTTACCTTAAGCCTAAAAATATTTCTGTATCAAGTGTGAAGTGTTGGACTACATTAATTTTTTTCCCACAATAATCTCTTTTGGTGTTTACCAGCCATCGAATTCTTGGTGTGTGGCAGTTGCACTATTATAAGTCAAAGGTATTGGGTTCTATATTCAGTTCTGACCTTTGCTAATTGTGTGATTTTAATAATTTTATATCTCTAAGTCCTGGTTTTATTACCTACAGAATAATCTCTCATTTGATCACAAGGAAGTCACTTATGTGAAATAATTCACACATTTAATCATTTTATAGGATTTATGAGCAGATTCTATGTGCAGGTACTTTCCAGATGCTGGAGATATGCACAGAAGACTAAAGTCCTACTTCTTTTTAGCTTTGTTGCAGTATACTTGAAGCTTAAGTACTGCACAAAGGAAAATATTAGAAAAAGATGTCTAACTTAAATGTGTATTATTTATTTGACTAAGCAGTCCACTTAAATTTTTGGTTCCATGAGGTTAGAAACACGCCTTAATTCAGTTAAATAAAGGAAAATCCATGAGTGAATTTAAGCATTTAGGAGACCTTATATTCAGTTACAGAATAGGTTATTTTTCTGAAAGTCAATATATTTTCTGAAAGAACTATCACTTGGTTATTTATTATCATAGAAGGCCCATAATATTAAAGCCTTTACTGGTGGATAGAATGAAGATATGTCTATGAGACAGCAGTGTGAAAAATAAACCCAAAATTAGCAACATAAAAATTGACTGTCTTTGTGATTTTTATCCATCTCAGAAAAGCTTACTTGAATTCCTCAGTTCTTATGGCAGATATATATTTTGGTCATGATTTGGTTCTCTGTTGTCATAATCCTGTACTTCTGTATCTTTTTTGACTCTAGATAGAGCAGTTAAATAGTAGAATTGTTAGTAGAATTGATATTACTTGAAATATTATTTAAAAATGGTATGATTTCTTTTTCCTTGATACGTGCATCAGTCCAAACAGAAAAAAAAGTCAGATTGATACCTTCAGGTAGTGATGGATGGTACTAAAAATTAGAGGGTGTTTTGTTTTTATTCTGTGCTTATGACTAGCACCAATGAATGTATTATGGTTAATAGTTCAGTCAAGATCAGGTAAAATACAATCACGTCCCTTTCACTCAACCCTTGGCATTGCTGTGTCAATGGCCAACCATATTTAGTCAAGGTCTGAGGTAGTGAGATATGATGAAATATTTTTAGGTCATACTAATACCTGTTGTTATTAAAATGTCTCTTAAAACTTGGCCTTGAGGGTGTTGGCAAACAGGTCTCTTGTTTTATATCTCGTCAATAGATTGGTATTTTTAATCTATTTTAATCCTATATCCCAGTGAGTGTAGATTCTTTTTATTGGTGATTGGCTTGAGAAAGAATGAGGGATAACTTGAGAATATTGCTAGGTTATTGAATTCCACATGACAATAATTTAGAAGAGGTCTATATGGTCATATGAATCAGAGTTCTCCAGAGAACAGAACCCATAGAGTTGATGTTACAGTCTTGAGTGTGAAGGTGGACTGGAAGCACAATTCCTTCCTCTTTTGGGAATCTCAGTCTTTTCACTGAAGCCCACCCACATTATGGTTAGGATCTCCTTCACTCATTCTACTGATTTAAATGTTAATCACACCTAAAAATATCTTCACAGCAACAGCAAGACTGGTGTTTGAACAACTAACAACTAAGATTTGGACAGTTAAACACATATCCAACATTGATTATCTCATTTCATTTTCACAAATCTAAAGTAGACACTAATGGGGCCGCTGGGTGGCTCAGTCAGTTAAGTGTCCAACTCTTGATTTCGGCTCAGGTCATGATCTCACAGTTCATGGGATCAAGCCCTCCATCAGGCTTTGCACTGTTAGTGCAGCTTTGGGATTCTCTCTCTCTCTCTCTCTCCCCCTCTGTCTCTGCCCCTCCCCAGCTCACATGCTCGCTCGCTCTCTCTTTCTCAAGATAAATAAATAAACTTTAAAAAATAATGTAGAAGCTAGTATTGTCTCTGCCACAAAGATGAGAAAATTGATGCCTAGTTAGGTTGAGACTGGCGCTAGCTTACAGAGGTAGTAAGAAGTAGAGTGGGGAAAATTATTGCATGTCTTCAAGGATTTTCTGCACCCAACATAGTTTAAAATAAGTCCTAAATGAAAAGCTGTACAGTTTTAAGTCCTTTCATACACCATCTAGTTGGATCCAGAGTACATTATAGACAATTTACATAAGGAAACAACCCCTTTCCTCCAGATTATAAACAGCTGGCTATTAATGCTTTTAAAAAAGATGTGATTCTTTCTTCCTCCTTAATGCCAGAATTTGTTTTTCTGTCCATATTTTCTATGAATACTGTGGGTATTAGGTACAGCTGCACAACTTGTTGTTACTGTTAAGTAGTGCATCTATTTTTAAATAAATATATTAGAACAACATAAGATCACTTTGAGTTTGACCTCTAACTTGTGGAAAAAAGTTAAGCCTTATAAGCTTCATAAAAACAGTTAGCTCCTGATATTTCATACCACCTTGAGAATGAATGCCTGGAGAAACCATCTCGACAGATCCAGTAATAAGGTTGAGTTTGTTCTGCCAGCCTTTCTAATCCTTTACCACTCCTCACCTTATGCTCTTGGCTGCAGTCACCGTCTGTTTTCTGAATACCATCATAGTTGGATTTCTGATGCCTAACACAATGCTTAGTAAATCTAGAAAAGAAGAAAGGAAGTTAGGAAGGAAAGAATATTCATTAGGAACATTTACCTTTTAGCTCTGTATTTACTTCACTTTGGTCTATTCCTTTGCTTATGATATAATCCTCTTTTACTTGTATAATTGGCAAACCAGGAGCAGAAAGCCTACAGAAAATTTGTTAGTGTTCGTGCATGTGATTCCTTTATTGTTTTTCTGCATCTCTTGCTGTGGGTTTGTCACACATTTTAAAGCCCAAGATTGCACATTTGGATCTCAGCATTTGCTGAACCATGGTGAAAATGATGATCTTTGAACTTTTATTTTAACACAGAAAGTAATTTCGACTAGCATTTTCTAATGGACAGTTTTAGAAAGTTGATTCACACTGTAATATCAAATAATTTCTACAGAGTAATTAATTACCTTTTAAAAAAATCTCTCCAGGGGTGCCTGGGTGGCTCAGTCAGTTAAGAATCTAAATTCGGTTCAGGTCATGATCTCACAGTTCATGGGTTCGAGCCCCACGTCAGGCTCTATGCTGACAGCTAGCTCAGAGCCTGGAGCCTGTCTTCAGATTCTGTGTCTCCCTCTCTCTCTGACCCTTCCCTGCTCACGCTGTCTCTCTTTCTCTCTCTCAAAAAAAAAAAAAAAAACATTAAAAAAATTTTTTTAAATCTCTACAGAAATATTCCCTCACCCTAGAATGACACTTGGTATAAACTTGAAGAATATGTGTTAAGGATGAGAAGATATAGACATTGCATATGTTATTATTTTAATCTAATAATTTGATCTGCTATTGTACAAGTAATCTATATTGATATTCAGCTCAAAGAGTAAACCTCATTCAGCTTTAGTTTGAAACTAATAATTAGAAGAATCAGTTCTAATAAGATACAATTTGGTAAAATTGTGTAGCCAATATTATAGCCAAATATTAATTTTATTTGTACTCATTTAAATCCAATAATATTTGCCATTAGTTTTTTTTAGTACAGATTTCAAGAGGAAATTACTTTTCAAGTTAAAAAATTAATCTGTTCTAGAACTTTTAATAAAAGTTCTAGAACAGATTAATTGCTCCAAGAAGTCTAAATGGAGATTTTATTAAATGCAAAACCCAAATATTCAGAAATAAATATTTATTTCTTACTCGTAACTTGCACATTGTACTTCATCAGTTTCTACTTCATTAGATTTCAATTTTAAGAAATCTGTGAAGTACCTTATTACAGTGACATTTAAAAATTTTTTTTAAAAATTAGTCCTGTATATAATAAAACACACAAAAATAATGGAACTTTAAGAAAATCATATACAGATATGTTTATCTTTTTGTCCTTCAATTTTCTTTCAACAGATTCTAATGTGGGGATGGAGATAGTGTAATTGTGCTCCCTCTGTATGTGGTGAAGAGGAAGGGAAAATGTGACAACTTTCTATGTAATTTGAAACTCACAAAATTATTTTTTCTATAGTCTAATATTCTTTATGGATATAATTTGAAGACTTGGAGGAGGTAAATTGGCTTTTAACTCAGAAAATGTTTGTATACTCTATTGGGGATTCATTATTATTTTTTCAAAAGAACTTGCTAATGGTTATTTTGTATATTGGGAGACACTGGTGAAGAATAAACTTCTAGTTAGCTCAGTGAGGTTTCAATATTATGAGAAACACTGGACAAGATTTGAAGTTTTATACTAATTCCTTAAGAGAAAAAAGTAAACTTAGGTCTCTAGTGCTCAGAAAGTGTTACTTTCTAATATTCATCCTGACTCAGTAAGCACTTTAGTGGTTACCAGAAGAGATATACTGTGTTTGCTGCTCATAAAGTGATTATACCTCATAAACAAGAATGTGGTTTTCTTGCAGGTTTTTCTTTTATTATATTTGACTAATTTACTCGTCCTCTCTGTCCTAAGGCACTAGGGAAAGAATGAAGCCACACAGAGGACAAGTCATAGTTCCTTCTCCAAGAGACTAGAGAGAATGAAGAATGATGGATGAACATGAAGTAGACAAGAAAGGAGCAACTGAGTATGGGGAAATAGAAGTGATTAGTATAGAGATTTCATATTGGACCACAGTGTTTATGTTTGACCTCTTAATACTACCCCATAGGTAATGATGCATGGTGGAGAGACTTATTGTGATATAGAAACAATGGAACAGGCCAGATGGATGGAACCAAGAGTAAATTCCACTGGATAGAATGGAATATTCCCTGGTCAAGTCAGAATGTTATTCTTAACCAGAGTAGACTAGAAAAAAACCAAGAGAAATATGTGATTTACTATATCACCATTGTTTTCTTAAATTTATATTTGCATATTGGTTGAGAAATATCCTAAACAGCAAAGTTTAAAGAGCTTAATGCATTTATATATTTTTAGCACTCATTTGCAATATAATGAGGCATTTGAGTGACAGGAAGTGTTCGTACACTGAGGAACGTGATAATGAGTTTTGTTTTTAAACTTAACTATTCTTTAAAAATATACACTGTAAGCTAACCTGACAACAAATTATATTAAAAGAATATACATAAATTCCAATTAGGCTTTGGATTATTTGCCTTTCTTTGTAACTGGGAAAAGGTAATATACCCTTATTTTTTTCCTTTTAATGGCATGATAGTATAACTTTGATAACATTTCTTATTTTTTAACTATTATTTGAAAACTATTCCTGGAATCTTCTAATCGCTTAAGTGTTGTGATCATTTGTGGCCACTGGGCAATGCATTTTCAAAGCAAGTGGGTGGATGTAAATAGACACATACATATTTATTATATTATTACTCTTTTGTGAGTATTGTTGTTAATGGTGCTTCATTATATAGCCATTTTTCTAAGTCAAGAGTAAATTACAGTAATGGAAACATTCAACTTCATAATCACTCTCTCTTTGTACTATTTATGATGGAATTTACAAGCCTTTCAATATTCTCTCTGGAAAGGAACTATTGAAATAAATGGAAGACGATAAATGTTTACTAAAAGGGCAAAAGCACTGTGAATTGCAAATGCATACATAAGACATTTTTTTCCTAGTAGGCTAATTATACTTATCATTCAATTAATTGCAATATTTATTGAATGAAAGAATATGCATTTTAAAACATTGGTTACATTAAAGGATAATTTTTTTTTCATTTTGGGGTCTATATTAGAAACTAACGATAATTAGGTATATAATTCTAAGCTGATGTCATAAGATTTTCTTTGACATCTTCATTAAAGTACGTACAAGCCATCACAATTATCCAAGCACATTTGTAGCCTATGAACAGGAATAAATTTTTCATGCTAATCTGCACATCCTAATGGCTTCCCCACTGCGTTCTAGATCACATTTCCTCTCACTTCTATGGGGATTTGTTCCATTAGTTTTAAATAGATTTCTTCCTGCCATTTAGTTAAGTTTTACACGTCCTTGAAAATTCATTGTAAGGGTAATCTCTTCTAGTATTCTTAGTCAGGTTTAAATGTCAGTGCCCTGCTCTGCTCCTATAGGACCACTGAGAGTGGTTCTTCTATTACAATCATAAAAAAATTACACTATAGGTAATGATTGACTAGGCAACCCTAACAGAAGATAAGCTTTTTGAGGGCCGGAACCATGAATAAGGCAATGTTTATTAAACACTTATTAAGTGCTAGATGTGGTCAGACACATTATCTCATTTAATCTTCACAGTAGTAGTGATTGTGGAAGATATTGCGGTCCCTGCCCCAAGCTCATTAAACATTTGTTGATAATATTATAAATGACAATAATAATATCCCTGGTGAGTCTGGGAGTATACGGGCTAAAAAAATAATAAAGTTATAAACTCTATCACCCATTTAATAGATGCTGTGGACATAACAAACCCTAAAGGTATTTTTATTAAAGCGAGTTAATTCTTGCTAAGCTTCATGAGGAAATATACCTTTGCACATATGTTAAGGCTTTTTATGGCCAATATAAAGTAGCTTAATTTATTATGCTTCTAGAATGGCACACTGAAATTTTCTGCAAAATGAGTTTACTGTTTCCATCAAAATATGAACATTTAAATTTTCATAAGAGCCAGTTCGTGATCATAGGACCTAAAGTGCTATCCTTTCAGTTTTCCCTTTTGTTTGGTTTTCCTGGACACCTGCCTTTATGGGAAAATAGCTGAGAATTTTGGCTTTCAAAATACACCTGAGTCCAATTAAGCAGGCTAGGAATGCAGGGAGCAGTAGGAATAAGAAAAACTGGCCAGGAAATGGCATATGAGACACTGTTGCTAAATGAAGGGTAAATGCCTATTTGTGGAGGTGATAGATTTTTATTTCTCCACGTCGTTTTAAATTGCTTGGCTGTACGCTCTGGTTGAAAATGATGTATAAGTCACTGAGTGAGTCATTCTCATAAGTACAGATGGTAAGAGGGGAAGGTTGGGCCACTGAACCAAATTACCCTGGTACAGCAATACAGAAACCCATGTCCTGCAGCCTTGGGTGGTCATATTTGTACAATTTTCATTTTTTAAATAAATGCATTCTTTTATATATGTTGAAGACTCTTTGCTTTTAAAACTATTTAATGTTACATCCATTTAGTGTTGCATCCATAAGTTACATCTCTCTCTCTGGGGTTTGTAAATTCTCATTATCCAAGCAGAATACATTTTATAATTAGGAACAAATTTAGAGACTAGTTATTTTCTTTGTGATCTATGGTCTGTCTTTTTAAAACACTTGGCATTTTGATACAAGATTTTTTGGATAACTTGATCATATACATGAAATAATGAAAAGCCTTAAACTAGATTCACACTTCATTTGGACTTTGATGGAATTTTATTAAACTGAAAAGCTCCCCAAACATGCCTATATATTTATCATCTTGTGCGTGAAATAAGGGTGCCAGAGGAAAAGGCATGAAAAAACAAAAGGAGCACTTCAAAGTCAAGAATCATGATTAAGCTGATGGAATTCTATCCCCAGGTTGATTTTTGATAGGCATAAAATTCTTTGAAATTCTTATCCCAAATTCCAGGGAGAGTGTGTCTTGTTAAGAGCTGCGCCTATCAGTCTCTGTTCATTGCATGAATTAGTTTTTAAAAATTCTTTGCAAATGAGTTGCTTCATTATTTGCTGAGTATATTCAGCCTGTATACTTTCATATGTGAGTCAAGCAGACATGAAAGAAAAAAAGAGGAATGATGTTTCACTCCTCTACTGTTTGTCTCTTCAAGGCGCATAGTCACTCTGGTGACATGACAGTTACTTGATGTATTGGGGTAGTGAAGACAGGAGAAAGAATGAAATTGAAGGGCAGAGCACTCGGGCTTAGCTGACAATCTCAAAGGATGAGGGAAGAAGTGGAATTTAAGGTCACTAGGGAAAATAGAACTCGAGTAACCTCCCTTCCCCTCCGCATCCACCATCAAGTGGTGATCTAAAGGACAGGATCTTTCAGCCCATACATATTTTGTGTTTTTGTTCTACAAAAGGTTCTTTAATATAGAACTTACCTTCACCAGACCCAGAGTGCTTAATGGAGTGAAAATAAACTATAGATGTCTTAGTTCAGGCTGCCATAACAAAATACCATAGATGGGGTGGCTTAAGAAACATTTATATTCTCATAGTTTTGGGGAGCGGGTGTTTGATATCAGCGTGCCAGCACCACTGAGTTTTTCTTGGGCTTGCAGACTGCCATTTCTCCCTGTGTTTTCACATGATGGGGTGGGGAGTGGGGTGTTGGTGTGCAGAGAAAGAGAGAACAGGGAAGAGAGAGAGTGCTGTCTATTGTCTCATCTTATAAGCCTATCATATCAGGGCCCCACCTTTATGATATCATTTAGCCTTAAGGACCTCCTAACGGCCCTATCTTGAAATACAGTCATGTTGGGGTTTGGGACTTTAACATATGGATTTTGGGGTAGACACAGAGAGCCCATTGGCCATCTGTAAATAGTAGCCATTGTCTCTGGCTCAAAGCTTGAAGATTCTCTCTCCCTTGTTCACAGACTTGTTGAGACATCTGACAGGTGCCCTTTGCATTTCTAGGCATCTGATCCCCTTCTCTTGGTTATTTTCTTCATTTCTACATTGCACGGACACTGGTGAATTCAGTTCTGGCCATAGCCAGGCATCTTTCTCTTATATTGACATTATCATTCTAGATGCTTTCTTCTGATGGTTGAGTGGGCAGGGAGGGAGGAATTGAGGGACGATCTTTCTCTATTGCTGTTTTATTATTATTATTATTATTAAAATAAGAGGGGCACCTGGGTGACTCAATTGGTTAAGCGTCTGACTTCAGCTTAGGTCATGACCTCATGATCCGTGAGTTTGACCCCCGCGTCAGGCTCTGTGCTGACAGCTTGGAGCCTGGAGCCTGCTTAAGATTCTGTGTCTCCCTCTCTCTCTCTGTACCTCTTCCATTCAAGCTTTGTCTCTCAAAAAGAAATAAATGTTTTAAAAAATTTTTAAAAATAATAAAATAGGAAATAACTTATTAAAAAATGTTACCCATTATTGCATATATTATTTCATTTTATTAACACTATGGTACAGTTACCTATAAATGAGATTAATGATTTCTGGTCATACCATTAGAAACTAGTAGGGTCATAATTGAAACCCATATTCATATGTATTCAGAACCTTCATTATTCTTACAGTCCACATAGGTTTCTCTAGTTTGACAGTAAATCAAGGAATCATTGAAACATTATTTTCTTAATAACACCATAGCAGTACACACTTGGAACACAAATTATTTGTGCATATAATTTCATATATACAACTCACCAATTTCAATCACTAACTTGATATTAGTATTGGGAACTTCTTTGTACATTACTTTTTTATATCACCTCTGAATAAGGATGAAATTTATCAGGAGTTCTCTTTCCTGGCTAGATTGGAATGTTTATTTATTCAGAATGTCTTAATACATTTCAAAATATTGTTCATGAAATACTGTTATCTTTTAATATATGCAGGATCTGAGTTATGTCATTATTGTCATTCCTGATATTGGTAATTGGTGTCTTCTATTTTTTTCTGATCAATCTGAGTAGAGGTTTACATATGTTACTAATATTTTCAAAGTACCAGCTTTTTGGTTCATGGATTTTCTCTAGTTTTTAAATATATTTTCTATTTCATTGATTTCCTCTTTGATACTTGTTTTCTTTATTCTGTTTACTTTGGGCTTATTTGTTTTTATTTTTCCCATTCTTAGAGGAGTGAGGTCTTTGATTTGAGAATGTTTTTCCTTTTTATAATACAGTCATATAGTGCCTCTCAGCTCTGCTTTGATAAGATTCCCATGAATCTTGATGTATTTTTTCATTTTTCTTTCAGTTGAATATGTGCTTTAAATTTTTTGACTTTTTCTTTGACCCAGGGGTTATTTAGAAATATGTTATTTAATTTGCAGTGCTTATGAATTTCCAGGTACCTTTGTGGTATGGACATCTAATTTAATTTCACTGTAGTCTAAAAACATACTTTTTATTACAGTTGAAATTTATTTTTATTTTATTTTTTTAATGTTTACTTAGAGAGACAGAGACAGAGCATGATCAGAGAGAGACAGAGAGAGACAGAGAAGACAGAGACAGAGCATGATTCAGAGAGAAGCAGAGAGAGAGGGAGACATAGAATCCAAAGCAGGCTCCAGGCTCTGAGGTGCCAGCACAGAGCCTGATGTGGGTCTTGAACTCACCAACTGCTAGACCATGACCTGAGCTGAAGTTGGCTGCTTAACCAACTGAGCCACCCAGGTGCTCCTATTACAGTTGAAATTTATTTTGTGACCCAGAGACAGTCAATGTTCCTAAATATTCTGTGTTATCTTGAAGGTATTGTATATTTTACTGTTATTCAGTGGAGTTTTCTATAAATGTCAGCTAGGTCAAATTGGATAATAGTATTAAAAATTCCATGTGCTCATTAATTTCTGATTATTCTGTTACTCAAAGAGCATATTAAATCTTCACCTGTAATTTTTGATGTGCCTGTTTCTTCTTCCAGTTATGTACATTTTTCTTTATATATTTTAAAGCTTCAAATTATCCTATCTTTTATATTTTTATTTTCTCTCCTTTCTTGACTTCTTTTGGATAGACTGTTTTCTTCTACTCCAATGTTTTCTTCTGCTAGTTTGAAAGTTGTACACACTGGTATTATTTCTTTAGCATTTACTCTAAACTTTGAACATGAACATTTAAAAGTCAGATCTCCAACAGGATCTCAACCTTCCTTCCAAACCCTGCAGGGGAATTTCAATCACTCTATTTCTAATTACTTTGTGCTTCATTTGTATGTTATTCTGGTTTTGTATTTTAGCTTTATCTCCATTTTTAATTCTCTCAATATTATTATGACAATTTTATAAAGTTTTTTCTTTTCAAATATCCACGTATTTATGTTTGCTTCCTTTTCATTTCTTCATATACCTAGGACCTTCTGTGTGGCATACGTTATTTCTGTTTGAAGAACATTCTTTATAGTTTTGATTGAATAATTCTGTTGGTGGAAAAACCTCTCAGTATTTTTTTAAGATTTTATTAACTTATCCTTATTCATGAATGATACTTTCATTGAGTTTAGAATTCTAGGTTGACATTTACTTTATTGCAACACTTAAGAAATAGTATCCCACTATTTTCTGGCTACCATAGTTATTCTTGAGAACTTAGCTGTCAGTGAAATTGTTCTTCTTTTAAGATGTGTTTTTTGTCTAGTTGCATTTAAATGAATTCCTTTTGTGTGTGTATTCTACTCTCTCCTCATGATTTTGCTAAATTCTATTTTGTTTTTTATTTGTCCTGCTTTGAATTTTTGGGGTCTAGAATTTGATTATTAGGTTTTTCATCCATTTTGGAAAACTCTCAGTCATTGTCTTTTTAAAATTTTACCTCTGGTCTCATTGTCTGTCTGTCTGTCTCTCTCTCTCTTTTTAACCTGGGACTTCAGATGTATATTATTAAGAATATCTTTTTTTTCTTTTTTTTTAACCTCAGCTCCTTTTCTCTTTCCCTAAGAGGCTGACTAATATGGACTGCACTAATGCCTTCCTTTGCCCTCTGGTTGCCATATGTTTACGTAATGTGAGGTACAGACGGCAGATCAGAGGGAGGGAGGAAAGTTCATTTGGCCACTTACTGCTATTGTTCCCTTTTTGTCTAGTGATTGTCCATTTCCTAAAGGTCATAACTCCTGTAAGGCAGCTGTCCTCATAGCTGTCCTCTCTGGGTTTCGTTATCATTTCCTTCTTTCCCTCTCTAGGCCTACAGTAGTGGTGCTCACCACAGTCTAACCCTTGGGTACTAAAATAGATCATGCAGTTTCATTAAACTGACCCCAAATTTGTAAATAATCATTCTTCTCCTCAAACTACCCACTCTGTACTGTTTCTCAATCAGTATGTTACTGTACTATATTCTGAACAATAACTTTTTAACATGTATTGGAAATGATGACTAAAGTAGTTGGTACACACATTCCTCACCTCAGGCAATCAAGAGGGCAGATCATTATGGAATCCTCTCAGTATTAGCCTGTACATTAGCCCACATGATACTTTGCAGAGGTGCAGAAAAGTTTGTTATATCGGTATAAAAAAGCTATAAACGAAATAATTATGTAGATTGCTTTGGGGAATATGGAAATTTTAATTTAGCAATATTTGTCCTCCCAATCCATGAACATGGAATATCTTTCCATTTGTTTGTGTCTTCACTTTCCTTCATCAATGTTTTGTATTTTTCAGAGTATAAGTCTTTCATCTCCTTGTTTAAGTTTAATCCCAGGTATTCTTTTTAGTGCAATTGTAAATGAGATTGTTTTCTTAACTTTACTTTTTGATGCTTCATTATTAGTGTGTAGAAATGCAATGGATTTCTGTATATTGATTTTATATCTTGCAACCTTACTGAATTCATTTATTAGTTCTAGTACTTTTTTCTGGTGGAGTCTTTAGTTTTTTTTTATGTAGTATCATATAATCTGTAAATAGGGAAAAATTTAACTTCTTCCTTACCTTTTTGGATGCTTTTCCTTTCTTTTTGTGTCTAATTGCTGTGGTTAGGATTCAAGTACTATGCTGAATTAAAGTGGTGAGAGTGGACATCATTGTCTTGTTCCTCATCTTAGGTGAAAGCTTTCAGTTTTTCAGTATTGAATATGATGTTAGTTGTGGGTTTTCATATATGGCCTTTATTATGTTGAGGTATGTTTCCTCTAAACCTACTTTGTTGAGGTATTTTTTAATCATGAATGGATGTTGTACTTTGTCAGATGGTTTTTTTTTTTTTTGCATCTGTTGAAATAATCATATGGTTTTTATACTTTCTCTTGCTGATTTGGTGTATCATGTTGATGATTTTGTGAATATTGAACCACTCATGCATCCCAGGAATAAGTCTCACTTGATCATGGTGAGTAATTTTTTAAATGCATTGTTGAATTCAATTTGCTATTTTATTGAGGATTTTTGCATCTGTGTTCATCAGAGATATTGGCCTGCAGTTCTCTAATTTTTTTGTAGTGTTTTTATCTGGTTTTTGTATCAGGGTAATTCTGGACTCATAGAATGAATTTGGAAGCTTTCCTTTTTCTCCTGTATTTTGGAATAATTTCAGCAGAATAGGCATTAACTCTACTTTAAATGATTGGTAGAATTTACCTGTGAAGCTGGTCCTGGACTTTTGTTCTTTGGGAGTTTTTGATTACAGATTCAATTTCATTGCTGGTAATTGGTCTGTTCAGATTTTCTGTTTTTTCCTGATTCAGTTTTGGAAGATTATACATTTGTGGGAATTTATCTATTTTTCTAGCTTGCCCAGTTTCTTAACATATAATTTTTCATAATGTTCTCTTATAATCCTTTGTATTTCTGTGGTGTCATTTATTATTTTTCCTTTTTCATTTCTGATTTTGTTTATTTGAAGAACCAGTTCCTAGTTTTATCTGTTTTATTATTATTTTCTATTTTGTTTATTTTTTCTCTAGTCTTTTATTATTTCCTTCTTTTTAAAAAATTTATGTATTTATTTTGAGAGAGAGAGAGAAAGCTTGGGAGGGGCAGGGAGAGAGGGAGATAGAATCCCTAAGCAGAGTCTGACTTGGGGCTTGATCTCACGAACTGTGAGATTTTGACCAGAGCCAAAATCAACCTACTGAGCCACCCAGACACCCCTATTATTTCCTTTCTTTGTTGGTTTTGGATTTTTTAAAATTCTTTTTCTAGCTCCTCTTGGTGTAAGATTTTTTTTTTAAGATTTTTCTTGCTTCTTGAGGTAGACCTTTATTTCTGTCAACTTCTCTGTTAGAACAGCTTTTGCTGCATCTAAAGATTTTTGACTGCTCTTTTCATTTTCATATGTATCTATTTTATGTTTTGATTTCGTCTTTGATTTTTTTGTTGATGCATTCATTGTCAAGTAGTATGTTATTTACCCTCCATGTATTTGTGCTTTTTTCATATTTTTTCTTGTGGTTGATTTCTGGCTTGATGGTGTTGTGGTCAGAAAATTGCATGGTATGAACTTGATCTTTTTGAATTTGTTGAGAGTTGTTTTGTGGCCTAACAAGTGATCTATTCTGGAGCATGTTCCATGTGCACTTGAAAAGAATGGCATTCTGCTGTTTTAAGATGGAATGTTCTGAATATATCTGTTAGATCCATCTGGTCCTATGTGTCATTTTAAGCCATTGTTTCTTTGTTTTTCTGTTTGGATGATCGATGCAATGATGTAAGTAGGGTGTCAAAATCCCCTGATATTATTGTATTATTATTGATGACTTCCTTTATGTTTGTTATTAGCTGCTTTATGTGTTTGGGTGCTTTCCTGCTGGGTGCATAAATATTTACAATTGTTATATCTTCTTGTTGGATTGTTCCATTTATGATTATGCTATTTGTCTCGTTATAGTCTTTGTTTTTTTCTTTTTCATTTTGTTTGTTTTTCTTTAAATTTTTTTAAATGTTTTGTTTATTTTCGAGACAGAGACAGAGTGCAAGCTGGGGAGGGGCAGAGAGAGACGGAGACATAGAATCTGAAATAAGCTCCAGGCTCTGAGCTGTCAGCACAGAGCCCAGTGCGGGGCTCAAACCCATAAACTGTGAGATCGTGACCTGAGCCGAAGTTGGACGCTCAACTGACAGAGCCACCCAGGCGCCCCTAAAGTCTTTGTTTTAAAGTCTGTTTTGTCTGATATAAATACTGCTATCCTGGCTTTCTTTTTACTTCCATTTGCATGATAAATGCTTTCCCATCCATTCACTTCAGTCTGCATGCATCTGAATGTCTGAAATGAGTCTCTTATAGGCAGCATGTAGATAAGTCTTGCTTTTCTACCTATTTGTCACCCTGTGTCATTTGATTAGATCATTTAGTCCATTTGCATTTAAAGTAATTATTGAAAGATACATACTTACTGCCATTTTATTACTTGTTTACTCTCTATTCCATTGAGTATATTTTTAAATTCAGTTACTGAGTTATCTCTGATGGTTTTTTCTTTTTTTATGTTTTCTATCTATTTGTTGAGGGTGTCACTTAGGTCTTCCACTCTTTTCTCAAGTCTAGTGAGTATATTTATGACCATTACTGTAAATTCCTTATTAGGCATATTACTTCTTTCCATTTTGTTTAGATTTCTTCTTGTGATTTTGTCCTGTTCCTTCACTTGGGACATATTCCTCTCTCCTTAGTTTGTCTGTCTCTGTGTTTGTTTCTCTGTGTTAGGAAACTCAGCCATGTCTCTTTTGACAGTGATGGCCTTATGAAGGCCACTGCTTTTGACAGTGATGGCCTTATGAAGAAGTGTCCCCTGCACATCAGAACATAGTAAGTACTTCAGGGGTGTCTTCTGTGTGTGTTGTAGGTACCCTGATGCTGTGACTGAGCAGTTTTTACCTTCAGTAGTCTGCAATGGCTCTCTCTCTGCCTGCTGTGGGCAGGTTTGTTTCTTTTGTTGTTACCTGGCCACCTGTAGCTTGAGTGTGTATATATATATATACACACACACACACACACACAAACACATGTGAACAAACACACACACAAACATGCATACACAGACTCTGAGGCTAAGGGTTTAGAGTTTGTTACCAGAGTCTCTGCAGCCAGCCAGTATGTCAAGGAATAAAATCCTTGCATGGGTGATTATGGGGAACAGTTTGTGAGCTTCAACCACAGGTAGTACACATATCTTCCTTCCATGTCCTTTTGCCTGAACTTGGCCATATGACAACCTAACTGAAAGAATAGTTTGGATAATGTATCTAGCTCTGTGGCCAGGAGAAAAAGGCAGATGAATTGGTGAATAACTGGCCAGTCTCTTCCACAGTTGGTCTTCCTGGTTGCCAAATTATCTCTTGTCTTTTTTTTTCTCCTACAACTAGAATACATTTACCTCCTCCTCAAAGAGTACAATCCAGAATCCCATCCAGTTATAGCAACTGCTCAAATTCTAATTTCTTTAAGCAATATGCAGTCCTTATTGGTTACAAACGTGATTATTGATGTTTTGGCTGATTACTAACATAAAAATACAAGTTACTTGCCTTCCATTTCCTTCCCTTCAACCGCAGCCAGTGTACAATGGTAGGGCAATACAGAATAATCTCAGTAAAATGTCTCTTGCAGAAAATATGATAATGGGAGATACAAAGCAAACACAGCGATTCTGACATCCTGCTGGGCAAGCATTTGATAGACGGTCTATCCTGGAGATGGGGAAAACTAGTTTTTGGTTCTACTTTCTAAGAGAAAGAAATGCCTTTATTCTCATTTCTCTGTGGATTCTGTCTCTTTCCCTGGGAAAGCATTCCCTGTTACTTATCCTTTTTGGCCATATCTGAACAGGGTGTTGGAGAGAATGCACTCCCCAGAGGCTGCTCAGTCTTCACAGTCTACATTTTGCTAGAGCAAGCTGAAAGGTATTTTACAGCTCAAACCATAAAAGACTCTTTTATTCTGGGTTTGCTGTTTTCTTTGGCATATGGTTCCTCTAAGACTTAGTTGTAAGTTGTAGACAATTACACGTACCCATTCTTTCCTAGACATAATTCTGAAGTCCAATTTATTTCTTTATTTCTTTTTCCTCATGTATCTTTCTCAACTTAAAAGAGGGTATTTTGAGGTCACAATAGATGAAAAGGCCACATGACATTTGACAGAGATTGAATCTTGTTCAAAAGAAGTTTGCTGGTTGCTCACAGCCTTTTAGAATTCTATCTAATACCATTGTAGGTGTAGAAGCAAATGGATTTTCTGATCTTAAGTGCTTCGGATTTCAGGGTTTCTTTTCAGCCTGTATGCTGTTTTGTTTTCAGCATGTACATTGGCCAGTTCTTTATTGAGCTCATTCTTTTTTAATACCTTTCCAAAGACAGTCAATAGAAGTCAGTTGCACAGCGCTATAATTCTTTCTAACCAATGCCCCCCAAGCTCCAGATTCAGTAACATGTGTCTTCTGAGTGATCTCAGGTGACAGCTTTAACAAATATTTGCCATCACATAACATGGGTCACCATTTTTCAGGTTCCCTTAACAATGTCTCTTCTCTTTACAATTGACAATCAAATTAATGTTAGTGTTTTTTTTTTTTTAGTGAAGCTAAACACTTCTTGAGGTACCAGTTTCAGTACTAGTTAATATATGTTCATTACTATAACTAGAAATCCAAAATTTCAGTCTCCTAACACTGAAAATTTAGTTTTCACAACATAGTCCACAACAGGTTAACAAAGGTTTGGGGGCCAGAGTCTTATCCATGAAATCATTTGAGTCTTATGTTCCTTTTTTCCAAAAGCTCCTTATTGTCTAGAGTCTTGAAGTTCTCTTCTGATTCCTCTGGATCTGATCAGAAGTGCAGAGGGGGAATGCAGATGATTTTGTGGAGGGTTTTACAGTCCAGGCAGTGCATTTCATGGACCAGGTGGTATACATTACTCCTGCTCAAATTCTATTGGCCCAACACTGTCACAAGGCCATATCTAATTGCAAGAGAATCTGGAAGAGTATGTCTATCCAAGTGCTTGGGAGAATATGAGAAAGAGTTTTGTGAATAGTTAGCCAGGATCTGCCACTCCACTAGAAAGCTATGGAACAGATCAGGCAAGATAGGACAAATACCTAAATTAGGCACTGAAAATAGCAAAGAAGTGATTATTTATTGACTCAGAAACTGTGTACTGAATGTCAACTCTGATCCCCATAATGTACTTAGGATCTGGGGAGTCATTCTATGGTGAACTAGACAGCCAATGTCACTACCCTCATAGAAATTACATTACAGTGAAGTTTAAAAGGCATCTTGGTGGTCTTATTCTGTGACACATATATGCATGTCACATTTAAATAATTTAATAAGGTGTATATACTTAACATTAGTATTGTTAAAAAGCATGTAGTACATGGAATCTATCATCTGTCTGTCTGTCTATCTATCTAATCTATCTGAATTTTGTAGAATACTCTTTTGGGTGTGAGGAAGGGAGTTAACCTAAATCAGTGTGCTTCTTTATCCTTTGTACCTGTGTAACTAGCATACATTCCCAATGGGTTGGTGTCCAAACCATGCTGAGGCCAGGTGACTGATATAGTTAAAGTTATAGGACCTCAATGGAGAGGGAAGGATTTTTAGAAGCCAAAGTTTCATGGAAACCATGTCATTTAAACTGGGCCTTGAAGGAAAGGGGAGAATAGAAGGATGGGGTCTGAAAAGGACATTCTTGGTAGAAGATGACTGGGAAATAATGTAGGAAAAGGAATGGGAATAGTGGGTATGGAAACAACTAGATCAGTCTGGCTGGAGAGAGGCTGCTTGTGGGACAGTTAGATGAGGTAATTTTGGAATTAGAGACTTTTGCGTTTTATATTCCATGTATTTGGTTTCAATTTCCTTACAAGGGGAAAATACAAAATTTATAGCCATTATCAATTTTAAGCGAATTTGTCCTCATCAAAATTGTACTAGTTTTCAGCCACAGGTGCAGCAAACCATCTGATTAGGTGTTGAAATGTGGTAGGATCCATCTTTTTTAGCCAGTTAAAACATTGACTTATTTCTCTGCATGCCAATGATTAAACATAAGCTATAAAGACAAGATCTTGTCATTTCTATTTGGTTTTGAATATAATACCACATGCATGTAGATACTTTTCTCATCTGCTGCTGAAGAATTTAGCCAAGTGAATGTAGAAACAGCTACTAAGAATAGGACTCACTAAAACATGCTTCTGAAGAATCATCAAAAAAGATTGGGAAACCTTACAGAATTGCCATCAAAGTTGTATTTTTTTCCAGGTTTGTTATGGATTGTACTGTGTCTCCCCTGCCTCCAAAAATACGCTGCATTTCTAACCCATTATATCTCAGAATGTGATGTTATTAGGAAATAGGGTCATTGCAGATGTAATAAGAGGACATCATAGTGGAGAAGGGTGGACCCCTGATCCAAAGTGACTTCTGTCCTTTAAGATGGACATGTGAAGGCACAAACACACATGGAGAACATCATGCAGAGATGAAGACAGAGATCGGAGGTTCATGGCTGCAGCCACGGAATGCTATGTTTCTGACAGACCAGAAACTAGGAGGGAGTAAGGAAAGGTCATTCTGCAGGTTCCGTGGGAGCATGACCTGGCTAACAACTGGATCTGGGGCTTCGAAAGCTATAAGACAATAAGTGTCTGTTGTTTTAACAGAACCTGCTTTGCTGTAGTTTATTATTGTGGCCCTAGGAAATGAATACAATGTGCAATGGAATAAATCAAAAGAACGGAGCAGCTTCTGACACGGAGTAGTTTGCATTGTTTTATAAATTGGGAAGCCTCCTTCTTCAGTCCTTAAGGAAGATATGTTGTATTTTCCTGAATAATGTTATTCCCAGAAGTTATCTTTTAAATATATTAATATAATTATCTTACCATCAATTTAAAGAACTGTTGGTTTCCAGTGGTTTTTTTTTTTATGATTCTTCAGAAGCATGTTTCAGTCATGCTTAGTGTTTTAGTTTCACTTTAATTTTAGATTTGCTTAAAATAGAAATAAGTTCTATAAACATATAATATGTAAATATACACCATAATATTTTAATTATGTTCATTTCGAGAATTATATTCTAGTTTCAAAGATTTTCCATTCATGGAAAAATGAAGAAATTTGTGTGTGGGTATACGTCAGGGAAATAAAAAGCAAATTGTAAGAGTGAGAGAGGCAGCAAAATCGTAGGAAAATACCTTAACTGAAAAATGAAAATGATTGACTTCTAGTCTTAGCATCATCACTATTTAGGTGCTATATATCCTTGAGTCATTTAATCTCTGAACATACCTCACTTACTTCCTCTGTAAAATTGGTACAATGCTGAGATGTTTTGAAGATCAAATAAGGGAGCACATCTCTTCAGCTGATATAGTTCTTGGTGCATTGGAAGTACTCACAATAGGAGTCATACCAGATGTGTGGCTGTTAGGCTGGAGGAGGACTCTTGAATAAGGAAGGGAACTATGTGACATTCTTAAGCTCTTATAAAGTGGCAGCAAGTTGAGTTTTCTTTTCCCCGTTTTTAATACTTTTTTTCCTTATTTTCCTGTTGAAGCCAGAGCTAATTTTTTTTAAATCAGTTCAACAGTAGTTTTGAACTGTGTACCAGATATTTTTAATGAACACTAAAAATTTAAAGACAAATATGAAGTTGTCACTATCGTTAAGACCTTCGATGAAATTTTGGTGTTAGTAAGATTCACTTAGAGTTCTTGTTAAAAACGTAGAATTGGTAGGGCACCTGAGTGTCTCAGTTGGTCGAGTGTCCAACTCTTGATTTCGGTCATGATCCCAGGGTTGTGAGATGGAGCCCTGCATTGGGCTCTGCACTGAGTCTGGAGCCTGCTTAGGGTTCTCTCTCCCTCTCCCTCTACTCCACCCCAATTTGTGCATGCACATGCTCTCTCTCTCTCAAAAAGAATGTAGAATTGGAGGATTTACATCTTGAAATTTAAGTTCAGTAAGATTTAATAGGATCTAGAGTCTGTTACTTAGGTAACAAATACCTTAAGTAATTCTGGAGTGAATTGTGTATAAGCCATTTTTAGAAAATTAACTCCAGTCTTAATGATCAAAAACTGAAACAACTCATTAAATTTTTTCATAGTTCTTTATAACCTAAATGGAGACCTCAAAAAAATATATGATTTATTATCACTAATCTATGTTACTTTGGATCACAAGTGAAGGATGAAAAAAAACACCCTTTTGAGGGAGAAAGTACGATGAATAGAAAGGGTTTTTAGGTATGAAGATTCATTTGACATGAAGAAACTTTTTCAATAGAAATCCTAAGTCCACAACCTGAATAAGAATTACTGTGTAAAGAACAGAGGGTAGAAAACATATATTTTGCTGCATGATTTTTTTCTTTCAAATTGAAAATATTAACACTATACTTTTATTTTATTTTTTTAAATATGTTTTTAAAATTTTTTTTTAAAAATTAAATAATTTATACACCCAATATGAGGCTTTAACTCCTGACCTCAAGGTCAAGAGTCACATGTTCTGAGCCAGCCAGGCACCCCATAATATTATATCTTAGTAGGATTCTTAATAAATTACCCAAGTTCTTGAAACGTTAACTAATGTTAATCCCATAAAAAGCATAAAAATGCAGTTGTTTTAGTTTTAGAAAAAGTTTGTGTTGGTTATTTAATAATGAACAGGTATGAGATTTTAGGTGGGTACAGCAGAATATGGTGAATTTGGAAAAGTACCAGGCTTATAATTGGGGGCCATGAAGTTAATCACCCCATGTCACTAATTACTTGAATAAGTTTATCAAACCTATAATATATCTAGAATGTCATTTCTGCATTGGTAAAATGAAGAATAGAGGCTAAATAATTTTTAGGTTTTGTTCCATTTCAAAAATATGTAATTCTACATCTGTGATCTTCAAGGTATCTATTAGAAAATTTTACTACATGACTGGGAATTTATTCCTTTTCTTTAAAATGGCTTAATGAGGGGCTCCTGGGTGACTCAGTTGGTTGAGCAACCTACTTTGGCTCAGGTCTGATCTCAGCATTCCTGCGTTTGAGCCTCTTGTCGGGCTTTGTGCTGACAGCTCAGATCCTGGAGCCTGCTTCAGATTCTGTGTCCCTCTCTCTCTCTGCCCCTCCCCCGCTTGCACTCTGTGTGTGTGTGTGTCTCTCAGAAATAAATAAACATTAAAAAAATTTAAATGGCTTAATGATAAGACATTTTTCACATTTAAACATCTATTTCTGAACTTTATTATTGCTGACACTTGTTCTATAAAACATGCAAAAGTACATGTAAAAGCATTTTAAAGAATATTCATTTACAGAATATTTTGTACATATAACCCACAGTGTATTAAATGTATCCAGCTCAAATTTATGTTAACTCTTAAAGAGTGGCGCAAAACACAATATAGACAGGTAAATAAAGTATTGACATTTATCTCGTGTTTTATAGTTTGCAAAGCAATTTCTGAAAGTGTCATTTCAGTTAAAGTTAGGAACTGAACTTTAGTTCAATTAAGACTTCAAAGAAAAGGCATGAATATGTTCATGTATTTTATATGCCATTGTAAATATGTATATATCACATGTTTTTTATGATTTTTATAATAGCATATGTATTTAAAAAATTAAATAATGTTAAAGAGTAAAACTATATTTTAAATGCATACAAAGAGGAAACTATTTAAAATGATCTGTTATGGATTTTTTTACATTTTGGTAAGTTTTATGATGTATATTCTGGAAGTCACATAATTAGACTATGGCATAAAAGTAGCATTCATTCATAAATACCGATCTGTAAAAAGTCAAGCCAGTTTTCATCAAAGTTGATAGAATTTTTCTCTGCATGCAGGCATCCTTTCTTTATTAAAGGATCATCATATCTCTTTGTATCTACACATAGGTGATATTCAATAAATAATAGTGTTTACCTGTTTTTCAGCTTTTCCCAACTTTTGACATTTCATGTTTATATATTTTGATTTTATCTCAGTGGTTCTTGGTTCCCCTCCCTCCTCCTTTTCCTATGAGATACTTGAGGTTAGTTATTCCCTCTACAAACTGCTTTAGAAAATTTTCTTTTACGTTCAAAGGAGAGAGTTGGTTTTTAAGTAGATAAACAGAGAACACGTATATTACAGATTAATAGCTTCATTTTGTAAGTCTAAGATCGAATTACTTCTTTGGTGGTTGAGTGTTAGTACATATTTGTGTGTTTCTGTGTATGTGTGTGAGTGTGTGTGTTCATATATTTAATCATTAGTTTCTCCTAAAATACTGGTTCTATCAAATTCTCTGGAAAGATGATGGAGAACAATTTTTTTCCTAAAATATAAATGACAAAATCAAATATATATTTGTTTAATTTAGAAATAATTTTGTTACCATCTTGGATAAGGTAATCTCCTCTAAGTCATTCTGGTTCCCATTGTTTTAATTTAATTATACTACTCATCACCACCTGAAATTACATTTTGGTGTGTATGTTTATATGTAGTTACCTGCTTAACGTTTTATTTCTGCATTTTCCACATTCCCAGTAGAATATGAAAGCTCTACAAGGGCAAGAGTTTTGTCATCCTTGTTCATCATTGCAGCCACAGAACTCAGAACAATGTGTGGCAAATGAATGAATGAATGGATGGATGTGGTTAGAATTATGCTGCTAACATCCGCCCACCCAAAGCGTTCTTGATATGGTTATAAAGGGCAAGAACCAATTTGGGAGGGGTAGAGAAGGTGTAATTTTATAAACAAGTGAGGTAAAAATTTAAGGTAGTTAATGGTTAGGGACTTAAGGGTGTTGGCAACTGAAACTTAGGGTGAGTTAGAAAGAAATGCTTTTAGTCTTATTTTTTAAATTTTAGATAAAAGCATACAGTGAAATAACATGAAAAAATAGGCCAACATTCAGTGCTTTCTTTGCTGGTAGCATGTTCCAATGGAGGAGGGGAGGCCTGTTGTTGCTACTTAGATGAACCCTTATGGAAGGTGACAGAACTGAGTTTTCACTTAGCAAAGGACTATGGGGGAGTGGAAGGGGGAAATAGTTGGGGACAGTGAGGGAGGCAAACCATGAGAGACTCTTGAATACTGAGAACAAACTGAGGGCTGATGGGGGAGAGGGCAAAGGGAAGGGGGGTGATGGACATGGAGGAGGGTACTTGTCAGGATGAGCACTGGGTGTTACATGGAAACCAACTTGACAATAAACTATAAAAGAAAAAAAAAGAAAAAAAAACAGTTCTCAGAGTGCAATTCTATGAGCATAGCAAAAATCAGAAATTCAGATAAGGGACCTCTGATTCTAAATTGCACTGAAATTTTGAGCACTGTTTCTTCTGTCTGAGACAAATGCCCCATGGAGAATCTTACTTCAGGCAAGGGACTGTTGTTTACAACATAGAAAGGTAGTTCTATTCTCAGTCTGTCCATCTGCAAAATTTCATAGATAAGAATAAAGCTTTTCCCAAGCAAAGGGTGTTAGTTTTAACACTACCACAGATGGCATGAGTGGCAGTTTTATATTGTAATTTTGAACTTATGGGCAAATGGACTTGCACCCAATCTTTCAAACTCCAACTGGCGAAGTTTCTGTAATGTTTTTTATCCTTAGAGCTGTCTTAGCTTTCTTTTTTGACTGTTTTCTTAGTTTTTTACTGAGTTATAACAAACTATGACAACCTTATTGGCTTAAAACAACTCAGATTTATTTTTGTACCATTCTGGATGTCAGAGATCCAAAATGGGTCTTACTGGGCTGAAATCAAATGTCAACAGTGCATTCCTTCTGGAGGCTCTAAGGGAGGTTCTGTTTCTTTGCCTTTTCTAGTTTCTGTAGTCTACCCACATCCCTTGGCTTGTGGCCCACTTCTGTCTTCAAATCCAGCAGTATCTGATCAAGTATTTCTCACATCACATCATTATGACACTGACACTTCTGCCTCCCTCTTCCAGTTAAGGACTCTTGTGATTAATTGGGCCCATTCTGATGATCCAGGAAAAGGTTAGTTGATTACCAAACATAATTCCATCCACCACCGTAAGTCTCCTTTGCCATGTAACATAATGTATTCATAGAGTCTAGGGATTTAGAAGTAGACATCTTTGGGAGACAATTATTCTGCCAACAAATTGTGTATTTTCTTTATGAAGATGTAGACTTTTCCAAAAATTAACACATCTCTAGAAAGGGAAATATTCCACTTTCATGTCTGGTTGGAATGGTTTCAACCTAAGATAGAAAATCATCTAAAGCCTTGATTATTTCTGGTCAGTTCATTTGTCAAAGAGGGTGAAACTCAAGGCTGATAGAGCGGGGCGAGGTCAGAAATGTCATGGCCAAACTTTTTTTTTCCCAATTAGACTTTCCCACTCTTTAGAAGAAATACTTGTTCTTTGTGTGAAAAAAAAAATCACATCTTTGTTATATGTAACTACCTATTTATAGACACACAAGTCTCAAATAGCACTTTATATGCAGTATTTTGGTACATTCCCTACACTTAATGGGAGCATGTGAACTTTGGGAAGACTTGAAACCAGTGTTATACATTTACAAAGAACACAAGACTGGGAGCATTCCTTAGTTTTTAGAAAATAAAGTTAGTAAATCATTTAAAATCGCTCTTACCTATCCAGGTAAAATTTAATAATAAGGTCCATATATTTGACTTCTGTGATGGGTTCTAAATATGAATCTCTGTAATTAAATTGCAGTGGGTTTTCACTTTCCAGTTGTGTACACATAAAACCAACAACAATTGCTTATTTTTTACTGTTTTGAGCTGTAACCATTCCATCATATTGTATTATGAGTCAATAATACAGTGTCTAAATAGAAAAACTCTGGGTGCAGATAATTTGTCCTGTTGAATAATAAAGAGATTTCCATCAATAAATCAAGAAATCAGATTATTTTTCATGTGGGCCAGGTCCAAGTAAGACACATAACTACAATAAAAGCTATGAATAATGAGATTTCAATGTCAGAATTTTGACAGTTTGACATAAATTTATTAAGTATTCAGAAATCCATAAGATAATCCACACCTCAAACAAGCAGTCTGAATTTCTTTTCAGCATTCACCCACTGCCTTTGGGAAGCTTTTCATTTATCTGACTTTTAGATATGTCCAAAACTATGTGAATTCATGGTATTCCTGACCAAAAACATAAATTTTTACTACTGATTCAAATCTAAAAATAGTTATTTTTACTGATGGAGTCCTTAAAGCTATTGCCAAGGATCCATCTTTGGAAAACAAAGATTGAATATCATAAAAATATCTCAGATAAAAAGAAGAAAAACTCTTAAAAGTAGCCATGTCTCAGAAAAAGTGATATGTATGATAAACTTCTCCAGCACTTGTCATGCCATAAAAATATCTTCTTACTGTAGTCTCTGACCAATGTATTCCATTCTGATACTTCCTGAGGTGTCATCTTTTGGATTTAATAAAAAAATACTTGAAATGTGAAGAGCTCAGAGAGGGTCTGTAGTCCATAAGGCACACTAAACATGTCATATGTATGGTGCTTGCCTACAAGAAACTGTGTGTGTATGTGTGTGTGTGTGTGTGTGTGTGTGAGAGAGAGAGAGAGAGAGAGAGAGAGAGAGAATTACATTATATATATATATATACACTAATATATATATACATATATAATATGTATATTAGTGTCTTTGTCTATATTCATTATTATAGATCTCAGAGGGAAGAAAAGGCACCATTTGCTTGAATCTCCAAAATTGCTTATAAGGATTAATCTTTTTTTAAATTTGTTTTTAACAGTTTTTAATTTATATTGAAAGAGAGAGAGAGAGAAAGAGAGAGAGAGATGCAGGAGGGGCAGAGAGAGAGAGGGAGGGAGAGAGAGAACCCCAAGCAGGCTCCGCACTGTCAACAGAGAGCCCGATGAAGGGCTTGAATTCATGAACTGCGAGACCATGACCTGAGCCGAAATCAAGAGTCAGATGCTTAACCTTGACTCAGCCACCCAGATGCCCCAGCTAGAATTTTCTAAAGAACTTGAAACATGTTTAACAATAGTCAGCTTGGTTAATTGCATTTTTGTTAAAATGACAGTTTTTCTATTTGAGGACCTTCATGAAATGCCATAGGAACCCTAGCCTCAGGCAGTGGCTTACATAGAATCTATATAGATGTCGCCCTGCTCACCCACAGATTTTGACTAAAACTTACTGGGAAAACTAAGTATGAACAATGAAACTAGGAGATGGATTAAGAAATGGGGAACTGGGGTAGTCATTAATTGAGGAGAAGATGGCTGTCCACAAATAGCACTGCTGGATTACTTCAGCAGAAACTATGGAGAACGGCGTTTCCCTGAAGAATCGGAATTATCTGCTCTACTAGTCAAGTAGTGTTTATTTTTACACTGTCTCATTTGGAGCTATATTTGAGAACTGAGAAAAATCCAGTGAACTGACATCATGTCAGTGTCTTCTACTTGTAGTTTCAGTATCTTATGGTCCTCTGCTAAATAAAATTTCCTAGTTAAGTTGATTGTGTGTGTGTGTGTGTGTGTGTGTGTGTACGTGTGTGTGTGTGTGTGTTGTTTTGTTTTTACATACGTTTGGGACTGTCACAACTGGGTAGTTATTACCATAAGGCATTTTTGGTCATAAGAAATGAAAAGAACTGTGTACTAATTCTCAGAGTATGATAATTTTTAAATATTGTCTGTATTTATTTGAGTAATTACATGGGACTATCAGGGTGATTCCTAAAGGTCACTTTAAACAATTATTTCTATAACTTTGGGAAGATATGTGAAGAATTTGTACTTTTACCAAGTTGTCCTCTTATTTACCTAAAGTTTGCACATGGCCATTTAGAATGATGACCTCTGTGTTGCAAATAGTAGGCATGCTATTTTCCCCCCTTTTTCAAATTACAAGAGCCAACCTTGCTGTGAAGTGCAACACCCGAAGACAGGATAAAAGCTAGATGAAGGACCAGCTGGGAGTATGATTTGGTCTGGTATTGTACAGATTTGTTAAGCTTAATAGAGATGAAGGAGAGGGGTTCTTTAGATAAGTATAGGGCTTTTCTTTGTAAGTAGTTGCCATGAAAAGCCAAAACAGGAACTTGCTATGGCTGTTTTCTAGATGAAGCAGATAAAAGTTAACCCTGGTTGACTACATAGAGAAGAAGACAAGAGCTGTGTCAGACAAGAGCTATGTTAAATTGATCTTAACACATATTAAAATAATATAGGACAGGAAAAGATTATAGAAGCACTCATCCTAAGAGAATGCTAGAGCTGGGTATATTTACCAAAGGAAGGATCAGAAAGCTGGTGTTGCCTGCTGCTACCACCAAAGGGAGCAGTTGGTGATGAGTGTCCTCCTGCCCCCCATTTTCCCTTTCTACTTAAAGATAAACTCATTAAATGAACCACTATGTGAAGCCAATTTCAGAAGCTTCCACTGAGAATCGAAGTGTCACGTTATAGGGTCCTGTTACTTAAAGGACCCTTTGACACTTAGGGTAGCAAATAGGTTTTAGTTCTTGTGCTAATGATAATGAATATTTGGAGATGGCCTCGAGAACTGTCTTGATGACACCTGGGAGGTCAGGTTCAGGTTTGCTGAATAAAGGTGTTATGATCAGTTAGAGATATCCTTTATGGATATATAGGTATAACATTGGCCAATCTTAACTGGAATTCAGCTAATAAGTATATCTGTATCCTTAATGCCTAGGGGCATATTTTATGTTGATATGGGTGGAGAAATGTTGGTGCCATTAGAAGTTGAAAGATAAAAGCTTGATTGAGAAAGGGAGACCTTGATTTGTTAACTCGCCCTTGGATTGATGACATAGGTTATACCTGAGAAAATAGGATAATTAGCAAGCCTTTGTTATTGGGGCATGGGGGAGGAAAATGCAGTGAGATACGTCATCTTTTGTCCAGAAATTTGAGTGGATCCAAATCTAATTTTGTGTTTTCTCATTTTGCTCAAGGTTAATATAGTTCATGACACATATTATACGTTATACTTTAGCATTTACCACAATGGTTAAATATACATGCTTGTATGTAATGTTCTTTACATTTTAATTCTCTAGGGTTGCTATTCCATTTTGCTTAAAGCACCTTTGAATTTTCAAAGATATTCTCTTCTCCTGCTCTGAATAAGCAAGCCTCCAACAATGCCGAAAAGCTCCTTCCTTCGCATCTGTTTTTTTTTTTTTCCCCTCATAGAAATACTACATGTAGTTTATGTAACTCCAGCACTTCAGAGTTATATTACTGACAGGAGAAGGTAGACATGTTACACATCCCTTCTCATTTTGCTGGCTTTAGGTAGTGCAGCTGAAGTTAATCAGTATTTGAAGTTTTATGTAGGAAAAGTCACTTCCTGTTAGAATGGGAACATTACTCACAAAAATGACTGGGTTAATGAATGTGGGATTTGGGGAAATTTTAAAAGATCAATGCTTTCTCCTTAAGCTTGGGCACAGAAAGATTGTCTAATGTTATTTTTGAAATCACTTTACCAGTTCTCTTTGAATTAAGTCAAAAGGTTAAGACAATAACATTTCCTCTGGCACGTGGCCTTCATGTGTGTTTATTGTTGCATATTATCAGCTTCTCTAAGACTTTCTGTGTGTTATAAATTAGCTAAGTTTCCCAGTTTTATAAACTATCATGTTTATCTCACCATAGATCTTCATATTGCCACAGAATTCTTAGATTTATGTTTTCATTTACCAGGCCAGAGAAGGAAATCATTGCTTTAATATCCGTTTCACAGATAATTTAATTTCAAAGAAAGTGAGTGAGCAGTTATGATGAGATAACTAAGAATAAAATTCTGACTTTTTCTTGCTATGATTGATGTGATGGCTAAGTCTATGCCTTACCAACCTAGGGATCCAGAATACATTTATTAAAAAAAAAAAATCAGGTTGACCAGCAATGATAGCCTTTGCATTTCTACTTACCTAGACAAGAATTTAGTCTCTTTCAGTGGGTCTTACTTATTCCTAAGAGCCTCGCAAGGAGGGAGTTGTCACTCATGTGCTCAGGAAGAGCCTTTGGCATGACACTCGTGCCTTTTTCAGTCTCTACCGCTCATAAGATCATCATGGCAAGCTGGGTAGTGGTGAATGACTGTCACCAACTTCACTGTCACCAATACTCTGCTCTGTTCTGCCCATGCTACTTCATCTGAAGTATAGACATACCCTTTTCTTAATTTACCCAAATACAAGCAGGATATAACTGCTAATTTTTGGTAAATCTATTCTAAAAGTTTAGGGATAACTAAAAAAAGAAGTAGGATGCAATGCTAACATGTAGCTGTACAGAGTTGGTTCCCACAGAAAACGTAGATCTTCCATCTACAGGATCCATTTCAAGGTACTTCTCTGTGTAGCTACTGGCTTGTGCCCATTATGCAAGTACCCCAAACCCACTACTACTAGTGCCCAAGGCTCACTGATACTTGAAACCCTTTATCTCATCTATAAGAATGTCTTCTTATATTGTGCTTCTTTTGTCCTAGGACAGTCACTCCAATCCATTTCCCAAAATTCAGATTGGCCAATCTTAAATAGCATCCCATAAAGGATATTAATTTTATAATGCATATTGAACTTACCCAAGCCCAGACCATTTTCTTATTGTCTTTCAACAAATGTCTTTCTGAAGATCTTGGGGTCTTAGCTTATGTTATTCAGGTAACTTCTCAACAGACACATGCATATACACTGAGCAAGTAGTAGTCACATATTAAATTAATACAGAACTAAGAAGGACTTTTACCAAAGAAACATTCAGATTAATGACTTTGTCCAGAAACAATGGGAGATGACTCTCTCTCTCTCTATTTAGATTATGAAGAGTCTTTTAAAGTTATTTTTCCAGAACTAAAGAAGAAACTCATTCCACAGATTCCATGAAAAGTGCAGCCTAAGCTAGTTGCAATTTTGAATTGATAGCTCCTTCATAGGTTATGCTCCCCAAAGTTAGCATACAAAGTTAGCATACAACCAGCCAACCAAACAAACAAAATTAAAATATCCTTTTATACTTGTTTTTGTTGTTATTAACTTAGTTGTTAATACGTATATAGGCTTTCCTGATCTCTTGAGCCGTAAATAATCTCTTTTCCTTAGATATTCCATAAGCACTTTGACCTTCTCTGTGTCATGGGCTTTTAATCATTTGGGTACTGCTTTTTTTTTTTTACTATATTGTAAACTCTGTAAAGACAGAGACAAAGTAATTTTTATCTCTGTGACTCTTGCCACACCAGTGTATTCTAATTCTGGTAAGTGCACCTCCATTTTTGGTACATGTCTTTGTGTGTAACTCTTTACTAAGAGTAAGATTCTTACATTAAGAGTCTTACATTATGAACTCTAATTTGTATGGCTGCTTTAAAACAAACACTAATAGACTCTTAAAGCTACACGGATGTTCCCTTTAATGCTCATGCTCACTGATATAGAGGTACTGAGTCAAGGTTGTCCTGTGTGTAAGAGGTTAAGACAGATGAGCTGGTGACTTCACTCCCTGTACTACAGTTTTCTCATTCATGAAATGAGGATGCTAATGGTACCTTCTTAGTAGTGCATTGTAAGCATTATTTGAAATTATCTCATGAAAAGCTCTTAGAATTGCTTAAATTTTTAAAAAATTTTAATTTGTAGGTCAAAGATTTTAGTTCAGTCATAGCGAGGGGAAATATTTCCCCATAGATATGGAATTAGAACAAATGATTAGATATAAGATTGAAATTTACTTTATCATTAATGATGTACTTCGTTCATTATTCTCAAGTTGAAGAACTGAATTTGTTTCTTTTTTGTTTGGCATATTTTACCAGGAATATGTATTTGACATATTCTGAAAAAGGGGAAAGAGCTATTATTATTGGATATTGGCCCAGTGAACCCAATCTATAGCATTTGGCTGAGAAATCTGAAACTTACAGACCATTAATATTGTGAAAGCATATTGATAGCTGAATTTTCCTTGCTGCTATTAAAAAATAATCACTCTGTTGATGTTGCATGAAAGATATTATCATATATTTTATCATCAAGTTTTCTCTGTCATGTTCTATTATAATATCATAGAAATATATTAACATAATTAGTTTTTTCAGAACAGTTCTCCTTTTGACACATTCTGGAGTTTCAGTCTAGTAACAGGGTTGTCTATTAAGAAGAAAAATCTTGAAGGAAGTCCTGACAACTTTAAAGTTAGAAAATGTGTCAGAATTAATAGAAAGTAATGCCAGTGGTAAAAACGACAGTAATACTTAGGCAAATACTGGGAGCTGTGAAATTTGAATTGAATGGAAAGACAGCATTAAGGTAGCAGTATATTTGACTAAAGTAAAATTTGTCATATGGTTTCAATGTCAAAATAAAAATTCCACTGTTTTAAAGATATGAACAAATTGTTTGGACACTTAGCTCCTTTCATTCTTTTGGGAGCCAAAGAAGTCACATCTTACCATTTTTTCTCTTTACCAATGATCTATCTGAGTAATCAGGAGAATGATGTGTGTCAGAAGTCTGCATTCCTATTCTCAAGTTGTAACATGACACTATTTTTTAGATATACCTAGCTCATGTCCCAATACTATGTTCACCATATCCTTTCTCTTCCATACCACATAGATTATCTTCTTTGGTAATGATTATACAAAGGGAAATAGATAGCTTTAATAGTCTCAAGTAAACTTTTGCTGTGGGGTGTTTACATGGAGTGGTTAAGCACCAGATGTTATTTATACATGACAAATGACTTTCTTCTGAAAGTGAGAACAGAATTTTCCTGACTTTTCCTGAAGGCAACTTATTGCAGCTTACATATTCTTTGTCACTTGGGCTTCTGCGCTATACTCTGCCCTCCATGGCTACTGTGGTGTTTTTGAATTACCATGTCATTTTAGATTGAGTACCACTCCTTTCTCTCACCTCCTAAGTAACTCCTACTGAAACTATGATGCTGATAACTTAATGCTCAGGACAGTGGAGTGAATTACAACCTAAGGAAAAGAAATAATTAAAACTAAAAATGAATGCTAAATTCTAAATATGTAGGGAAAAAGAAAAAGGGTTTAAATTTTACAGCAGTCTCTCATAGAAACATTTATTTCTAGTTTGTTAGAAGACATCAAATTCTTATAACTTTCCTAAGAGGAGAACTTCACTTCTTTTTATTATCAGCCTTGCTTTAAAAACTGTGCCTAAGGATCAATCTGATTGAAAGAAAAAAAGCTAAATGTAATCCTGTCCCAAAGAACCATCGATTCGAAATCATCATCTTTAGTTGCACAAAGACTAAGCAAAACTTTGAAATTATCGTTGTTTTCTAAAAATATTTTTTATTACTGTACCAGATCAATATTTTAAACAAGCTTTTACTCACTACTTTTAAGAATTGGGGAATTGAAACACTTACTTTAAAGAAGAGTGTTCATTCCACAAAGAGAATGAAGGGAATTAAGAGCACTATCGTGAGCTCCCTATCCCACTGAATGGGAGAAACTCCACATAACTGTTAGAATTAATAATCTGATAACCAGACTTGGCAAAAGTAGGTAAATGGCCTTTTCCAGCCACCTTCTGTCTTAAATTTTTTTCCTGCTGCACTATACATTTTTTATATTGACACTTTACTGAATTCTATGTAGCATTTTTGACCAGCCAGGACCAAATGAACCTTTTTTTTTGTCTTAAGGTATTAACCTCTGTTAAGATGAAGCTAAGCTTCAAAACCTTGACTTAGATTAAAACACACAGAGCCAAAATTTTAGTGGACGAAGTGGGTAGTTGTAAAAAATAGTCCTTATACAATGGTGCTCAGATAGAGGTTTTTTTTGGTACATGATTCTCATACATAAACAGCAACTCAGAATGACTTGATTATGACTATATTTTCTTCACCAGTGTATCTCCCTTGATCAAAAAGATACTCCTTTTAAAAAAACTTTAAAAAGTATAGACAGTATATCCCTAAAAACTTGGAATATGCAAGGTTAACATGGCTACATGAATATTCACCAAGTCTGGCACCAATATAAATGGTACCTAGTGGTTTATGCCAGTGATGGAAGAGATGGCAGTGGAAAACGTAAGCACAGACTAGGAGAGAGGAAAGTCTGGTCCTGGCTGATTAATATATGACCTTGTGCCAGTCACAAAATTTCTTTGGATCTCATTTTCTTCATAGGGAAAACAAGCTAGAGTTCTATTTAGATTTCTTTTATCTCTTAACATTCTGTGGATGTAGGTTTTTAAATATTATATTAAATATGTAGTTTGTTTTTTTATCTTAAATAATGTTTAATAACTATTGATTATATTTAACAAAATTCAACATATGACTCATTTTGATGCTAATTGCTAATGAATAAGTCAAAACTAAGCATTATATTCTCCATATAAATTGTTTTGTTTTCTTCACAATTTATGATAGTAAATATACTTGTTAGGTGTCCAGTAATATTCCTTAGAATAGAGCTTGGATGATACATTTATTTATGCATTTGCTATGAGTATCTTCAAAATAAGTGTTCATCACGTCATTCTTTTTAGCCATCCCTGTACATTCCAGGGCAACATATTATGCTTCCAAATAGGTATTAATATTTGCTATGGGATGATTCAACATTTCACTGGACTATGGGAACTACTATTTTATTAGTAGTTACTGAGTTATTAGTAGTTATTATATTGAGATATAATTCATGTACCGTAAAATTCACCCTTTAAAAAAAGTACATTTTAGTACTTTTTTTTTGCATATATTCCAAAAATTGAGCAGACCATCACCACTAATTCCAGGATATTTTCATCTAGTTTCCAAGGAAATCCAGAATGACTTTCTTCTATTGATATAAAATCTTTATTTTGTATTAATGTAAAATTGTTATCAGTGTAAATTTTATATTATTTAAGTATATATTTTCTATTAGTTAAAAATCTTCATGTTTTAGACTTCGATTTTACTTATGTTTTATCCAACGTCTCTTTATCCTGTTGGTGAGGGAGGGGTTACTGTCTTGTGGTTATAGGTATGGTTGAACACACAATACCCCGCCATAATAAGATGAAATTGACAATGATTCATGGGTCACATATACTCACAGCCTTCCGTGGAAGTCCACATGGGGGCTGAACTCAGGAACAGATTGAAAAACTAAGGGGTGTAGGAGGCAGGCTTTATAATATCAAGAGGACAGGGGTGTTCCCAGTTCCTGCAGGAGGATCTGTTTGGCTTGTTTGAATCATTCTGTGGACTGGCAGGGAACTGAAATGCACTACTCAGGAATGAGCAGAGATTATGCTTGGTCCCTTTGATGTGGAAGATTGTCTAGGGGACCTGAGCTGTGGGAACAGAGTGGGGAACTTGTAGGTAAGCCATTCAAAATCCCCTGATTTTACCAGATGTCAAGATAGCACATAATACTAGACTTTAATTTTAGGCCTTAATTGGAGTGAAATTAATGAAAAGAACATATTTGCTTTTAACTGTTTTGATGCCTTGAAAGATAACTTGATAATTATTTTGATAATTGAGAGAACAAATATTCTGCATACATTTTAACCAGGGAACTACTAGTATAGTCATTGTCAATGATCAAATGATGTTAGATTTAATGTAATTTTCCAAGATTAATAAATTTGAAATGTGTAGTCTGTACATTGAATTTATAGAGGATTAAAATTGGAGCCAGACTCTCAGAAAATATTTTAGGGGATATCTCTGTCACTTTGATTACTTCCCAGTGTGGTGTTGATGGTAGGTTTCTGATTTTTTAAAGACATGTTTCAGTGTCTAAAATATATCTTTTCTAAAAAAATTAATTAATTAATAGAAATATCTTTTTAAAAAAATCTGACCCAGCCCATCTATAAAAACAAATGAAAAGGAATTTACTAAGCTTGCATATAAAATAGACATGGAGCACTTTCCCCAAGTAAACCCTTTGTTGGATTTTTGTTTTCGTTTTTGAATGAGAGAGAGAGAGAGAGAGAGAGAGAGGATGCTTCTGAGTGTGAATGGGGCAAGGGCAGAGGGGGAGTGAGAGAGAGAATTCTAAGTAGGCTCCCTGCCCAGTGCAGAGACTGACATGGTGCTCAATCTCAGGATAGTGAAATCATGACCTGAGCCGAAATCAAAAGTCAGAGACTTAAACAGTTGAGTCACCCAGATGCCCCTAAGTAAATCCTTTGTAAGGAGATGAAATGTTTAAAAAAATATGCTTTTTTTTTCTTCCTCTTCCTCTTTTAAATATTAAGGCATAATCAACATACAATATTATATTAGTTTCAAGTGTATAATATAATGATTTGATACATATATGCTTGCAAAATGATCAACACAACAATTCTAGATACCATCTCTTAGTATATAAAGTTACAAATTTTTTTTCTTGTGATGTAAACATTTAAGATGTAATCTTTTAGTAACTTTCAACTATTTAGTACATTTTATGACTGTAGTCATCATGCTGTACATTACATCCCCATAACATATTTTATAACTAGAAATTTATATCTCTTGACCTCCTTCATCCATCCTGCCTAGTCCCCTAAAACCCCTCCCATCTGGCAACCACCAGTCTGTCCTGTGTATCTATAAGTTTTCTTTTGTTGTTTTGTTTGTTCATTTGTTTTGATTTTTAGATTCCATATATAAGTGAAGTCATGTGGCAAGATTTCATTCATTTTTATAGCTGAGTAGTATTTAATTGTATATTTATATATGTATATGTACTACATCTTATTTATCCTGTGTCCATTGATGGACACTTAGTTGTATCCATATCTTAACTATAGTAAATAATACTGCAATGAACACAGGGGTGCACATATATTTTTGAATTAGTGTTTTTGTTTTCGGTGGATAAATACCCAGAAGTATAGAATGACTAGATCATATGGTAGTTCTATTTTTAATCTTTATTTTAGAATTTTTTGAGAAACCTCCATACTGTTTTACACAGTGATTGCATCAGTTTATATTCCCACCAACAGTAAATGAGGGTTTCCTTTTCAGCCCTTGTTATTTCTTGTCTTCATTCTAACAGGTGTGAAGTGATATTTCAAAGTTTTTTTTTTAAGTTTATTTATTTTGAAAGAGAGAGAGAGAGCAAGTGAGCGAGCAAGCAAGCATGAGCAGAGGAGGGGCAGAAAGGGAGGGAGAGAGAGAGAATCCCAAGCAGGCTCTGCACTGTTAGCACAGTGCATGTTAGCATAGCCCATGCAGGGCTTGAACTCATTAACTGGGAGATCATGACCTGAACTGAAACCAAGAGTCAGACACTTAATTGATGGAGCCACCCAGGCGTCCCTCAAAGCTATTTTGATTTGTATTTTCCTGATAATTAGTGATGTTGGGCATCTTCTCATGTGCCTGTTGACCATCTTTATGTCTTTTTTTGGAAAAAATACCTATTCAGATCCTCTGTTCATTTTTCAATTGGATAGTTTGGGACTTTTTTTTTTTTTTTTTTTTTTTTTTTTTTTTGCTGTTGAACTGTAAGAGATATTTATATATGTTGGATATTAACTGTTCATTGATAACATTTGTAAATATATTCTTCCATTCAGTTGGTTGCCTTTTTGTTTTGTTGATGGCTTCCTTTGATGTGAAGAAGTTTTATTTAGTTTGATGTAGTCCCACTACTTATTTTTTATTTTGTTGTCCTTGCTTTTAGAGTCAGGTCAAAAAAATCATCACCAATAATTATATCAAGGAGCTTACCACCTATGTTTTCTTCTAGTTTTGTAGTTTCAAGTTTACATTCAAGTCTCTGATCTATTTTGAGTTAATTTTTGTGTATGGTGTTAAGTAGTAGTCTAGTTTCTTTTGCATGTGGCTTCCAGTTTTCCTAGTACCATTTATACTGAAGAGATTGTCCTTTCGCTATTGTATTTTATTGGCTTTTTTGTTGTAAATTAAGTGGCCACAAAATTGTGGGTTTATTTCTGGACTCTTTTTTCTTTTCTTTTCTCCTTCTTCTCCTTCTCCTCCTCCTCCTTCTTCTCCTTCATCATCATCATCATCATCATCATCATTATCTTCTGCTTTTTATTCTCCTCCTTCTTATTTTTAGAAAGAGAGGGTGGAAGTAAGTGAGGGGTGGGGGGGAGAGGGAAAGAGGGAGAGAGAGAAGCGGGGGTCACCCAGGGCTTGTATTTTTACACAAAGCAGGGCTAGAGCTCACCCTAAGTGGAGCTCTTGCTCACCTGATGTGGGTTTTGAACTCACCAACTGTGAACCACCCAGGTGCTGCTATTATTATTATTATTATTATTATTATTATTGTTATTACTCAGCAGCAGCTCATTTTTACATATTTCAACATTATATCTGTTCATCACAGAGCATCACCGCTAGTCATGATATGCTGAAACTGATCTTCATATGCAGAGGAAAAAGAAATGGAAATTTGATCTTTGAAATTAAAGATTCTGGATAGGATATATAAGGGTGACAATTTCTTTACTGAGAATAAGAGGAAATGCTCTTAGACTACTCTCTGACAGATTCAGTTCAACAAAAGGAGAATTTTCTGAAATAAAAGTACGGCCCTTAAGGCATTCACTCTGTTGCTAAGGGAGGCTAGAAACTCCTCTAGAAATTTCCAAAGACATGATAGCCTCACATAGGCTTGGGAATAGTGTTCTATTGATGGTAGTGAGGAAAAGTAGATAAGAACTTGAAAAAAAACTGTAACACAGAGTTAAGGATTCTATACACAAAGCAAGGGATTGTGAAAACTAGAGAGAACCAACCTTAGGGACAGTAGTCATCCCTGAATGTATTTTATACATTTAATTTAAAAATTGAAAGGAAATATTTCAGGGAAAAATGGATGATATTATATTATTTCCCTCAATTTCATGTTTAGAGACAGTTTTAATTGGATTTATTAGTAAAAAAAAAAGAATTAAGAACCAAAAGAGCAAGGGAAAAAAGGAGGCTAAACTGAAGCATTGAAAAAGTAGAAAATATTTTAATCTACAATGAGATAAAATAGTTTTATGGCCCAAAGATGTATAGCAATGTACTTTTTTTTCATAGTCATTAATTTTTCCTAGGCAGGTATATCACTTTTAATTTATTTAGTATAGGTAGAATTAATATATTAATATTTTAAATCTTTAACATTTTGAAAAAGATTTTTAAAAATATGTTCAACTTTGAATTACTTCATTCTCTAGAGATTGCTAAGTGTTAATCACCTTGTTTTACTGCAGATATAACAAGACCATTTTATATGTTCATGATCTTTGATTCCATGGTACTTGAGGTAGTGCCATAGGGATGTACTTATTTATGAAGTCATTAAGATCTTTTAAGGAAACCATGCTATTTGGTTAAAGTTATGTACTTATCTTTGATCATTGTCTCTGTGTTATAAATATGTTTCTCATATGTCTCATCTGATTCAATATATCTTTCTAGTCCCCTCTTCCTCCCCTGTGCTCTTGTTGTAAACACGCGCCAGCACCACCACAGCTTTTGAAAAATAGCCTTAGCTGAGTGGCTACCAGTATTTATTCAAGCAAATAAATGCCAAAGTGAATCTTGCTCCAAAGAGCTAGTATTTTCCATGTAATCGTGCTTTTATGTGGTTCTTCTTAAGAAATTACCATGATTTATTTCTCAAGTCTCCAGTGAATCTTCACTCACCTGGTACTATATTATTTTATATATAATTATATATGTGTCACATTCTGTATGGACATATAGGTGATTGCACCTCTAGGTGTAATATAGGTAATCTTTATTAACATATCATGTTTTTACATTTATATTATATTAGCACTTTATCCAAATATGTATATCACATATAGTCATATATGTATATTCACATAGGTGTTTGTAAATATGTTGATCAAATGTGTATATCACATGTAGTCATATATGTGTATTCATGTAGATGTTTTTAAATATGCTGATAACCAGTACAATCATTTAAAAAACAGAGAACATTTGTTTTCTAAATTCCTTGTAATTTTGGCACCATATAAAAGTGTATTTTAACCTTATAAATTTATATCAACTGTATCTTTTCTCTTTGTACTTGCAAACAGGTGTAATCTCCTTCTCTTTTTTAAATAATCTAGTGTCATTATTTTAGGGCTTAAATACAAAAAATATTCTAGCTATGAGTTTTGAAAAGAATCTAGATGGCTAGATTCCCTAAACATGATCTGCTGGGATTGAGGGAAATCTGAAGCAACTGTACTTTTAACATTTTAGTGACTCTGATGCAGATATTTATTGGACCACATTTTTGAGTATTCTGTTCTAGATGATCATCAGCTAGATCAGTATCAAATGCAATTTATGCATTAAATAACTTATCTCTTGATGACTTTAATAAATATTAGCAGATCCTTCACTGAATTGGTGAGTTGTTCTTACTCTAAGAAGAATGCCAGAACTAAAAAAAAAACAAAACCCTACAGTGTTTTATATTTCTCTATATGATTAACTTAATTGCTGTGGGTTGTATTTTCAAATGGAACTCTGAAGTTGTAATTCACACATTGTTTCTCTCCAGTATTTCCAATTTATATGTAGCTGAGGAGACTCTGCATGAAAGAAAGAAGACATGAGATGCCCTAATAACCAACCAGGAGGCCCTTGACCTTTTACTTGAATAAGGGGGTCTCAAAGGCAATGATCAAAGAAAGTTCTGCATAGAACTCGTTCAAAAGACACCTCAAAAAATGGAGGGGTAATAGCAAAAGTACCCATTATCCTCCCTAAAACTGACAAGATGTTATCCAGGTGTGGGATACTTACTTCATACCTTAGTTATGTGAGGGAAATAATTGCTCAATGAAACTTGGAAAATTAGTTTTCCTCTAAGACTGATACTCTGGCAGGCTTCATAATGTTTGGATGTGTGCCTTGAATCTTCTATGTTTTTTTTCAATTAGAAATACACCTAAAATAAATTCAAAGGGTTAAAAAATAGAGACAAAAGTAATTTTCTGTTTTGTCCCTGTACACAGATCCCTAGATCTCCTCCTTAGAGGTATCTGCTATTAGACATTTCATATGTATACTTCCAGAGTCTATTGAGTATTGTGGTGTGTGTGTGTGTGTGTGTGTGTGTGTGTGTGAGAGAGAGAGAGAGAGAGAGAGAGAGAGAGAGAGAGAGAGAGAGAGAGAGAGATGGTGGGGGGGAGGAAGAATATAAATAAATGTAGGTCAGGAATTTCCCTTGATTTTAAATTAGCAGAAGTCATTGTATTAAAAAGTGACTTAGTGCCTCAGTTAATGTCACTGAGAAGCATATTTACCACCAGAGAGGGACTGAGATACCAGAGGATATATAATAATATGTTCTTCAAGTAACATGTATTCTCTCTGGGGAAAAATGGAAGTTTTAAAGCAGATCCTGCTTTCAGCAGAAAACAGAAATTTACATGAGAATGCATTTTAACATAATGAAAATTACCAGAGTTTTAAGATACCTCTTGAGATTGTGGAAACACTGATAACCAATCACTTGTTCTGGCAGAGTAAAATCAATGAGTACCCTAATGTAGTAATGTATTTGGAAGTAAAAGGAGAAATTGCTTCCCTTGACCCCATCATGAAAGTCTCTGTAATATCTAGTGAAAAAGGTTTTAGAAAGATAAAAAATAATAATGGCCCCAAAGGGGCAAAGTTCATAACTGATTATTGAATGAGAATGACTTTGAAAATAAAACTTTAATTGAATACCGACTATTTGTAAGATACCATGCTAGTGTTATAAAAAACATTGGAGGAATTTTCATTATAGTTAGGAAATAAGTATGTGTGAAAAAGTAATCTTTGTATCTGTTTAGAAAGTGAGGCCATCCTAAGTGGAATCTGGGAATCATATTCTTTTCAGACTAAAAGCTACTACTCTTTATCCTTTTTGCAAAGTCCAGTAGTAGCTCATTCAGGTTAATGAGAAGATCACTGGCAGCAGGTAGATGAATAGTGTTCACTGCTTGGATGAGACAGATGCTCCTTGAGTACATATCAAATTTCAAGAATTTTAGTTTCTTTTTCGGCTATACTGTTAGCCCTTTCCAACAGCTCATGTAACTAATTTTTAGTAAAGTTATCAAAAATTGAGTAGTGTTTGGCACTAGAGGAAATCACAAGTACATCATCTTAGGTAAAATTTCTTTGTTGCACGTATGGGCATGTGTGTCTCTGTTAATATTTTAATGTGATGAAACTTTTATTTAAAAAAAGACTATATGGTTTTGAATCCAATAAAATTATATTCATCTTCCTTGTCCAGGTTTACAACTGATTGAGAGGTAGACAGGAAACATAATAAAAATAACATTTTCATTCTTGGTGAAAGCAAAATTGGAATCCATAGCTTAAATCCATATATAGAATGGGCCTGTTCTCCAATATTAGACTAGGTAAATTTTTCCATCTAGTCATTGATCAGTTGGGCAGCCACAGTCTTCATCCCTAAGGGCAGACCCTTTACTGCAATGGATGAGAGCACTCTGGAATGCAACATCCTGCTGAGCTAGTAAGACAACCCTGAGGGGACTGAGCTGTATTTTCCCAGTGCCTTCTTTCAAATGCACCAATCAGATCATTTATTTTTTCTCCTTCCTAGGAAGTGGATTTCAGATCTGAGGCAAGTACAATTGTGCTGGGGCGGGGATGGGGGGGGTGGGGGGGGTGGAGTAGGGCATTGTATTCTATTAGAAATTAAGGAATTTAAGGTCAAATGGGACCTTGTTCAGCGGAATGATAACCCAGTTTGAAGACATTCCTACTGGATAAATTTAGGGCACGAGCATCCCCAAATGAAAATATCTACAATTGGTCATGAACCCTAATGATAATAAATACATATCTGCACACATATATACATATGCAGATATGTACATACATAAATGAGAAAGGGGGAAAGGGGAAAAAATTTTTTATCAAAGATGTGCTAGATATAAACGTATATGAAATGATAGAATTGGAAATTCAGTGTTTATAACTGTTTAGGAAAAGGTCATCAATTAAATGCTAAAATCATTATATCAGTGATTATTGAAGAACAGGATCTTGAAATGTTCGCAAAAACTCCAGCATAGATAGCAAAGGGATAATGCACATTTATGGTGGCCAGAACTGGCAGTCATTATCTTAGCCAGATGAGTACACTTATAGTTGATTATTACTAATAGTAAGGCAATGTGATAATTTTTACTTTCTGGTATGATGCAACAAGAAGAAAATCACCTGTAATGTACTCTTGCTAATAATGTTATCCTGAACATTCCAAATTTTAGCAAAAGGAAGAAAGAGGAAGACAGGGAAGGGAAGGGGAAGGAAGGAGGGAAAGGAAGATGGGAATGAATGACTACAAGAAGGGAGGAGGAAGCAGTATAGGAAGAAGGAAGGAAGAGTTTCTGCCCCAAACAATGTGTTTCTCTTGAATTATTTATACTTCTCCCACACAGGCAGCTACATTTTTGTTTCTTTTGTTTTGTTTTATTCTGTTGGCTATTCTGTGTAGAATTTCTTACTTTTAGAAGCTAGTATATTTCAAGTAGTAATTCAAAAATTAGTATTAATACTAGTAATAATATTAATGGGATTTATAAGTAAATATTCTCTTGTAATTTTTCTGGTGAGGACTAATTAGTCAACACATTCCTGAAAAATGCATTGGCTTTTTTTTTTTTTTTTGCATTGGCTTTTTAAATAGAAATTTATATGGTATGTATCATAGGTATTCAATACACAAACTTCATGTACGAAATTACATTTTTATGAAAAGCTAGTTAACTCACTGAAGGCCACTCAAGAGCTATGCTAATTAAAATGATGCTGTCTTATAGAGCAAATGATTTATCCATAGCTACTCAGGCTAACAGTTATAGGAAACTAGTTTGTAAACAGGGACATCATCAGTAGGATTTTAAAGGGTTTGCTATTTTCTTTGATAATTAATTTTTAGAATTTTCAGTGTTAGATCCTAGAAGGATAGCCACACATAGTTTCCTATTTCTGTTTGCCTATAATCATAAAAAAAGGGGAAAGTATAAATTTATATTAGTAAAATATAATACAAATTTGTTTTTCTCTGTCAGTTCTTAGAAACTGTCTTTTTCCTTGATGAATATTATGATGCCATTATAAAAACTGCTCTCTCAAGATTTAAAGCAAATTAGGTTTACAATTATGTGATTGTATTTCCAAATGCCAAAAGTAATTTGCTCTGACAGGAGGAATTTCCTCCCATAGACAAATGTTCAAGTTCTTCCATTGTTTAATGGCAAAATAAATAGAAAATTTCTCTTTTTGTACCTGAATGTACTTTATTTAGCTTCCTTCCATCTGCTGTGCAAATGCTCTTGTAAAACTGTATCCCATGGCAACCCTCAATGGCATTTTAGCTCTCTGTCTCCCAAGTGAGTTCCTCTCTCCCAGGGAAGCCACCTTAGCACTTCAAGGACAAGCATTTTCAGTAATTTGGAAAGGGCTTGGTTTTTGAGACTGCCCTCTGCAGTTTCCGTTATATAGATATTGCATATACATTCCTGTATACTTACAAGAAGATACTTGATTTTCTCATGGTATTAATCATGTTTAAAACCCAAAGAAGAGAATGAGTCACGTTATTTTATGAAATCATTACTCCTGTCTGTAGACAAAGAAATGACAGATAATCATTTTTTTAAATCAATGTAAAGGAGGTCTTCTAGAAAGTTAAATGAAATAAAGGCTTTTAAATTTTGAATTTTAGTGGGCAGAAAAACTCTCAAGTCCATTTATTTCGTATTTATAATACGCAGCTATATCAATTAACTTGTTAATTTACACTGAGAGACTTATGGCACACTGAAAAGAACAGTGAGCCAAAATCAGCCAATCTGGGATCTTTTCCAGCAGGGCCCACTTACTGCCAAAGTGTTTGGAAATAATTTAATCTCTCCAAGCCTCAATTTTCCGGTGTAGAGAATGGGTAAAACTTCACAAGGTGTTGTGAAGATAATAAGAGATTCTTATATGAATTCCTCATTTATGATAAAGCACTATGCAGAGTTTATTATACACTGTACACCATTTTATTATTGTATTGTCTATATATAGATAAGACAATGATACTATAGCTTTAAGCACATTTATTTAAAACAATGAAATGGAGTGAAATTCTAAATGAAATCACTGTTGGTATTTAAAAATTTGAATAAGGAAGAAACAATAAAGTGCCTCCTGAATAATCTTTCTTAGGAAACCAAAACACTCCATTACGTTTTTGAATTGAAAATTTGAATTTAAAATGGCTTTTGTACCTTTGAATATACATCCATATTTTAATAATTGTTTTCAAAACTTAATTACTTTGAAAAATACTTTAACATTCTATTGTGATAAAACACTCTCAAGAAACTAAAATTCAAATATGCTGAAAAATGTTTATTTTAAAAATATCTTATTCTGTTTTTCCTTCCAGATTTTATCATTGATGCTTATATTTAAAATGATAATGCTTATAAAAGTAATGTGTGACTTTTGCAGTCTAATGAATCTTACTCAAAACATTATTCTAATTTATTGCAAATGCTTTTACAAAACTCTGGGTTTTAAATTACAAATAGACTTGATCAAAATTTGGTAACATAGCATTTACTTTCTAAAATAAATGTGATGATTTTAGAAAAAATTTAAAACTAGAAATTTATTTAGAATAGGAGTTTATTAAAGTACATTCAACATTTGATTGTATTTACTGATATTGAAAAACCTTGGGAAAAAGATCTACATTGAGCCAACATTTATGTATAATAAGAATGATATAATAAAAAAATATATACATAATAAAATCATATAATCAACTAATTCGAAGAAAGGTGAAAATAAGTCAGTGGAAATGCATATCACTGTGCTTTTCAGTGACCATCTCTCTGAGACTTTGCCATCCTTTTAGATAATTTATTCTCAGATAATTTATTTCAGCTACCAAATTAGAAGGAAAGTCTCAAATAGATTTCTATTTTTGCTTAACTACAATTATACAAAATAGGAAGGTACAAATTTATACTGCTAAAATACATTGACTTGTTTTTATTAACCAGCTCTTTGAACTCTTTTTTAAACGAGTGTTATCAAACTACTATAAAACTGCTTTGTTGAGTTTTAAAATGAGTTAGATTTAGAATTAAAAAAATTTTAATGTTTATTATTTTTGAGAGAGTGCAAGCGGGGGAGGTTCAGGGAGGGGGGAAAGGAGGATCTGAAGTGTGCTCTGGACTCACAGCAGTGAGAACCATGAGATCATGACCTGAGCGGAAGTCGGACACTCAACCAACTGAGCCACCCAGGCACCCCAGACTTACAATTTTGAGTTTGTATTTTTAAATGACTAATTACAGTTATTGTGACAAGAGTTCTTCTTCCCTCATCTTAATCACTACTATTCTGCTGTAAGACACAAAAAATGCGGATTCTGGGTAGGCTATTATTTTGCTAAAATAACCCTTTAAGCTTTTCTGTGCCAACCTCTTCTCGTAGGCCTCCTAGAGCCTTTTAGTTCAGAGAAGTACTTAAAAATCTCAAGCCCTACACTCTTTAGCTTTCCCTTCTTTCAGTTTTCTTCACATTTTAAATAATCCCAGTTCAAAAGCTAATAGGTGGAACCGAACAAGGTAGGCATTTGTACTGAGTGGGTGTTGAGCTGTGAGACAACAAAGAAGGGTGTTGGGAGTTCAAGAAGGGTAAAGAGGGAGCCTACCTGGGGAGGTGGGTGCTGGCCTAATACAAGATAATTGGACTCTGATAGTGGTGAACAGGGCAGCTACATGAAGGACGTAATCCCATGCTGGTTTTTGGAGCCCAGTAGAAGGAGAGGTCCCCAAGGGGAAGTGGATCACAGGACATTGTGCATGTTGTTTCATGTTTGCAGATTATTTTTAGTGTAGTGGGATTGCTAGGTCAATGGGTAAATCCTTGAGCAATTTTTAGAGTATTGCAGAGATTTTACTTTCCTGAGTTCTCACCAGCAACGTATATGTATGCATACATTGTTTGCTTATTGCTGTGCCCCAGCGTGTTCTCATTTTTGCCAATGTGATAGATGAAAAATAGTATCTTAGGATATTTTTTTTTAATTATGAGTACATGAGCATCATTTCATGTATTTAATGGTCATTTGTAAACAGGAATACCTTGGAGATAACTGCAGTTTTGGTTCCAAACTGCCGTAACAAAACAAATATCTCAATAAAGTCAATCAAATGAATTTTTTGGTTTCCTGGTGCATATAAAACTTATTACATTATGCTATAGTCTAGTAAGTTTTTAATAGCATTATGTCTGTAAGAACAATGCATATAACCTGATTTAAAAGTACTTTATTGCTAAAAAAAATGCTACCTGTCATCTTAGCTTTCAACAAGATAATCTCTTCATTATCTCTTTGATGGTGGAAGGTCTTGCTTTGATGTTGATGGTTCTTGTGTTATCAGGATGGTGGTTACTGAAGGTTGGGGTGGCTGTGACAATCTTAAAAAATAAAAGACAACAGTGAAGTTTGACTCTTCCTTTCACAAATGATTTCTATGTAGGGTGTGATGATGTTTGATAGCATTTTACCACTGTAGAACTTTTTTCAAAATTGGAATCAATCTTCTCAAACCCTGCTGCTGCTTTATCAACTAAGTTTATGTAATATTCTGAATTCTTTGTTGTTTTTTCAACAATCTTCACAGTGTCCTCACCTGGAGTAGATTCCATCTCAAGAGACCACTTTTTTTGCTCAGGCTTAATCAAATCCTCATTCTTTCATGGTTTATATTGAGATCCCAGCAATTTAGCGCCATCTTCAGGCTTCACCTCTGATTCTAGTTTTCTTACTGTTTCCTTCACATCTGCAGTTACTTCCTCCGTTGAACTCCTCAAAGTCATCCATGAGGGTTGAAATCAACTTATTTCAAACCTCTATTCATGTTGATATTTTGACCCCTTCCCATGAATCATGAATGTTTTTAATGGCATCTAGAATGGATGAACCATTTCCAGAAGATTTTCAATTTATTTTGCTCAGATCCATCTAAGCTGTCACAACTATAGCCTTACAGAATGTATTTCTCAAATAAGAAGACTTGAAGGTTACAATTATTCCTTGATCCATTGGCTGAAGAATGGATATAGTGTTAGCAGGCATGAAAACAACATTAATCTTGTTGTCCTTCCCATCAGAGCTCTTCGGTGACCAGGTACATTGTCAATGAACAGTCATATTATAGAAAGAATCTTTTTTTTTTCCTGTTTTTGAGCCCTAAGTTTCAACACAGATTAAAATATTCAGTAAATCATGTTTAAACAGATGTGCTATCATTCAGACTTTGTGGATCCATTTATAGAACACAGGCAGAGTAGATTTCCCATAATTCTTTTTTCTAAGTATATTTATTCATTTTGAGAAAGAGAGAGAGAGAGAGAATGAGGGCAGGAGAGGGGCACAGAGAGAGTGGGAGAGAGAGAATCCTATGCTGACAGCACAGAGCCTGACTTGGGGCTTGAACCCACAAATTGCAAGATCATGACCCAAGCTGAAATCGAGTCTGATGCTTAACAGAATGAGTCACCGAGGCACCCCTCCTATTATTCTTAAGGTCCCTAGGATTATCAGAATGATAAATGAGCATTGACTTCAACTTAAAGTCATCAGCTGCATTAGCACCTAACAAGAGAGTTAGCCCATTCTTTGAAGCTTTGAGACAAGGCATTGACGTCTCCTTTCTAGCTATGTAAGTCCTAGATGGCATCTTTTTCCAGTACACATCTGTTTGTCTAAATGGAAAATCGGTTGTTCAGGGTAGCCACCTTCATTAATTAGCTAGATCTTCTAGATAACTTGAAGATCAGTTTCATCAATATTTGCTGCTTCACCTTGGACTTTTGTGTTATGGAGTTGACTTCTTTCCTTACCCTCATGAACCAAACTCTGCTAGCTTCAGACTTTTCTTTTGTAGTCTCCTTACCTCTTTCAGTCTCCATAGTATTGAAGAAAGTTGGGTCTTTGCTCTGGATTCAACTTTGGCTTAAAGGAATGTTGTGGTGGACTTGATTTTCTCTCCAGATCACTAAAACTTTTTTTTTTTTTTAAATCATTTGTGTGCTCAATAGAGTAGCACTTTTCAGTTCCTTCAGGACTTTTCCGTTGCATTCACAACTTGGCTAATTGGCGCAAGAGGTCTAGCTTTTGGGCTATCTTGGCTTTCAACATACTTTCCTTACTAAGCTTAAACATACCTAGCATTTGATTTAAAGTGAAAAGTGTGAAACTCTTTTTCACTCACTTGAACATTTAGAGGCCATGGCAGGGTTCGTAATTGGTCTAATTTCAATAATGTGTCTCAGAGAATAGGGAGGACTGAGCAGAGAAAGTGAGACTAGGGAATGATCGGTCAGTGGAGCAATCAGAACAAAGTACTTATTAAATAAGTTTTCAGTCTTATATGGGCACGCATGGTTCATGGCCTCAAACAGTTACAATAGGAACATTAAAGGTCACTGATCACAGTTAACCATAACAAATGTAATAATAACGAAACAGAGACAATGAAGTGAACAAGAGCTGTTGGAAAAATGACACCAAGAGACCAGCGCAACACAGGGTTGCCATATACCTTCAGTCTGTAAAAATCTCAGTATCTGCGGAGCACTATAAAGTGAAGCACAGTAAAATGAGGCATTCCTATATCTTTTCATGTGATTTCTCTGTTCATGCTTTTTGGCCATTTATTTTTTAATTTAAATATAACTAATAAACACTGTTATATTAGTTTCAGATGTACAATATAGTGATTCAACAATTCTATACATTTCTCAGCGCTCATCAGATAAATTTATTCTTAATCCCTTTTATCTATTTTTCACCCATCCCCCATACCCACTTCCCCTCTGGCAGCCATTAGTTTGTTACTTGTAGTTGAGTCTTTTTTGTTTGTCTCTTTTTTAATTTGTTCATTTGTGTTTCTTAAATTCCACATATGAGTGAAGTCATGTGGTATTTGTCTTTCTCTGACTGACTTATTTTATATAGCATTATACTCTCTAGATCATCCGCATTGTTGCAAATAGCAAGATTTCATTCTTTTTTGTGACCGAGAAATACCCCATTGTATGTATATACCACAGCTTCTCTTACTCATTCAAGTGAATAGACACTTGAATTGCTTCCATATCTTGGCTATTATAAATGATACTGCAATAAGCATGGGGTGCATGTATCTTTTTGAATTAGTGTTTTCATTTTCTTTGGATAAATATCCAGTAGTGTGACTATTGGATTGTAAGGCATTGTAGTTTTAACTTTTTGAGGAAACTCCATACTGTTTTCCACAGTGACTGCATGAGCTTTCATTCCCATCAACAGTGCAAGAAGGTTCCTTTTTTCTCCACATCCTCACTAACACTTGTTGTTCTTGTGTTTTGGATTGTAGCCCATTCCATCAGTTGCCTTAGTTTTGTTGGTTGTTCCCCTTGCTGTGCAGAGGCTTTTTATCTTGATGAAGTCCCAATAGTTTATGTTTGCTTTTGTTTCCCTTGCCTCCGGAGACATATCTAGTAAGAATTGTTGTTACTCTGGCTGAGGTTAAAGAGGTTGCTGCCTGTGTTCTCCTCTAGAATTTTTGTTGTTTCCTGTCTCACAATTAGTTCTTTCACCCATTTTGAATTTACTTTTGTGTATGGTATAAGAAAAGTGGTTCTGTTGTCCAGTTTTCCCAACACCATTTGTCAAAGAGACTGTTGTTTACCTATTGTGCATTCTTGCCTCCTTTGCCATAGATTAATTGACCATAAAAATGTGGGGTTTTTTTTTCTGGACCCTATTCTGTTCTATTCCTAAAACTATAAAATTCCTAGAAAAAAACATAGGCAGTAATTTCTTTGTCCCCTCTGACAGGGGAAACAAAAGCAAAATTAAACAATTGAGACTACACTAAAATAAAATGTTTTATTTTTTAAATAAGAAGACTTTGCACAGCAAAGAAAGCTGTTGACAAAAGAAAAAGGCAACCTATTGAATAGAAGAAGATATTTGCAAATGATATATCTGATAAGGGATTGATACCCAAAATATATAAAGAACTTATACCACTCAGTACCAATATGAAATTGACAGAGGACATGAACAGATATTTTTCCAAAGAGAACATACTGATAGCTAACAAACACATAAAAGGATTTTCAACATCACTTATCATCATGGAAATGCAAATCAAAACCACAATGAGATCCTACCTCACACCTGTCAGGATGGCCAAAATTAACAACCCAAGAAACAACAGATGTTGGTGAGGATGCAGAGAAAAGGAAACTCTCTTACAATGTTGGTACAAAAACAAACTGGTGCAAGTACTCTGGAAAACAGGAAGCTCCTCATGAAGTTAAAAATAGAATACCCTATAATCCAATAATTGCACTACTAGGTATTTACCCAAAGGATGCATGAGTGCTGATACGAAGGGGTGCATGCACCCTGATGTTTACATTATGGAAACAGCCCAGATGTCCATTGACTGATGTATGGATAAAGGAGAGGTGGTATGTGTGCATACACACACACACACACACACACACACTGGAATATTTTATATATATACATATATATACACATATATATAATATGTATGTATATATATACACACACAATGGAATATTATATACACACACATACACACAAACACACAGGAATATTACTTAGCCATCAAAAATAATGAAATCTTGCCATTTGCAGCAGTGTGGATGGGCCTAGAGTGTATTGTGATGAGGGAAATAAGTCAGTTAGAGAATGTAAAATACTATATGATTTCACTCATGTGGAATTTAAGAAACAAAACAGATGAACATAGGAGAATGGAAAAAAAAGGGAGGTAAACCATAAGAGACTCTGAATGATAGAGAATAAACTGAGGATTGCTGGAGGGGTGGTGGGTGAGGGATGGGCTAAATGTGTGATGGGTATTAAGTAGGGTACTTTTTTGTGATAAGCCTTGAGTGTTACAGTTAAGTGATGAATCAGTAAATTCTACCTCTGAAACTAATATTACGCTGTATGTTAACAAAGTAGAATTTAAATAAAAACTTAAAAAAAGAATGAATGTTGAATGACAAAAATATTTTCAACACTTAAGATGATCATAAGGTTTTTCTCCATAAGTCTGTTTATATGATGATTTATATTAATGGATTTCCTAATATTGAATCATTCTTGCATTTCTAGAATAAATCTCACTGTAATAATGCATTGTTTTAAAAGGAACAATTAGATTCTGTTTGCTAATATTATACTTAATGATTTTTTTAATGAGTAGACCTATAGATTATAACTTTCTTATGTAGTACAATTTAATCAAGCATTGGTATTATATTCACATCATAAAAAATAATTAGAAATGTTATTTTGGGTATTCTCAAGAACAATTTAAATAGCATTGACATTATTTGGTCTTTGAAGATTTGGTTGATTTTGTTTCTGAAAATATCTGAGTCTGGTTATTTAGAGTATGATGTTTGTTTTATAACTTTATTCCTTTTTTAGAAGTGGGTCCATTTAAACTTTGTTCCCTGCTGCTGTCAATTTCTGTAAAATATATTTTCTCATGGAATTATATATTTCAGCTAGAGTTTCCAATTCATTTTGCATATACTTGTGCAAAATGTCTTAGTAGTTTTTTTTTTTATCTTAATATATTTTATTATGGGCTTAATGAAAAACAACCTTGAAAATCAACCAAGCCTTTTAAAATTAGAAGCCAAAATTAAGACAAATATGGTAGACTAATTGTTTGTACTTGGATTATCTAATTTACAGACTTGAGACTTACATAGATTTATTTTGACCTTTTTTCCTGAAATTACATTTTATTATTTTATATGA
>CM053567.1:59793716-59818867 GCA_028646485.1 Cryptoprocta ferox
TGCATTGAATGTGTATATTGCTTTGGGTAATAATGACATTTTAACAATGTTTATTCTTCCGATCCATGAGCATGGAATGTTTTTCCATTTCTTTGTGTCTTCTTCAATTTCTTTCATAAGCTTTCTGTAGTTTTCATCGTACAAAATGTCTTAGTAGTTTTGAACATCATCAGTTTCAAAGGTTATTGCGTTGTTCTTATCAGTTGGTGTTATTATGATTTTATCATCTGTTCATTAGTTTAGCTCACGGTTTTGATGTTTTTATTAGTTTTTTTCTCAAAGGATAATTTATTATGACTTCTTTACAAAATGTTTAACCTAAATATTTTTGTATTTATTTATTTTTCTTCCTTTTGGTTTACTTTTTTCCGAGGCTGTTGAATTTAATATTTGACTGATTTCAACATTATTTAAAATTTGTGCTGATCTATGTATTTAAAGATATGAATTTTCTCTGATTGATGTTTTTATTATAAATGATAAGTTTTGACATCCTGAGATATCACTGTCATTATTTTAAAAAATATTTTAATTTTGGAAACAAATGATCACTTCACATGTGGAATTGAGTAAATAAGTTTTTAAAAATTTTGAGTGATGGAGATTTTAACAATTTTTATTATTTTTTAGTTTTATTGGATTGTGACTAGAGAATATTATTTATATTCTTTCTACTCTAAGAGGTGCTAAGATTTTTTGAGGATCTCCTGTACGGCTAATTTCTATTGATATGAAGACTCCTCCCTGAATCTACTTGAATTTGTTTATTTTGAAGGTGGTTGTGGTGTTCTTTCTTTTAGGTATTTATAACTCTTATATCTTCATTGTGATTTTTGGCCTTTATCACTATAAGATGTCATTCTATGTGCTTTTTGTTTTGTTGCTTGTTTTCGTGTTTTGGATCTGAATTTTACTTTCTTATATTAGAATTGAAAATTACTACATTTGACTGGCAGATCATTTATTTGCTTTGGCTAGAATACCTTTGTGTATCCTTTCCTATTTTGCTTTTTTGAATCAATTTTGTTTATCTGTGGATCTTATATTCAGAATAGAATTCAATTTTGCTTTGAAAAATTAAAGGTGAGGGACACCTGGATGGCTCAGTCACTTAAGAATCTGACTCTTGGGTTTAGCTCAGGTCATGATCTCATGGTTCAAGAGTTTGAGCCCCACGTTGGGCCCTGTGCTGGCAGCATGGAGCCTGCTTGAGATTCTCTCTCTTCTCTCTCTCTGTCCCTCCCCTATTCAGGCTGTCTTTGTCTCTCTCAAAATAAATAAATACACTTAAAAAAATTAAAGGTGAATTAAGAATGTTTATATTTATTGAAGTCATTGACATATTTGTTTTCAGCTCCATCTTACAAAATCAAGTTATTGTGTGTATTACATTTTACATTAGTGTTTCATTCATTAGGTTTTCTGTATACTGCACCATTTTGTAATTTTTCTATTTAGCAAGATATGCAGCTTTGTTCTAATGATTATGTTCATACTTATTACAGTTCTCTCACTACTTCCCTTATTTATTTTTCTGTTATTTGCTTTGTTAGCTTTAGTGTTAAGTAATATCCATTTTTAATAGTTTTATTTTTTTTATTTATTTGGGGAACATTTTATTTTATTTTTTTTCTTTTATAGTTTATTGTCAAGTTGGTTTCCATATAACACCCACTGCTCATCCCATCAAGTGCCCTCCTCCATGCCTATCAACCCCCTTCCCCTCTCCCCCAACCCCATCAGTCCTCAGTTTGTTCTCAGTCCATTTTCAATACTTTCTGTGTGCTAATCATCTAGTCTTTTTCTTCTGCTTCTCTTCTTATTTCATAGGTGAATTATTTCTACTGTGTCTAAATTCATAACCTTTACTTACTATTCTTCCACAAATATTCCAATCCATCTTTTTCTCTTTAGTTCACAAATAAATATATACAGTGATCCTTAGTACTTAATTTGTCAAAATTTCCCTAATCGTCTTTTGATTAGCTAGAGCTCTATCCAAGGAAGGGTTCACAAGTATAGCATCCTCTGAATTCTTGAAAGCTTAATATTGTTTTGCTAAGCCTTGATGCTTAAAAATAATATGGTGGTGTCTAAACTCATCTCACACCTTTCATTACTTCATTGATAATGTCTCACTAACATTTTCATATTTTGCATATTTCTGTCAAGAAGTCTGTGGTCAACCAAATTATCTTTTGTTTCTCTGTGAAACATTTCTTTTTTGTTGTATGTCTAGAGGATGTTTTTCTGTATCTCAAAGTTTAATAATTTTATTAGGATACTTATTAGCATGTTTTGTATTTGAGTATTTTTTCAAGTGAAGTTTGACACTTTTAAATACATAAAGAATTTATTTTCTTTTTGGAATATTTTCTTGAATATATTTGAAAATCTTAGTTCTATTTCATGATTTGTTTTTTCTTCTTAATAATCCTGATTGTTTGCTTCTATTTATATCTTTGCTTAAATCATCTTTTGCTGTATTTACAGTTAGACACTCTGATGTTGTCTGTATTCTGTCACCACTAGGACTCGAATTTACTTACCCCGCTTCTGTTTTCATAATCTGCCTCTGCCTAGGAATGGATGCAAACTGTCAATGTTGATTTTTTAATTTTTTTTAAGTTTATTTATTTTTGAGAGGGGGGGGAGGAGCAGAGAGAGAGGGAGACCCAGAATCCGAAGCAGGCTCCAGGCTCTGAGCTGTCAGCACAGAGTCTGATGGAGGGCTCAAACTCACGAACTGCAAGATCATAACCTGAGCCCAAGTTGGATGCCCAACTAACTGAGCCACCCAGGTGCCCCCTGTCAATGTTGAATTCATATATTCATTTACTTGTTATTAAAAGTGTTATACCTGTTTCTTAATTATGCTATAGGACATGGGTGATTTTGTTTTATTAACTTATTTATTTCTAGTTTTGAGAGAAGGCATAAAGAGATTTACATTGAAGTGATTGAAATATTGTAATGGAAATCAGAAATTCAAAATTCAAGTATTTAGACAATTTCAATATTTATATGTTCTAATACTGAATTTTCTACTTTAGAGGTTGGTATATTTGGTAGTCTTTTTATAGAAAATTCCTTTCTAATAAATTGAATTTTGAAAAGTTACACTTACAAATTTGACAAAAGATATTGAATACTCTGGGAAAACATTTTTTTAAATAAGTGATGGAATGTCATTCATCAATTATTATTATTTTTTTTGAGAGAGGGAAATAGGGAGTGTGAGCAGGGGAGGGGCAGAGAGAGGGAGAATCTCAGGCAGGCTCCCTTTGAACTTGATGCAGTCCTCAAACTCACAAAACCTGTGAGATCATGATCTGAGCCTAAGTCAAGAGTCCAATGCTCAACCGACTGAGCCACCCAGATGCCCTGGGGAAAGCATATTTTAAAGCTATTTGGTAAATTACTACTGCAAATATTTTAAATACTTCAATGAATGTCACATTGGACTTTAAAGAATGGCTTAAGGTTCTTAGTTCCTGATCTCATGATTGCTCATGAATACATATTATTGCTTGGTTTAGCTAATATTAAAGTATTAAATAATTTCCATTTATATTTATCATAATCCACCAAATTGCATACATCATCCTGAAACTATGTCCTTGGGCCAAATTTCAGTGTCACTTACAGATTTTTTAGAAATGCACAATTTATAGCCCATTTCAGAACTACTGCATCAGAATCTACATTTTAAAAATGTCCCTAGATGACATATGTGCCCATTAAAATAGGATAAGCATTGATCTAAAATAATGAGGAAGTTTTTTTAGTATTGTGAAATATTCTTTCTTTTCTTTCTTTCTTTCTTTCTTTCTTTCTTTCTTTCTTTCTTTCTTCCTTTCTTCCTTCCTTCCTTCCTTCCTTCCTTCCTTCCTTCCTTCCTTCCCTCCTTCCTGTTTCTCTTTATTCATTTTTGAGAGACAGAGAAAGAGCCTGAGCAGGGGAGGGGCAGAGAGAGAGGGAGACACAGAATCTGAAACAGGCTCCAGGCTCTGAGTTGTCAGCACAAAGCCCAACACGGGGCTTGAACCCATGAACCATGAGATCATGACCTAAGCCAAAGTTGGACGCCTAGCAGACTGAGCCATCCAGGCACCCCGAGTATTGTGAAATATTCTTTTAAAGTAGCAGTTATTCAGTTATTTAAAGGAGACATTGATTTGACATATTGATCTTTGCCAAATGCAGAGATGTTTAATTTTGCACTACCGATGGAATAGAATTCATAGTCAAATTAAGTCATCTTTTAAATTCTGGTCTTTTCTATATGGCAGGTGTTAGTATCATTGTCAAGAGATTCAGCCATTTTTGCTTTGACTTTTCCTAATGCTTATAAGAGATACACACACACACACACACTGATACACACACATTGGGTTCTTGCATATATATTTTTTCTAAAGCAGTGCTATCCAGCAGAACTTTATTGATATGCTTTCTATCTGCAGTGTTCAGTGCAGTAGCCAATAGCCACATGTGCCTATTGAGTTCTTAGAATTATGGAGAACTGGATAATTTTTAAATTTTAAAAATTTAATTGCTTAAATTTAAATCTAGAGGCAAACTATAGCTTGCTTTTATATGGTCCATGAGCTAAGAATGTTTTTGTTTTTATGTTTTTAAAGGATTATGGACACACACAGACACACACACACACACACGAATATGCAGTGCAACCCAGACGATGTCACTTGCAAACCCTAAAACATCTAGTGTCTGACCATTCACAAAAAACATTTGTAGACTCTTGCTCTGACGTGCTACTTTTACTTAGTGCAGCATGCAGAGCTAGGAAATAAATTTCAAAGCAGATATTTTGGAATGTATACTATTGTCTAGCATTTTCATCAAGATTTATATAAAGAATTGCTTGATAGCTTTGACTTTTACTGTTATGAAGCATCAATTTAACTTACGCGTTGAATATTCATAATGTTTTCATCTTTACGGTTGACAGTTTTTTAATAACATCCAAAATTTAATTGAAGCCAAGGAATGTTGCAGAGATCTTCAACCTCATAAGACAATATCAGTGCTTTTCAGAGAAATTTTTTCTGTATCATTAAGTATTCGTGCCTACAGACTAGACAGAAAGATAAAAAATTTTAAATTCCATAGAATTTTCTTTTGGGTATTGCCTCCTCAAATTAAAATTTTACTGAAATCTATTTTTTTTTTCATATTTCATGGCAGCTATGACATCCATGTGGTCATCAATTCCCCCCCCCCCCCAGATTTTGAATTTTAGGAATCTGCAAAAATTATGTTTTAGATAAAATTTCTCAAAAATGCTTACATAAAAATACTGAAAATTTCAAATTATCAAATTCTCAGTAATTATAATTTGTTATACAAAGATTACATCATGAACTGTATCTAAAATAATTTGAATGATATTTAACATTTCCTTCAGAAAGAATGATTCATTACTTCTGTACTAACTCTAATTATTCAACTTTATATATTATTTCTTAAATGTTGTGTCATATTACTTGATGCCAGTATTTGTAGTGTGAATAAATTCCTTTCATAATATTATCAAGTTTTGCTATGATCTTTGCCAAATGCAGAAAATTTCAATTATCACTCTCAAATTCTTGGATGATCTTCTGAACACATTTGCTTTGCCAAAACCAAATTATGTATATTATGTGTTCAAAAACATGCCATCTCTTATTTTCATTTAGTGTCTCTTCTTCAACAAAAATAGTTATTGATTTTTCCATATTAGATTTACATTCTAAATACAGGACCCTGTGATTGCTTTTCAGTCTACTTTACCCTTGTTTACTCCCCATAATTGAGTATTGCTCCTTCTCAAGTATTCATTGATATTTTTTATACCTGCAGAAATTCAGACTAACTATAAGATCCTTTCTTAAAGTAAACAGAATATAGTGATTTTTTTCATTTGAAAAAATCAGAATATGACAAACATACCAAAACTTCCTACCTGTGCTGACTTCTGTAAGGTCAGACTTTCTTTCATGAGATGAATGATTCTTAGCAAGAGTAGCTCTCTGATGAATATTAAAAAGGTGTCCATATTTTGGGATTTTGGTGGACTATACTTGGTTTGATGAAGTTTTCAGGATTTTGTTTTTCTGTTAGTTTATTGAAAGTCAGTAGTCCTTGTAGACCTAGAAGTGGGAGATAATTTCACATCCTGTTCCATTAGTTATGATTCATATTACATTCTGCTGAAACTAATAGCTCTGAGGTTTTTATCCCTTTTTTTGTCATTCGATTCTTATTCCTCAGTTTTTTTTTCAGTGTTCTAATTAATGTTCTTTTTCCCTTTTTTTGTGGAAAGTTTTCCAGTTTTTGTCTTCTTGTCTCAATTTTTATTATAATTAAATAGGGTTATTATGATAATTGTATTCTGATAATTTTATTGTACATTTGATTGTGTTTCCACTACTTAGCAAAAATAATAAAGCATAATATAGCATTATATATGGCCTGCTTTGGAAAATAACAGCAAATTTTAACACAACATTTAATTTTTCTAATGACCAAACTTCCACACTAAATATTTTGATTCTTTAATAATGAATGCATCATTATATAATATTGTCTCATTTAAACCTATATCAATATTTAGTTTTGGATTATTAATGATTAATTAATTATAGTTGCATAATTATTGATATCATAATAAAAGCACCTTCTAGACATAGATAGGGGATTCAGTAGTACTTTACAGCAATGTTGCAGTAAGCAAAATACAGTTGGTATAAACTTCAATAAAAATACGTTAAATATAAATATATCCACTGAATTAATGCAGGGAGAGATTTTTTAATTTTATAAACATATATATTACAATGTATGAAAATAGGTAATTAGATCAATAGATATAAAGATGATGGATATATCAATTTGAAGCCCAGCTACTTGTTAGAGGCACAGATTATTAAAGATATTATTAAATCACCACTATATTTTGATTATTATATTTTTACTTTATCAAATTTGTTTCTCCTTTGTAAACTCAAGTGGAATGTATGATAGAACAGTCTATCCAATTTACTGGAAGTTTGGCGTAATAAGTATGCAAAAAAAACATTTTGAGTAAACATTTATAATAAAAATATAGAAGTAAAAATATTTGAAGTGGGACACCATTAGATATGCTATGTTCAATCTGAATACCCAAACCCATCCAGCATTTTTAGTGAAACAATGACTTCACCTGTAACATATATTCTCCCTTTTTCCAAAAGAATCTTCACTACTTATCATGGCAGAATGGTTAGAAAGATAAATTGCATATCTAGACATTATGTACCATCTGTTAATTAAATCATAACATTCTCCCACTTCTGCTTGAATAATTTATTTGTGTGATAAATTTATCCATGTAGTTCTCTATTCTCTTAATTCTCTCTCAGGATTCTCCCCAGTTACTTATACAGAGATAGTTTTGACACCCACCTCAGCACATGCCCAAATATATAAGAATACTGTGGTCACTATAGTTTTTCTTAGACTCCCTCCTTTTCCCAAATGCATATCTCTTTATGTAAGTTTTGTTCTATCTCCCTTCTTCCCTTACTTCCTCTCTCTGACTCCTCTTCCTCCCCTGTAACTTCTTCTGTCCATTGACTGCCATGATTTATTACACAAAGGAAAGTAAATGTTGAATAGGGACATACGAAGAAGAAAAGTACCTGGTTTATTAAGCTTTGAAAGGCCAGCTCAGAGAGCCTAAAATGATGAAGTAACATGATGTCTAATAGTGATCTCATGCAATTGTTGACAATATAACTTTTGAACAGTTTGTTAGGGTTTCTATTTGTTTTCATCATGCTAATAGATCCATTGATATTTTGCAATACTTTCTATTTGAAACTCAGATTTTAATAACTAAATTCCATTAAAATTATATAATCTGTAAAGATGAGGTCCATTGAAACATGGAAAAATTTTAAGCTATCCAGTTTAATTTAAGCAAAACAAGGTAGCCATAGTTAAAGCTGGATGTTAGCAGTTGTATTGTTCTGAGCCAAAGAAGGATACCATTCTTTAATTTGTAAAGGAAATCATCTGCAATTGTTCATGGGTATTTGATTAGTCGTATTCTATATATTTTGGGTATTTGAAAGTGGACGATTCATTTAAAAATATGCAGTGAAAGTAGAAATAAAATCAAAGACTTATGTGTTTAAAATGGCATTGATAATTACTTAAAAATTAATGGCAATTTTAATAATTCTATATACTCTATTCTTCCCTTGTCAAAGCTTCTATTGTTGTTACTGTTATTTTTCTGATTTACCAATTTGTTGTATATAGTTTGAATTTCATTTTTCTACGATATATGGTTACAATGTGTTCCTAGTGGTAGCAGTTGACTTTTGTAAGTCAATTTGTTAATTCTATAGACAAGCTAATTTCAAATAGCTATTATACAATGTCCACTTTAGCTTTCTGTATGTCAATTTTACAAATAGATATACTTCTGATATGAACATGTCATATTTTATCTACAGCTACAATGTTACTTTATACATTGTTTGAAAAAAATCAATAATATTCTCTAATAGTTTGTTAAAATACCACCTTGTGATCTTTCTTCATGGGAAAAAGAATAAGGAGAGATTCTAAGAGATTGATGTCAGCTCCTCACTGAATGGACATTTGACATTCTTACTCCTTTCATCCAGACATAGGCAATTCAAAGTTATAGTCATGTTTGCCTTCTATTGGAGTGAATCCTAAAAAAATAAAGGATGGAATAGTTAGTGCTGTTTTATACATAGGGATGTAAGAGGGAGTGAATCACCTGGCTTGTTTTTCTTCTTAGAATGTATAAGGATCCAAAAGTGAGCCTGTTGCTTAGCTTCACACAGTGTTCTTTTGTATATCCTTCAAGTGCATCATCTTTTTAGTCATCCTCATTTTATTTAAAACATTTTGGGACATCTTATCAATATGGGACCAGGCATTCTAATTTGAGTTTTTGTTTGTCCTCTGACTTTGGAGTCATTGCTGAGTATCTTAGCTGCTCAGCAGCACAAAAATGATAGGAACAACTTTTTTTTTTTTTTTTTTTTGTCTTACAGAAAATATACCTTCAATTGACTCATACCCCTCATACCTCATACCTTACAGACCGAGGTATCTCAATATTTTAGAACTATTTAGAGATTGATAGACATTCTTTCTCATGACCTGAATATTGGCACAAATGGCATTAGGAACACTCCCTGTGATATTATAGTTTAGTGACTATTTAGCTAGGCCTATAATTTATACAATATTTATGTGGTCTTTCCATTACATGAACTTAGTTTCCTTATAGTTAATTTTTTTAAGGTCAGTCTTTAAGTTTGTTTAAATTTTCTTTTTCAGGAAATGTACCCAAGAATTCTGAGAGAATATACTCAGTTGTCCTGCTGTGATTAAACAAGACGCTGCTGTATTTTGTAAGTTCATCTATTTTTATCCTAGCTAAAGAAGACTCTGCTACAGAGAGTCACATATTTCATTTGGAATTAGAGTTAAACTTTCTTTAATGGAAGGGTTTTAATTGATTTTATTTTTTTTCAAACTTTCTTTTACCCAGATTTTATTCAGTTTCAGGGAATAGCATTTCTTTTTCAAATTAACTCTGTTTTCTTGTATCTATTAGCCACTATTTTAATGACTGTGATAAGAACTTTATCAGTTGAAGAGCTAGATGTAAGAGGAAGGGCTGTCAGTAGTACCAATTTGCCTGGGCAAATATATTGGTAATTATAATGTCCTCCATTTCAGCAAACATATATATTTAATATTATCTCTACTAACTGCCTTATATGGTCTCATGAAAGCAACTGAATACTGACTATCTTTGGGAAACATACTGATTTTATTTTGTTACAAATATAGCTTTTACATTCAAGGATTATAATATTCATCATGATGAGACGTGTACTACATAACTTTGATGTACTAGGATCTAATATTTATGCATTTTATATGATAAAAAGAAAGTGAGCAAAGGCTTCTGTGTAAAGAGTCATGAATGACATTAAATTGAGTGTCTCCTGAACCTTCAAATTTACACCCCTGGTTATCTCAAAGTTAAAATATTTTGCTATATGAGTTTCTAAAACACAGTATAAAGCAAATAGTTTCCCCCTTTGTTTATAAGCTACCTTCTGATATTGAGATAAAATAGTCTTTTGCCTCTAATTAGTTTTCTATGAAAAACCCAGTAGATTGAGAAAATGTAATACGTGTTGTTAACTTTAACTTTTGCAACTTTTCCTTTCCTTTGCTTTTCTTTCATGCAGACTATTTCCACCAAATAAAAGAAAAAAAATTATGCTGTATCTTTCTATAATAAATACAAGGGAGATCAAATAAATGAAAATATATACCTAAACACTTGTAATCTGTGGCACAGTAGCCATTCCAAGTGCTTTTTCATTGGGGGTGTTTTGCTAACCCAATATGTTTGAACATATTGTGTTGAACATAATTAGTGTTGAATGTGACAACATGAAGACCACACTGAAAGGCAGATTTTAGAAGCCCATATAGTAATTTGGAGGGCAGAAATCACTTCAGAAATATCCTGAAATTTATGGAGAATCACTTACAAAAGGGAAATTTTATAAAGACAAATATTGATATTTCATGTAAAAAAATAAAGATGTAGAAGGCTAACACAAAAATCATCTTAAATTAAATTCCAATTTTTTCAAACCCTATCCATTTGTATTTATTTTCAGTTTTATTGAGAATGGATTGATGTATATTACTATATAAGATTAAGGTATACAGAATGATGGTTTGATTAACATATATTATGAAATGATTACAATAGGATTAGGTAACATCCATTATCTCATATAGATAAAAGAAAAGAAAAGAAAAAATTCTTCTTGTGAAGAAAATTCTCAATATGTACTCTCTTAACAACATTCCTGTACATCATGCAGCAGTGTTAGCTATAGTAATCATATTGTACATTACATCTCTATTACTTATTTATCTTATAATTGGAAGTTTGTACCCTTTGACCACTTTTCTTTAATTCCACCTCCCCTCAGCCCCTAACTTAGGTAACCACATGTCTCATCTCTTTTTCCATGAGTTAGGAGTTTTGTTTTGTTGTATTTCTTTTAAGATTCACATTTAAGTGAGATCATACAGTATTTGTCTTTCTCTGTCTGACTCAGCAGTATGCCTTAAAGTTCTATCCATACTGTCTCAAACAGTAGAATTTCCTTGTTTTTTTTAATAGTATTCCATTGTGTGTGTGTGTGTAATATATATATTACTTCTTTATCCATTGATCTATTGATAGATACTTAAATTGTTTCCATATCTTCCTTATGGCAAATAATGCTGCTATGAACATGGGAGTGCAGATATTTTTTCAAGATAGAGTTTTTGTTTCCTTTGAATATATTCCCAGAAGTAACATTTCTGGATCAAATGGTAGTTCTTGTGTTAATTCTTTTGAGGAAACTTCATACTGTTTTCCATAGTGACTGTACCAAATACTTTCATTATGGTCACACCATCAGGACACAAGTTTTCCCTTTTATCTTCATGTGCGTGCGAGCATTTATTATGTTTTCTTTTTTTTTTTTAATTATGTTTTCTTGATGATGTCCATTTTCACAGGCATGAGATGAAATCTCATTGTGGTTTTAATTTGCATTTCTCTAATGACTAGTGATTTTGAAGCATCTTTTCATGTGTCTGTTGACCATCTTCTTTGCAAAAATGTTTATTCAGGTGCTTTGCCTGTTTTTAAATTATACCATTTTGGGATTTTTTTTTTTTTTGCTATTGAACTGTAGGAGTTTTTAAGTATTTTTTGGATATTCACCCCTCATCAGATATATGGTTTATAAATATTTTTTCCCATTCTGTAGATTGTCTTTTCACTTTGTTGATAAGTTTCTTTGGCTATGCAGAAGCTTTTAAGTCCGATATGGTCCCTTTGTTTTGTCTTTTGTTGCTTATGCTTTAGCTGGGATTTCCAGAAAATTATTACCAAGACCCATGTCAGGGATCTTTATTCCTGTTTTCTTCTAGAATTTCATAATTTAAGATCTTACATTTAAGTCTTTAATCCATTTCAAGGAAATTTTTGTGAGTGGTGCAAGGCTTGGGTCCAGTTTCATTCTTTTGTATGTGACTATCCAGTTATTTCAGCACCTCACATTAAAGAGATTATCTTTTCTGCACCAAGTATTCTTGGCTCCCTTGTCAAATATTAGTTGGCCATTTATACTTCTGTTTATTTCTGGGCTCTGGATTCTGTTCCATTGGTGTATTTTTGTCTCTTTTTATGCCAGTACTATATTGTTTTAGTCACTATAGCTTTATAGTATAGTTTGAAATTAGGAAGTATGATCCTGTTTTGTTCTTCTTTCTCAGGATTGATTTGGCTATTCAGAGTCCTTTGTGGTTCCATATAAATTTTGAGAGTATTTTTAAAAATCTTCTGTAGGGGTGTCTGGGAGGCTCAGTCAGTTAAGCATCCGACTTCAGCTCAGGTCATGATCTTGTGGGTTGTGAATTTGATCCCTGTGTCAGACTCTGTGCTGACAGCTCAGAGCCTGGAGCTTTCTTCAGATTCTGTGTCTCCCTCTCTCTCTGCTCCTCCCCCACGCATGCTCTGTTATCTCTCTCTCCCTCTCCCTCTCAAAAAAAAAAAAATAAACATTAACATTTTAAAAAATTTTCTGTAAAAAATGCCATCATAATCTTGATAGTAATTATATTGAGTCTATTGATGGCTATTAGTAGTATTGATATTTTAACAATATTAATTCTTCCAATCTATGAACATGGAATACCTTTTCATTTAGTTGTGTCATCTTCAATTTCTTTCATCAGTGTCTTGCAGTTTTCAGAATAGAGGTCTTTCACCTCCGTGGTTAAACTTGTTAGGTATTTTATTGTTTTTTATGTCATTGTGAATAAGATCTATTTCTTTTTCTTGTTCTTTCATAAAATTTATTGTTAGTGTACAGAAAATCTACTGACTTTTACATGTTAATTTTGTATCCTGCCACTCTACTGAATTTGTTGATTAGTTCCAACAGTTTTTGGTTGTCTAGAATTTTCTATATATAAATTTATGTCATCTGAAAATAGAGACAATTTTATTTCTTCCTTTCCAATTCTGATGTTGTTTGTTTGTTTGTTTGTTTATTGCCTGATTGGTGTAGCTAGGACTTAACAGTACTGTGTTGAGCAGGAGTGGTAATAGTGGGCACTCTTGTTTTGTTCCTGATGTAAGAGTACAAATTTCAACCTTTCTTATTGAATATGATGTTGGCTGCAGATTTGTCATACATGGCCTTTATTATTTGAGATAAGTTCCTTATTTTTCTAATCTGTTGTGTTTTTGTAATGAATGGATATTGAATTTTGTCAAATGCTTTTTCTGTATCTGTTGAGATGATTATATAATTCTTTTCTTTCTTTCTATTAATGTGATGTATTACATTGATTAATTTGCATATGTTTAGCCATCTTTGCAAACCAGGGATAAATCTCACTTATTAATGGTGAATGATCCTTTTAATGTGCTGCTGAATTTGGTTTGCTAATATTTTGTTAAAAGTGTTGTAATTTTTGCATCTACATTCATCAGGGATATTGGCCTATAGTTTTCTTTTCTAGAATGCTGGCTTTGGCATAAGAAAGTACTAGCTTTATAAAATGAGTTTGGGAGTGTTTCCTTCTCTTTCCTTTTTTTGAATACTGAAAATAAATGGTGTAATACTTCATCAAATATTTGATAAAATTCAGGAGTGAAACCATCTGGTCCAGGGCTTTTGTTTGTTGGGAGATTTTTAATTAGTGATTCAATTCCATTAATAGTAATTGATCTGTTCAGATTCTCTATTTTTTCCTGATTCAGTCATAGTAGGTTGTGTGTTTCTATGAATTTTTCCATTTCTTCCTGGTTGTCCAGTTTGTAGGTGTTTAGTTGTTTATAGTAGACCTTTATGCTTCTTTATATTTCTATGGGCTCAGTTATCTGTATTAATATTTTTCTCAGTGAAAACCATGAAGTTTTTACCCTAAAGCACTACATTTAATAAAAATTATCAATTGTCTATTTTTTACTAAATAGGTTTATCTGTGTATCTCTCTCCTAAAATTCATTTTTTGATCATTGAGTAGCAACAGCATTCAATGACTATATAATTTTTATTAATAAAAAGTATTTGTTGAATATTTACAGTGTATCAAACCCTATGCATGAAAAATGGCAAAAAAAATTGGTGTTCAATATGATCTGTGTACTTTTATCAGTGGTGAATATATCTCTTCTATTAGGATTTTACAGAAGTTTCCTGTTCCCCCATTAGTACATCAGTTTCTACACATCTAAGAAATCCAATTTAGAAACCATAGAGGTATATTAGACCTTAGACTTGTAAAATGTAAGAAAGATTTTTAAGAGCCAGGAAGAAATATATTTTTGCCTTTGGTCACACTCCTCTTTATTACTCTGAACATTTGTGGTGTATTCATCTAGTGAAGAATCTGGAATATATGGAGAAAGTCAAAGAGAGAAATAAAAATGTGGTCACAAATTTTCAGTAATAGCATCTCTCTGATAAAAAAATTAAGGAAGTAGAATAATTTCATTTGAAAAAGAAAATGGTGCAATAACTGAATATTATTATTCTTCATGTATATGAAGAAACCTCATGGGAAAGGCAGATGGCTCTTTATTTTGTAGCAATTAAAAAAAAAAATCCCAAGTATAATAACCCTGGACTGTTACCAGTATAGATTTCCATGCTGTGAGAAATTTTAAGCACTAGAATACTTACAGGTAGATATTTGAAAATCCCTTATTTCAAAATAGCTCTTCAAGCAAAACCTATCCCATCTTTGAAAGACTATCTGAGAGAAAAAGTGCAAATTACAGCATGAAATCTTCCGAGTCTAGGATTAAATGATCATAAATTAGTTACTGTTTTACCTTCTGTAACAGCTCATTAGCTTCAATCAACATTGGCTTTGATTTTCTGAGACCGTATGGAGGAGGAAGTTAGCTGGTTTAATAAAACATCTCCTGCTCAGCGATGGTCCCAGTTGAATAACTATTCAGTCCCTCATAGAGAATTAATATAGTTTTCTCTACGGGTTTAAAAGATAATCAAAGCAGTTCCTTTGTCTTTGGTATGAGTTCTTTCCTGCAACTAGAGTAAGTTCATCTGCCTGGAATTCATCTAAACAAATGTTTTAATGACCACATTAAAAACAATCACAGCTATCTTTTTGCTGTCCATTTTGCTTTTCCCTTCAGAGAGGATTATACTTCACAGGTGAGACCTATACACTATATTATGATTCTTGGACCTCCCACAAGGCTATCTTTTGTAGGCCACATACATGTTCAAAAAGACGTAGAAAGCAAGCAATCACTGAACAAAGGAAGTGTAAAATGAAGAAGCGTTGCCGTTATTCAGAGAATACATCTAATTAAAATCGGATTAAAACTTAGATGGGTAATAAATGGCTGATATCGGAGAATAGAGTAAGAACATTCTTGACTTAAGAATTTATTTAAGGTATATAGATAGGTCCCAGATTTAAAGGCATTGGAAAGGAAATGAGTAGGAGGAAGCAAAGTTAAGTAGGTAAGATTGATTGAAACCTTGAAAGGTCTTAATTCCATGCTACGAAGCCTATACTTCATTCAGTAGGAGGAGCAATGACGAGAAACATTTCAATGAGATTCTCTTCTACCAATTCTTAACAACTGATGTGGGGGCAAGGGTGGAAAAAAATCAAAGATGATGTCATAGTTTTAGCTCTGAAAAAGTGTAAAAATATACAGTGAATGGAAATATGAAAATTAAAGAGGTGCGATGGAGGTAGCAGTTTGTATAAATGATGCAATTTTTGAAATATTCTGAACGTATTTTCTAAAAGTGTCTTATCTCAACTTATATTTTTATCTCAAACCCATTTTTTATCCTTGGCATTTTTGATAGTAAAACAAATGGCTCATTTGTATTCATTTTTGTTTTACACTGTCACTGTATCTCTAGTTTATCCAAAAGTGAAATTTTAAGTGAAAAAACTTAGGAATTCTTGAAATGTTGAAAAAAATGTTTGATCATTTTGTGGTAGTTTTTACCCACATAAAGCCCAGAGTCCACATTCAGGAGTATTTGTTTGCTTCATTAAAGGCATCAGTTTGTTTTGTACCCGTGGACATTTTATAGTAACAAAATGGATTTCATTCTTTGTTTCACTTAAAGATATTCTTTTTACTTCCTAAAAGGCAGAGAGTCACTTTGTAAGAAAAAGGTAACTATGAGGTTGTAGCCTAGATATTTGCTTTGTTGGTTTGCTCATTCCATGATAGGCATCTATTTATGATGTGGCCAAGGGTAATTTTGATATTGTTGAGGAAGAGAAAATGATGCTTATCCTGAAATTAAAAAAAACTTATTTAGCTATTTAAGCAGTATTTCTAAAACTCTGCATCGGGTGTATGAGAGTGTTACAGATGGCATAAATACCTTTTAAATGAAGTTAGCATAAAATAATAAAAATTAGCTTAATATTTCCGTAGGTGCCAGTGAAGAATAATGTAAAGTAAAAATGTTTAGTAGTAATTTTTAAAGACCATTATGAAGATCAGAGGGATCTTTGCATGTGCAGTCATTTGGGCTCTAGCAATCCGTTGTGATAGACTAGAATTAAAACTGATTTCAGCAATGCAAACTAATATTTCATATTGTGTTTTTAGATCAACTTTTACCATTTTGTTTTTAATATATATCATGATATACTTTTTAGTGTTGTTACATGTTACCTAATCTAAAAGTAGTTTGTGGTAATTGACAAGAAAAATGTAGACTCTGAGCTAAAAACCAGTGATGGTTTAAACTGGGTACAAAACTGGACAGGAGATTGTGTTGTCAAAACCAGCCAAACAACCAAATAAACAAATGTGTTGGGAAAGCTATAGCATCTCAGTATATATTTGAGTTTGTTATATTTGTAAATGAAAGGCTAGGAGTTCAAGAGAACTCATGTGTTGTGAGGATGTGTATACCTTTGAACAACATAGTGGCGTGTATTTTCAGTAGAAACTTTGGAAAATATAAGAAAAGTCTTCCACATATGATCAGCCTTTGATAGACACTCTAGACAAAACTTAATGCAATTACATGAGGAAGCAAAGTGATTATAGCAGCTTTCAGATTACCTGGAAACACAGGGAAGAAGCCTGAAAACTCTTGAAAGAATAAATATATGGCAGATTATTCCTTAGACAGTTGTCTTAAATATGCACTGTCTTCAGCAGGTTTACAGTAGGAGTTTTATAGCATACAACTCATAGATGAGATTTTAGTGAGTATCAGAAGGGCAGGAATTTTAATTCCTGACTGAAAAAGCACCTCTAATGCTAGAGATATCAGCCATGTTGAAAATAAAAGACATTTCATTGTGAAAGTTCACGATTATGAATTCATTCATTTAGGCAACCCATAAACTTATTTAACATATTTGCTGCCCATTCTGTTTATCATCAGAAGTGGAGGTATCTGTGTGCAAGATGAACATTTTTGTGAGGAAAAACCTCTAAATGCTTAAAATGAGTGCTAAGAGGAGATCTAGAAGTTTTTTGTCTTAAAAATGTGAAAAGATCTTGAAGATACACTACATACCATCATCACAGTAGAACCATAAGTTTACCCTCTTAATGAGTTTAGTCTGATTGAAACTCCATTGGGGCGCCTGGGTGGCTCAGTCAGTTAAGCATCTGACTTTGGCTCAGGTCATGATCTCACGGTTCGTGCTGACAGCTAGCTCAGAGCCTGGAGCCTGCTTCAGATTCTCTCTCTCTGCCTCTCCCCTGCTCGCACTGTCTCTCTCTCTCTCTCTCTCTCTCAAAAATAAATAAACATTAAAAAGAAATTAAAAAAAGAAACTCCATTGTGATGTATTTGTTAGGTAAATGCAGTTTTCTAGTTCAGTGATGGAAAATGTGCATACTCCCCCTGCTCTTTCTTTCTTTATCTGTGTTCTATACTGTGGATTTATGGCACTTTTGTTATTTGGAGTAAAGCTCTTAACACCCCTAAATGGGAAAAAATTACTCTGTAACATCTGTACAAGTGCAAAAATTAGAAGTCTCTAAGAGGAAAAATCACAGTTTCTTTTCAGTTAGAGATTTGTCTATAGAATAGAGATCGATATGGTAAGTATCAGTTCTAAAATAACAAATGTTTATCCATTATTCCTTCTCATGAGCTGTAGCAGTGATTCTTGGTGTTAGCAGAAAGGTGCTTTATTTCTTCTTCTTTGTCCATAATTACTATCAATTGCATCCTTGGGCATCAATGATAGAAACCATGACAAAATTTAAAAACCTTAGGTCTTCCATTTTTATCTCTTTTGAAAAGTTTACTCTCTCTCGCTCTCTCGCTCGCTCACTCTCTCTCTCTCTCTCTCTCTCTCACATACACACACACATTCTTGACATAATCTCGGATGATATTGATAACATTTCCTTTTGAATTATTTCTTTATTAAAAAAAGATTTTCTTTAACTGTGGCAAACTCTGATTTGTTTTCTCAGCATAATTAACAGCTGTGCCTTTCTATTTCAGTTGTATTAACTTTCACATTAATTAATTCACCTTTTGCCTTGCTCTGAACTTGATATTGAAAAAAGTTTACACATCATTGATTCTTACTATGCCTCAGATAACTGATCCTGTTATAATGACTTATAAAATACACATCTGAGAAAATAAGAGACTTTTCCAAGAAATAGAATATGTCTTAAACTGATTTTGTTTCAGTGAGGTCATTATCAATATGGAAGATGTTTTGATAAGAAATCTAGAAAATTATAGAAATTGAAAACAGTATTTAATAGACTGACAGTATTGTTGTATACAGCCTCAGGTCTCCCTAACACTAAACATTCTAAAACTCTGGCTTTATATTATTAAGTAAATGAAAATGAGTTCCTTGCAATTTATATGGTAGCAGAATAACACTTAAGTATCAATCTGCTGAGATGTTCTGATTTCCGGACTACTATTTCACCTTTTGTCATTCTCTGAGTCTTCTGTGGCTTCAACAACATGTACATGTTAGACATTTTATTTATGCTGCTGAGAATACTGGTTTCAAACTCACTTCTGTATTTTGAGGAGACTTGCATCAAAGCTTTGTTGATGATGACAAATGCAGGCATTTGTGTTTTGAGGATTCTACATCCAAATCCAGCCTTGGTCACATTTTGAATGCTGAATCTGCAAAAGAGAATAATTTCTGCTGTGGGGTGGCACAGAAAATTTTACAACATTTGGAACCGAACGGGGAAAAATTGGGCCATTTTACATGGACTTCTCCTATGGTTAGTCAGAGCAGTTCCTCAGTGTTCTTAGTCTGAAGGCGAAGTGGTCATGTATCTAAATGCATTATTGTGTTCCTGGTCAGTAGAGAGTTAGCAACATAATTGCTCAGCCTCAACCATTACACAAAAATAGTCCAAAGAAATTTTTGCATCACATTCAAGTCTTGATCTAAGTACATCTCTCTTCTGTGCTTAAGAAATGTTCATTTTTCTTAAAATGACTGAGAATATGTCCCTATATATTAGTGGTGATATTCTGTCATTTGTGTTATGACACAGTAAATCACATAAATTCTTTCAATGCCAGTCCTAGAGGAAGACTGAAGTGGAAGACTGAATATTACATCATGGGGTAAGAACTATGTGTATTATGAAATCAAGTAGGAGCGGAATTAAATTATTCCCTTGAATTGAGTCATGACATTTAGTACTGCTCTTTAATAATTCTTTCTCCCTGCCATGAAAGTAACATTTCCTAGTAATATTTTCTTTTCTGTGTTGTTTTTTTTTTTCCCTTATGCTCTCCGTTTCAGGGTTGTCTTCCTAATTTATGTGGTCTGGAGCAATTAGATACTTGATAAACTAAATAAAAAGATGTGATTACATTATATTATTGTGAATTTAACCTACATATATTTTAATAACCAGAAAAGGTCAAACAATACTTACTTTTGAAATTAGAATAAACGTTAACTAATTTAGTGGTTGTATAATTATTTTCTAATGGTAATATGAAAATCTGTTTTGAAACAGGGTTCCTTGATATAATTTTTGTGCTGTATCAGTATTCAGTCAGAAGCTGAAAAATTAAGGTGTGTGTGTGTGTGTGTGTGTGTGTGTAGGAGCTGTTTATAAGGATTTATATAATTGCACGGGCTGGTAAGATATCTGTAAGGCTGTCATCTTTGCATGTGATACTAGAGTTGGAAATCCTGAAAAACAAGACAGGCAGCGGGGAAGAGAAGATGGATGTTAAGTGGGAAAGTGCAAGTAATAACTCACAAACATTTACTGAAAACAAAGAAAATGGATTGGAACTCATGTCACTTCTTACTTTTTGCTGCTTTCCACCTTGATGATATTGATGTCATACAGGAGAAACAGGTGCCCATCATGGCAAAGCTCAACAAATATCTGGCCCAAAAGAAGCTGAAGGAGGATTCAGGGAACGGTAGCATGGTTGCAAGCTCAGATTGTGTGTCATACCAATAAAGTGAGGTAAAAAGCTGCAGCAGGCATGATCTACAGATGACGGCTCTGCTCTGACCTTCCCAATAAAAAGCAATATGGCAGTTGCTTCACTTGTGCCCACAAAGCTCACAAAAGTGTCTCCGTGGCCCACACTAACTGGAATCATACAGCGTAGGGGATTCTGAGAAATGCTATTTATCTTAGCTCAGTTGATACATTACAGAGCCACCAAAGGGTCATGGGTCCATTTGGAAGTCTGAGGAAGTTTATATCTTCCCTTTCAGAATAATGTTTTTAATATTTTGAATGCATAAAACTAACTGCAGAAAATTACCCAGAGACTCAGTTATATTAAAATAGTTATCTGAGGCACCTGGGTGGCTCTATTGGTTAAGCATCCAACTTTTGATTTCAGCTCAGGTCATGATCTCATGGTCATAATCTCACAGTCCTGAGATAGAACCCTGAGTTGGGCTCCGAGCTGGGCATGGAACCTGCTTAAGATTCCCTCTCCCCCTCCTCTCCGTCCCACCCTGGCTCACACACATGTATGCTCTCTCTCAAAATGAATAAAATAGTTATCAAAACTTGAGAAGTGAAATTTGTGATATAGTAATAGATAGGTCTTGTAATATACTAAATGACAAGATCTAGACAAATATTTAATGTTTAATAACAGTAGTAGTTTTGAAGCTGTGGTGAGTGTAAGTCATACTTTATGATATTTATAACAAAATGTGATATGAAAATAGTTTCTTTGATGACACATTTGTAAATATTGCTAATCCTACTTTGGTTTGTTGACTAAAGTCATATTTCAAGAAATCAACTTACCAATTTTCAGCTAGAGGTTAGTGAAAATAAAGATACAACTTTTCTTTTCCTAATACACATGTATAGATTGAATTTTATTCCTAGACCCCATTGATAGGAACTATAAATCCGAGGATAGAACCTGTCCTTTGGAATCAAAAGCTCCTTTGGTGAAAGATCTTTACTGGTAGTTTTTCTTTTAAGTTTATTTATTTATTTTGAGAGAGAGAGAGAGAGAGTGCATGCAAGCAAACAGGGGAGGAACAGAGAGAGAGAGGGAGAAAGAGAATCCTAGGTAGGCTCTGCACTGTCAGCGCAGAGCCCCATGCAGGGCTCGAACTTAGGAACTGTGAGATCATGACCTGAGCCTACGTCAAGAGTCAGATGCTTATTTGACCGAGCCACCCAGGAGCCCCCAGATACTTGTTTTTAAGGTAAAAAGTTTAAAGAAGCATTTCTGAGGTCTAGAAGCCCTGTTGTGAAGTAACACATGCTAAATTATGTCTGTGGTATACTAAGCTTCACATTTTTTTTACATGTCTATAGTTAAGGAGTCTTAATTATAACAAACAGCATTTCAGTAGGACTCTGAGAAAAGTAAAATTAACATTACCACAAGAATTGGCACGCTAAGTTGTTAGTAGGCTCCCTGGGGTTTTCCTTCTTGCTATGAAGACTTCAATGATTTCTTTGTAGTTTAGCCACAGTAAAACACTATTTGGGCATCTGAGTATGGCAGTCCCTAAATATTTTAAAATAAACTTCAATCTGTATTTATAGGGAAAAACTTCTTTTTGCCTGCAATAAGATTGCACAGTTTATTAAATGGATATCACTATGTGGATACAAAGGGAAATATTCAATATTAGTATAGAGTATAAAATTTCTATCACATTCTGTTTTTAAATTGTGTTTTCTCTAACTTTGGCCCTTTGTTATTCTGTATTCACCCTTATTTGTTCTTGCCAACAGTCCTTAAGAAAAGAAGGACTCTGGGGAAAAATTTTTAATTTTCTGTTTCTTTTCTCTTCTTTTTTCTTTGATAAATTTGACATTATGTTGTGTAAATTTAAAGTGTAAAGCCTGTTATACTGATGCATTTATATACTTTAATATGATCACTATCAAAGCAGTATTTATCACATTGCATCATTATTGTACAATATTACTGTCTTTATTCATTATACTGTGCATTAGACCTCTGTGGCTTATTTATTGCTCGTTTTAAGTTTGCACCCTTAAATGCAATCAATCTTATCTACCCTCCTCCCCCACTCCCTGGTAACTACCCTTGTATTCTGTTTTTTAAGCAGATTTGGCTTTTTAATTAAATTATTATTATTATTTAGCTATTTTTACTGAGGTATAGTTGACATACAATATTATATTAGTTTCTTTTTTTTTAATATTTTATTTATTTTTGAGAGAGAGAGAGACAGCGTGAGCAGGGGAGGGTCAGAGAGAGAGGGAGACACAGAATCTGAAGACAGGCTCTAGGCTCTGAGCTGGCTGTCAGCACAGAGCCTGATGCGGGGCTCGAACCCACGAACCGCGAGATCATGACCTGAGCCGAAGCCAGACGTTCAACCGACTGAGCCACTCAGGCGCCCCAATATTATATTAGTTTCAAGTTTACAACATTGTGATTGACATTTATATGTATTATGAGAAGATCACCACAATAAATGTAGTTATCATATGTCACCATACAAAGTTACTACAATATTACTAACTGTATTCCCTATGCTATATTTTACATCACAGTGACTTCTTTCTTTTATAACTGGCATTTGTGCCTCTTAATCACCTTAATATATTTCACCCACATGCTCTATACTCCTCCCCTTTGGCAGCCACCAGTTTGTTACCTTTATTCACGAATCTGTTTCTCTTTTATTGTGTTTGTTCCTTTGTTTTGTTTTTTAGATTTCATATGTAAGTGAAATCATATGGTATTTGTCTTTTTTTGTCTGACTTATTTCACTTAGTATAATACCCTCTTGGTCCATCCAAGTGATTGCAGATGACAAGATTTCATTATTTCTTATGGCTGAGTAATATTCCATGGTGTGTGTGTGTGTGTGGTGTGTGTGTGTGTGTGTGTGTGTGTGTGTGAAATGGATTGTTGGATTATAGAGTATTTGGAATTCTTGGATTATATGGTATTTATTTTTAATTTTTGAGGAATCTCAAATTTTTGAGTGTGTGTGTGTGTGTGTATGGAATGTATTGTTGGGTTATAGGGTATTTGGAATTCTTGGATTATATGGTATTTATTTTAATTTTTGAGGAATCTCCATATTGATTTCCATGGTAGCTGCATTAATTTACATTCCCTCCAACATTGCACGAGGGTTCCCTTTACTCACATCCTTGCTAATACTTGTTATTTCTTATCTTTTTGATATTAGCCATTATGTCAGGTATGCAGTGATATCTCATTGTACTTTCCCTGATGATTAGTGATGTTGAGCATGTTTTTATGTACATGTTGCCCAACTGTATGTATTCTTTAGAAAAGTGTTATTAGATCCTCTGCCCATTTTTAATTGGATTATTTGGGTTTTCTTGGTGTTGAGTTATATGGGTTCATTAGAGGTTTTGGACATAAACCCCTTGTCAGATAGAGCATTTGCAAATACCTTCTATTAAGTAGTGCCTTTGAGTATTGTTGATGGTTTCCTTCACTGCACAAAAGGTTTTTAGTTTGATGTACTTCGAGCAGTTTATTTTTGCTTTTGTTTCTCTTGTCTGAGGAGACAGATCAAAAGAATATTGCTAATAAGATCAGTGATCAAGATTTTACTGCCTCTTTTTTCTTTTGGGATTTTTGAAATTTCAGGTCTTATATTTTGGTCTTTAATCCATTTTAAATTTATTTTTGTATATAGAATATACAGTCTCTTTCCATTTCTTTTCTTTCTGTTTGGTTTCATTTTGTTTCCTTTCTTCCTTCTTTTCTTTTCTTTTCTTTTCTTTTCTTTTCTATCTACATAGCTTTCCAGTTTTCCCAAAAGCATTTATTGAAAGGACTGTCCCCAGTGTATATTTTCGCCTCCTTTGTTGTAGATTAATTGACCATAGAACCATAGAGTTATTTCTGGGCTCTCCATTTTGTTCTATTGATCTATGTGTCTGTTTTTGTTCCAGAATCATGCTATTTTGATTACTGCAGATTTGTGGTATATTTTGAAATCAGGGGGCATATTATATCCAGCTTTGTTCTTCTTCCTACAGATTGCTTTGGCAGTTGGGAGTCTTTTATGATTCCATACAAATTTTAGGATTATTTGTTCTAATTATAGGAAAACTGTCATTGATATTTTTTATTTTTTTATTTTTTAACTTTATAGTTTATTGTCAGGTTGGTTTCTATATAACACCCAGTGCTCTTCCCCACAAGTGACCTCCACCATGACCATCACCCCCCCTTTACCATTCCCCCTTCCCGTTCCGCCCTCAGTTTGTTTTCAATATTCAAGAGTCTCTCATGTTTGTCTCCCTTCCTCTCCCTAACTCTTTTTCCTCCTTCCCTTCCCCATGGTCCTCTGTTAGGTTTCTTCCTGTTAGACCTATGAGTGCAAACATATGGTATCTGTCCTTCTCCGCCTGACTTATTTCGCTTAGCATGACACCCTCGAGGTCCATCCACGTTGCTACGAATGGCCAGATTTCATTCTTTCTCATTGCCATGTAGTATTCCATTGTATAGATGAACCACATCTTCCTAATCCATTCATCAGTTGATGGACATTTAGGC
>CM053567.1:59819367-60010327 GCA_028646485.1 Cryptoprocta ferox
ATCCGTTGATGGACATTTAGGCTCTTTCCATGATTTGGCTATTGTTGAAAGTGCCGCTACAAACATTGGGGTACAAGTGCCCCTATGCCTCAGCACTTCTGTATCCCTTGGGTAAATCCCCAGCAGTGCTATTGCTGGGTCATTAGCTCCTTGAATTTTCACTTTAGTGTGTTGTGTGATAACATGCTTTACCCATTTATCTGTTGAGTTTTAAAAATATTTCTTATTAATACTATTCCAGTTCAGGATGAGTATCCATCACCCTTTTATTATATTTTTATAGAAGTATATATTTTGTTCAAAAAATTTTAGAAGAAATTGTATTTAATCAGCATGTATTCATCTTCCATGAATACAAGTATGAAGATAAAAATCAAATTTATATTTAATTTCTAAAATCCTGTCACATTGTTGGAGATTTACACTCAGAAAACTATTATCTAACATTTAGCTGCATAGACAAAATTACATACTCAATGTAATATTTTATTATTTAGTTGATTCTTTCGAGAAGAGAAAGAAAATAAAACACTTTGTAATAAATGCTGCCTATTTTTCACAAGAAAAGGATATTATTGCCATGAAGACTAGGTTTTACAGTTAAGTGAATTTAAGTTACTGTAGGAAATGTAGTCTCCCAGCTCATATCTTAGGATATGATCATTCTAGGGATGATCTACTGGGATCATTCTAGGTAAGATCATGTTTTCATCTAGCTTAAATTTCAGTCTTTGATGTTGACAAAAAAAAAAAAAAAACTTCCCATACATTTATAAGTTCAATCTGTTTCCATTTAAGCATATATCTTTCCTTACATATAATTAAAAATAAAGTATTCCCTATTGTATAAAGCATGTTTCTATGTCCAAAAATTCTGTTTCTCTACTTTAATTATTATCATATTAAGCTTTCATTTTGGATTGATAGACTTTAAACAGATGTCCTCTGAGCCTTTACACATACAGATTATAAATAACCTTTTATTTAAAAAAATTACAAATATGAAATAATCTTGATAAGAAAACATGAAATCAGGGCACCTAGGTGGCTTAGTTGGTTGAGCCTCCTACTCTTGGTTTTGGCTCAGGTCATGATCCCAGGGTCATGGTATCAAACCCCACATTGGACTCTGCACTGAACCTGAAGCCTGCTTGAGATTGTCTTTCTCTGTCTCTCTCCTTCTCTTCCTCCCTCCCTCCCTCTGTCTCTCCCCCACTTTCAATGCACTCTCTCTATCTCTCTAAGATAAATAATTATAATAATAATCAAATTATAAAAAGAAAACATTAAATCATTAAAATTAGTTTTATGTTAGCTTTTTAGCCTATAGAATTATCAAGCTATTCTTAGTACCCTTTGAAAGCCAATTACTCTATCACTTTATGTGGAAGTAGAGTAATATTTACATATTTTTGGTTGATGTATAAATCAAGAATTATGAAAGACTTCCAGTATATTTCTTAAAGACTAAATGCATTGAGAGAAAAACAAATGTACTTTAAACAAAGTTGGTTAACTATATTGTTATTTCTTTGACATCTAAATTAGTCCTGCTACTAATTTCTGATTTATGGTTAAGGAGGGGGAATAATTTTCTGGTCTCTAATATCCCTTCAGTTGTTGGAAGACCGCTTTTAGGTCATGTCTCAGTTTAACATCTGTATTTAACTTTCTGCTGCATTCTGGTGTCAAACATCCTCTTCTTCAAATGTAATAGTGACTCTGGAATGATTGGGGTGATAAGGGCCAAACATGACTTAGGCATTTTTCCAGATCCCGGTTGGGCTTTGTATCTTTTACCTGGGAGGGTCTGAGAAAATTCTATAAGTTATGGAATGCAATGAAGATTTTTTTAGTTCCTTGAGGAAACTACAGAATTGTTTTTTTTTTTTCTAAAATCCCTTGGATTTATGCTGAATTAAACAAGTTATTCTAGGCTAATGTGCATATAGCTGTGAACCTGGGGTGAAGATAGAATTGTCAAAGGAATAAATTATAAACAGAATGTTCATCTTATATAGTTTTAATTGATTCAGTGTGTTTTTCTAACTTTAATCCATGAAAATAACATAATTGATGGCTACTATGAGAACCTACATGAATCCTTTATCCTACTATTTTATTTTTCTCACTGATTGTACATATTATGCTTTGCTTGTTTACATTTTTATTTCTTCATGTTCTTACTCATAACAATTATAACTGCTTTATAAGTAGACTAGAAACTTTTTTTCTTATTGAGAATATGATTATGGTAATTCATTATGTCATATAACTTTGAAATATTTATGCAATGTATTTTACATATAATGAGACTATTTCTAGCCAATGCTAATAGAGAGGGAGGAAAAATATTTACTCTAATAATAGAGATGCAGTTATTGACTCTTTTTCACCATTCTTAAGTCTTTATAAGATAGATAAAATCTTAGCAAATTGTCCAAAACATCCAAGTCCATTTGGCTAAGTTAACTGTATTTCATGTCTGAGGGAAAGTCATATGGTAGCATCCCCAAAGCATTGGTCTGTTTGCCTGCAATTGCTAACACATATTCATTTACTTCTTAATTAAATACGTATTTATTATGTATATACTGTGCTTCAGACATTGTATTAAGTGCTTTTTTATATCAAAACTTACTAAAGAAGTTTCTAAGGTTAGTTTTCATATCATTATATTTTTAATAATTTCAATTTTATAGTTGTTACATTATTTTCTTTCAATCATTTCACAGATATTCTTTCCTTCTCTCTAACCACTATCCATCTTCCCAGAATTATATCAAATTGTATCAGTCCACATTCATGATGGCAAATCACTAATAGAGATTATTTATTCTTAGTATAACTGGCATTCTTAGTTAGTATTCTTTTTTTCACCTACTGTTTATTAATTTCTTAAACTTTAATGCCATGTGGTTGATTGGTTAAAAATAGAGTATAAATTCTGGGTTTAAATACAACTCTGCCACTTTTTAGCCATGTGGCTGCTAATCTAAACATCTGGGTTCTTAATTTGTAACATGGGTATGTGAAAAAGCTCAGTGAGATAATGTATAATATATAATTAACCTTGAATCAATATCAATCTTTATTTTTTCAATGTTTATTTATTTTTGAGAGAGACAGAGACAGAGCATGTGCGGGGTATGGACAGAGAGAGGGAGACACAGAACTCAAAGCAGTCTCCAGGTTCTGCCCTGTCAGCACAGAGCCCAACATGGGGCTCGAACTCATGAACCATGAGAACATGATCTGAGCTGAAGTCAGATACTTAACTGATTGAGCCACCCAGGCACCCCTCAATATCACTCATAATAACTGGTGTTTATAGTAATGAAGCATGTTGAACTTATTATGATTAAATGTGAAATGTACTAATGAAGAGTCTAAAGTTACTACAGGTTATTTATATATTCATTAAAGAAATGGCTTTGTATTTTTAAAAAGTGTTTCTTTATCTTGAGAGAGAGAGAGAGAGAGAGAGAGAGAATGAGTGGGGAAGGGGCAAAGAAAGAGAGAAGGCAAAGAGAGAGTCCCAAGGAGGTTCCATGTTCAGTGCAGAGCCCAGTGACAGGCTCAGTCCCACCACCATAAGTTCATGACCTATGACAAAATCAAGACCTATATGTTCAACTGACTGAGCCACCCAGCTGTCCCGAATGACTTCATATTTTAAAGCGAAAGTTTAGTTCAGAAATCTCATAGTGCATTGTGTTTTTCTAATAATCATTTGAGAAGATCCGTGGTACACCTCCATGGCAAATGTATATTTTTAGCTAGTATTTATTAAGTTTATATAGCAGTCTCAGACATAGGAAATAAAAGTGTGCGCTGGTGTGGCAAACTGAATGAACACTTGAAAAATGGAAGCATATTCAGAAAAAGAAAAGTTATTTTTTGTCCTTTAGGGCTAATGGTGTTTAGCCTTGTTAAAATTATGTCTCAGTATTTGAAATGAGTCAGAAAAACATTATTTTGGAAGATTATACTTCCAAAGGCATATCATTTGCTTTTAATTGCCTTTTCCTTCTTTTTAGCTTTATTTATTTATTTATTTATTATTTTATTAAAAGTCATCAATTCCTTGTAATAATTAAATTACTTATCCTCATATAAAATTTTTATGTAACTCATAGAATCAAGATATTTGACAAGATTTATTTTTTTCATAATTCAATGTTTACCTGACTTCAGTTGTATCCTATTTTATCTCACTCCTATCCAGAAGAGTGGTGAGGAATACACAATCATAAGTTTATATTTTTATAAGTTTAAATTTGCACCACAGAATTGCTATGGGTATGTTAAAAAAAAAACAAACAAAACTCAGTTGGTGTTTGCCTTTGAGAAAACTGTAATAACTGTACTTCTATTTAGGTGCCTAAGAGTTTATTCTTGATAACTATGTATGATTTTTAATGCACAAAAACTCCTAAATTACAATATTCTTTCTTCAGTCTGTGCCTTGATGTTAATGAGAATTTGGCAAATAAAATGACAAAAGGTGTGCTTGAAGAGAAAGTCCTTTTTTTGAGGGCATAATATGACTTGTTATTACTACTATGCTGCACTGTTGGGTTGGAGAATATAATCTTCTTGTATCTGAGAATGCAGAATTTTATTTTTTTATCTTTAGTTCAAGTATCACACTGTACATAGTGAGATAAATTAGAGATTCTTCTGAAAGTACATGGTTGAAGGGGCTGAAAATCTTTTATGTAAGAGCAAATTCAACTTGTAGTAAATCTTTGCCAGTTATTGGCTCTAAAATTCTCCCAGAACTAATAGTTTTTATTTATCTAGGGATTTAAAATAAATTAGAAATCAAAGTATATCTTGGATTAATATAAAGACCTATATATAAATAGAATCTTGAAATATGAATTTTGTCATGACTCAAATAATAGATCCACTACCTGAATAACGTTTCAGTTGCTGGAAGTGGGTACCGTTGGGGCAGTGCTGTGAGATATACCATTGGCTTCAACAAAACAAAACAGTGTATTCTCTTTGGAATAATCTTTTTGCTGCTTGCATATGTGCTGTTTTCTTCATAATAAAAGCAAGGCCTTTCTTTGGCCTGGGTGTTGTCCCTTCCCTCATGCCCCTGTTGTTCCTTCCCTTCCTTATGCTGTTGTCCCTTTATGAGCCAGGAGTATAGCCATTGCATCAGGACTTCCCATTAAAATGCCCCTTTAGAAACCATATGACAAGGTGGATCACCAGTATATCAATTTAATTTTGTATGAAACTTGGTCCAAGAGAAAGCTAGCTGATTATTTAAATAAAAACCTGCAGCAACTTTAAAATTTTACTCTACCTCCAACCTTATCAGACTTTATTTTACCATCCCATAGACACCAGAGCCCAGACTTTCTCATCTCCTACCCCTCAGCTCCTCCTTTCGGTTTCTGAGAAGAGGTAGTAGAAGTATCACATTGGTGACTTCTTTTGTCCCCTTATAGTATCACTATAAAAATGTCATGTGTTCCAAGAGAGGGAAAGGAAGGAAGTCTAGTAAATAGGGACACCTTCTCTGTCAAAACCACCATTTACATATCTTTTCTGGTGAAATATAGGAGAAAATGTCTCAATATGTGAGAAGAGCTTCGAGCTAGGAGATTCAGGGCAGAATAATGGCAACATGAGTTTTTAATGTCGATTCTAATTTAAGTATTCCGCATGGCTGGTGCAGATTTGTAGCAGTGATTTGTGAGGATGTGCTTCATTACAATCCTGTTCTCCTCGGCTTAAAATGGATTGCAAGTCAGGACGAAGGCACCAAATTTGGCTAATTTCAGGAATGATCACATTGCTTGCTTCATGGGTTTGAAAATGACAATTTATGAATTGGTCTATTTTTTAACACATGCATTTTTTTTTTTTTTTGCTATTACTCTGAACAAATGAAAGCAATAATATAATGCCCAGTTACTTGATGTCTTTTGTAGAGTGGCCTCATAATAATTTGCCAAGTTAAAGCACAGAAAATGTTAGTATGTGTGCTTTCTAGGAAATGTGTATATCTCTTTAATGAGGTGAAAATTTTACACTCCTTTTCTGCCTTTTCTTTTTTAATCTTATAAAATTGGCATCCTCTAGATTATAAGCTAACTGAAAACCATGTTGAAGACTAAAGGCAGGGGCGTGGTGGCAGATAGCAATTATTGTAAAGGCCTTTCATATGTTACTTCGTTTATTGTAATGCATTTTGGGGGCAAAGGATATAATGGGGTTTATGAATGGATATATTTAAGCTGATGGCAATAAGAAATAGAGCATCTGTTGCTAGTATTCTGGAGGATAATTTACTTCACTAATACATAATTTCATGCCTTATGAAAACGGGAGAAACTCTTGACTGCTGAAGGTGAAATGAAAAGACAGTCTTCACTGGAGAAAAACAAACTTCTGTGGTCTTTAGAGAATTTGACATTTACAGGGAATATGGATATGCATGTATGGGGAGGAGAAGCCTTTGGGGACAGTAGTCTCCTGGGGCTGTTTTTATAACTTGGAAAGCACTAATACATGAATAACTTGCCTTACTGTGTTGGCAAGGTAGACAAGATGACGTGCACAGAGCATAGTGAGCAGGCCCATGTTCATTTGCCAGCCAGATGGTACAAAACAGTTCATCAGCAGTATTCTTAGATGATGTCTTCATTAGTCTTCTTAGTCAAGATGACTGTTAGTCTAGTGTGGCTCTTGTGGAACCATGAATAAAATTTACGTAGTAGGAAAAACCAAAGGCTAAACAGGTAAAGAGATAAAGGTCTGATCAAATTTCTCAATACCTCACAAGGATAAAGGAAGACCAATGATCTGGTATCTGCATTATTTTGTATGTGTGTGTGGGTGCGCACGCATGCATGCTTTCATGACTTGTAAACCGAGTCAGGAAACCCGGATTGTATGAAAGCCATTTTTGGTTGTTGTTGTTGTTGCCACAAAACTAAGAGGAGATCTGGTGCTATGATCTTAAATGATGACTGAAGGAACATTCATAAAAATGTTTAGCTTCCTGTATTCCCCTGGAGATCCCAGGATTCTGAGAAGGTTTTCTTCTTTGGAGGGCTTAGGTTATACTTTGAAAAAGGAAAACAGTATTATTTTTTATTTAGGGACTTGTCAGAAAAGTTCTTATTTCACAAAAATCTTGCTTTGCTAAGTTAATCCAAAAAGTGCTTACATGGTATAAAACAGTATTATTTCTCATAAATGTATATGAAGTCCGTGAACAAAATCTGCTAGCATAATTATGTGCTATTTTGAAGCAGAAATATTACTGATTTTGATAATTTAATCTGTAAATAATATTTCTTAGCTTCAAGATATTTATCTAATTTGGCATTCTTAAATTATGATGATATGAAAAATCTATCAGTGATAACTGCCTTGATCTTCATCCAGCAATTTTTAGAAGTTTTTTTTCTGTAACTTGAGAATTTCATATATAATTCCCTGAGCAGTTAGAGACTTCTATACTTTTCCTGCCTTTAAAATATTTATATCTTTTTCTTTTGAATCTTTAGCTAATGTGTTACAAGAATATATATTTGACCATTATCAAAATAAAATAGGATATATATGTAATAAAATAATATTGACACGATACTTTGAAATCTATAGAAGATATTGGGGAACAAACCTCAGAAGAAGCTTCTGGTTCACTAAAGGAAAATGCAAGAAGAGATTCTTTGAAAACATTTGTCTCATCTATGACTCAAACGTTTCTTCTAGTGAAAATCTATGCTCCATTTTCTCCCTCAACCCTGCCCACTGGCATCTTTGTGATAATGGGAACGTGGTAAAAATGTATTCTGATGTTGGAAAGGCTAGGAATCTGTCTTATTCTCTGCAATCTCAGGACTTCTTCTCCATGTACCATATCAAGATATCTTTATCAGCTATAGAGCCAGCATACGTACTTGGTGTCACAGGGCATGAGCTTCCAAGCCTTCTTAAGGCTTAGGTTGAAAAGTAGCACAGTGTCAATGTAACTGAATTTTATTAATCTAAGTGAGCCACAGGGACAGCCCTAAATCAAGAGAGTTAGTTTATACTAGGGCATGAATACTAAGCTGTGGCTTATTATGAGCTATATAATAAACATGGATCCACATTCACATTAATAGATTATGTTTATAACACCATTCACTCTTTCCATAATAAATTTGTATTATTACTGTTAATGGAAAGATACGGTACTTAAAGTGCAAGTGAACCCTTTTCAAATATGTGTGTTGTGAAATTGTATTTTATTTTGATGATAGTCAAATCATGACCACTGAAAAGCAGATAAAAATAAATAGAAAGGAAGATGAAATTCACCAAAAGGAAAAGACACAAATCCTTTAGGAAAGTTTCTATATGAGAAGGTTCATTGAATTGCCATGTTGGAAACTCTTACTGTTTATTAAATTGGCAGTTACATTAGGCTTTCAGTTGATTCTCTGTTCTGCTAGTATTTTCTTATGTATCCATTTCATAATGAATTCTATTAAAAATTAGAAGATGTTGTCTAGATAAATATGTTACAATAAGAAACTTGTACATATTTACTAACATTGTAAAGAATAGAGTTTCTATAATAGTTCTGACTTCGGCAGTGACTATAATTGTTGATTGCTTTGTGGTAAATAAGTATAATCATTGTGATCATCTGATTTCCATTTTCTGATTTCAGTTTGGCTGAAAACACAAATTTCTCTTTTGTTCAAAGGCTTTCCTTCTGTTTTTCTTCAAATAGTGGTTTTCCAGTAAGAGTGGCACCATAATTTTTTGACAAAGAAAATATTGCCATATGTAACATATAGAATAGTGTTAAATCATAATATAAAATGTATTCTTCAGTGAAATAAGAAACAAATACATAATGCAGACAAAAATATCAGTAAGCAGTTTCTAGAGAAGGAAATGAAAAGGCCATAAAAAGATGCTCAATATCTTTAAACATAAAAGAAATGCAATATAAAGTATAGTGGGTTACAGTTTTTCATCCCTCAGATTTGCAAGGGTTTTTAGAAAACAGGCCCATATTTTGGGTAGAGAGGATTGTGAATGTGATTTCTAAACATCAACACAGAATTTTATACCCAGTGATATGCCAGAAACACCTCTTACTAAAGAAGGTAAAATAGTCACATCTAATCTCTTAAACCAGCATGTTGACTAATTTCCCATTGGTTCAAAGCAAGCCACTTAGTAAAACCAGAGGTAGAGTAGAAAGTCACTACATGACAAAGGGTATGGATACAATTTGGATTGAAAAATGGGGGCATTTTTTTCCATTTAACACAGTTCAGTAACTTACTATTTTGTTAGTTCTGTGATGCTATTAAGAAGTTTATTATTTCTATATTTACCTAATATTTTTACTATTTTTATTGGTATAAATGTTTGAAATAGAATACCCTAAGAAAAGAGGTTTCTGTTCTCATCATTTTCATTGATTTATTTTTTAAAAATATCTATTATTACTGATCTATTTTAACATTTTGAGGCAGATGCCATCAAATACAAAGCATATATGAGGTCACCATTACATATGGGTGAATTGGTTGGACCAAACATTAATGTAATTTAGGGTGGTATTTGTTTTGTTTGTAATTAGATAAAAGATTAATTTTTTCTTATATAACAGTTGAGCATAAAGATTTATAAAATGAAGAAAATTTGAACCGTACTTCACATAAGGCTTCTAGAAGAAATCACTGCAGATAGATTAAAAATAATAATAAGATAGTAGGGGTGCCTGAATGGCTCAGTTGGTTAAGCATCTCACTTTGGCTGAGGTCATGATCTCATGGTTTGTGGGTTTGAGCCCCGTGTCAGCTCTGTGCTGACAGCTCAGAGCCTGGAGTCGGCTTCAGATTCTCTCTCCCTCTCTCTCTGCCCCTCTCTGCTCACACTCTGTCTTGCTCTCTCAAAAAATAAATGAACATTAAAAAAGTTTTAAAAAATAATGAGATAGTGTCATTCGTACTATATATAGTGTTTCATTTTACTTGAGAACATACCGAGGAAAATTTTTCCATGTCTATAAATACTCCTTGACTATATACTTTTAAAAACTACATGTTATTTTATTCTGTTGTTTACCACAATTTATTCAGCCAAACTCTTATTTTTAGATAGGTTGGCTGTATTTTTTTAATATTATTAATAATGCAACAAGGAATACTCATGTATATTTCTATGTTCTTTGTATTTAATTTTTAGGATAAATTACCCGAATTAGAATGATTTGATTAAAGTTTATGCCCATACTCATGGATGTGATACACATTTCTTTTTTTAAGAAGAAACAAAATGTAATTTTTATTTATTTACTTTTTAGCTTTTAAAAAAAATTCCAGTGTAGCATACAATGTTATATTAGTTTCAGGTGTATGATACAGTGATTCAACAATTCCATATATTACTCAGTGCTCATCACAATAAGTGTACTCTTAATTCCTTTAGCCCATTTCAGCCATCCCCCCACCCACCTCTCCTCTGGTAACCATCAGGTTTTCCTCTACAGTTAAGTGTCTGTTTTTTTGGTTTCTCTCTCTCTTTCTCTTTTTCTTTGTTTTTTTTTTTTTTTGTTCTGTTTCTTAATTTCTACCTATAAGTGAAATCATATGGTATTTATCTTTCTCTGACTGATTTATTTCACTTAGCATTGCATTCTCTACATCCACCCATGTATTTGCAAATGGCAAGATTTCATTCTATTTTATGGCTGAGTAATATTCCATGGTTTATGTATACCACCTCTTTATCCATTCATCAGTAGTCAGTGGACACTTGGGCTGCTTCCATATCTTGGCTACTGTAAATAATACTGTAATAAACATAGGGGTACATAGTGTTTTTGTATTCTTTGGGCAAATACCCAGTAGTGCGATTACTGGGTCATATGGTAGTTCTTTTTTTTAACTTTTTGAGACACCTCCATACTGTCTTGCACAGTGGCTGCACCAGTGTGCATTCCCACCAACAGTGCACAAGGGCTCCTTCTTCTCCACAGGGATGTGATGTGTATTTCTATATTTGCCTCCAGAAAGGTTGTTTACCTGTTGCATACTCTAGAAATGAATGAAGACCACTCCAAGGAGATCAGACAGAGGACTTTTATTCTGAGCTTGCTGTATCAAGGGAGTCCATCACCGTCACTTGTATTTGACAGAGACTCAGGCAGTCAGGCAAGTGGGAAAGTTTTATAGTGACCGAAAGGGGTTTCAGGTATTTTCTGATTGGACTTTATTGCATGGTAAGTTGGAGGCAGACTAACTAGAAGCAATGCATCTTTTGTGATTGGTTTAGGGAGCATATTTAGCTCTCTCTTGTTGGTCCTGAGTTGGAGGCAGCGACAAAACAAAACAAAACAAAACAAAACAAAACAAAATAAAACCCCCTAACAACTTATGAGTTGTTGATAAAATCCTGACTGTTCTGGGCCAGTTGATGCAAAGGTTTGTTTTGTTTTGTTTTGTTTTGTTTTGTTTTTGGCCTGGTTTTTTGCAGAAGGTCTAGTGTGGCTTCCTGGACTTCTTATATAAATCAGAGTTCTGTTGCCATATGTGGTCTGGCTAGTACTCATTTGTATATTCAGTCTTTCAATACCAAAAGAACCATCTAAGAACTAAGTGCTTAATTTGCATTGTGCTTTTATTTGTTTCAAAAAAAATCACTTTTAAATTAACTATATTCATGGAAAGATTTTAGCAAAATAATTGATCCATAGTAAGGTCTCAGCAAATACCAGCTATTATTATTTACTTATCTTACCTTTCTAAAATAGTGTATTCAGCATCTTACCCTTCATACAATTCAATGGCGTTTAATTTCCTATGTGGTTATCTTAGTTCAAGCTGCTATAACAGAATACCATTGACTAGGTTACTTATAAACAACAGAAATTTGTGTCTCAGAGTTCTGCAGACTGGGAAATCCAAGATCAAGGTGTTGCAGATTGTCTTGTGAGAACCCACCTCCTGATTCATAGATAGCCATTTCCTTTTTTAAAAAAAATTTTTTAACATTTATTTATGTTTGAGAGACAGAGAAGATCATGAGCGGGGGAGGAGCAGAGAGAGAGGGACACACAGAATCGGAAGCAGGCTCCAGGCTCTGAGCTGTCAGCACAGAGCCCGACGCAGGGCTTGAACCCACGAATCATGAGATCATGACCTGAGCCGAAGTCGAACACTCAGCTGACTGAGCCACGCAGGCGCCCCTAGATAGCCATTTTCTTGCTATGACAGAAAGGGTGAGGGATACTTCGGGGCTGTCTTTTATAAGGACACTAATCCCACTCATGAGGGATCCAGCCTGTGACCTAATCACTCCCAAAAGGCCCCTTCTCTCAATACCATCACAATGGGGATTGGGCTTCAACATATGAATTTTGGGAGAACACAGCATTCAATATAGCAGTGATGATATTCAAGTCTGTACCTAATGCTCAAGACTTTGATATTATGTCCCTAATATGTGCATCCAAAGCTCATGTGCCTATTCATAAACTCAGCACATAAATCATAACTTACTTATGTCTACGTAAGTTACTATTTCAGAGAAACTTTGTTTCTGTTACATTATTTTTTTTTCTTTTTCCAAAATACCTTCTCCTTTCAAGTCTATTTGAATTTTACAATTCTTCAAAACTCATCAAGTTTCCACCTGCTAGATTAAAATGAGTTACCATCAGACTCTCTTCTTTCTGTGTTGTACTGGATATCACTGCTACTAATTTCATGTCACCTGGTAATGTATATTCCTGTCTTATTTGGTCAGTTCAATTATGTGCAGAGGCAAACATTCCCATACTTCTTTATATTTTTATTGCTGAATGTAATCACTTCTATTAATAGGTATGCAACACATATTTCTTGATCAATTAATATTTTCATATGAAACCAAGGATCTAGGGTGCGAATAAAGTTCTTTACTAGAGAAAATTACTTAACTTCGGCGTTTTAGTGCTCCCATTTTTATAAAGGAGATAATGCTTAAAGTTTCCTTTCAGAGAGATGAGAATAATGAGAACACTTAAAGTTTATCTGCTTCTAGAAAAGGCATTATGTAATGAATAATCATGTTGGCAGTAATGCGTGAATAAACTTTGGGAAATAGTAAAGCATTTATATTTGTTGTAGGAAAAATATTATAACCTAATATCAGCAGTTTCCATGCATCTCACTGTTTATCTCCTACAATGTATCAAATAGAGAAGAAGTCATGCCTTTTGTCTGTCAGAAATGACTCCCCCCCTCATTTTGACTAGCTCAAACTGCAGAGCAAAAATGCATTTATTATTCCTCTTTCTGGTTTCAGTATCTTTTCAAGAAAATCTACAGATGATGGTCCATATTGTTGGTGTTGAAATTATCTATTTGATATGCATTCCACTTTCTTGCAGCACTAAAAATTCATAAAAGACGCAATGAAACACTTCTCTTTCAGATCAGAGAAGGGTAGTTGGGAAGAAGAAGGTATAAAGTTTTATTTCATGTAGTGTATACTTACAGTAGGAGCCAGAAACACACAGCAGGGTGAGAAATTTTAAAAGGAAAATGTATCACTAGGAAGCTCTGGGTTGACAGTAACAACTTGAGGAGATTTCTTATAGAAAGATATAAGAACAGCAAAGTGTCTCAAATAAAGGAACAAAACAAAACTTTAAATATTCATTATAGTGAGTTGGATTAATTTGGGGAAAATATCATTGTCTATAGTTGCTTTATTAACATTAATTTTTAAAAACATATTAAATAAAATAACAACCTTCCATTAAATGCAAGTGGGATTAATAAAGTTTTATTCCTTGATGGACAAAGATACTTTGTATTTTTAAAATATTTAATATTAATATTTAAAACATATTTTTAATCACTATTAATTTTTGTTTTGAAATGAGTCATAGAGAAAATATAAATTTTTGACTTACAGCATTTTTTGTGGAAACTCTATTGCCTATACCAAAAGAACTCAACTGCTAGAGAAGAATTACGCCTTTTTTTTTCTTTTTTTCTATTTCTTTCAAATTTGAAAAACACTGGTAAATACTTTCAAGGATACTTATTGATAATTATTACTTTTACAAACTAATATTATCACGTAGAAAAGAACTGAGATGTTTTACTCTGAAGGGGAGATAAAATGCTGCTTATCAATGATTACTTTTTAAATTCTAAAACTGATTAATTTGTAGCTCAAAGATCAGGGTCAAAGCAGATCCTTATTTTGCATTATTGAATACTTTAACAATGGATTGGGGTGTTTGGCCCAGCATAAATAGGGTGTTGTGACTGACTGCATTATAGGTATTTAATTACTTACTAATATACAGGAATAGAATTCACTTTGAACTTCTTAAAAACCTTTCCAAATGAAGAATTCCATGATTCAGAATTAGGATAAACATGTCATTTTTCATTTAAGCCATGCTACTTTGGAGAGGAAGAAAAGCACTGACTAAGGTGATAATGCCCTCGGGGGCCGTGGGGACCATCATCCTAGGCTAATCAGAATATGTTATCCTCCTACAGAGAATGCACACTGAACCCTTCCCCCATCACCAAATAACCAGCTTTTTAAGTGAACCCCCCCTGTGGCTTTATACACATATGTACATTCTAGTAAGATTCTAGGTAAAGCCGTTTTTAAATTCATGGGTGCCATCTCAAATTTCTGAGGGGAAAATGCCCTGCACACTTTTTTTTCCTGCGCTCTTTTCATAGGGTAAGTTAGCATTGGATGTTATTGAAGGCGTCTATATATCACTTATGTATCCTATTTAACATTGTCATGACACAATTTAAAACAAAAAAAAAAACAGCCATTTTACATGTTTTGAAGCAATGTTTGCAACAACTCACTTTCTGTGGCTATAATGCTTACAGAGGTGCAAAAGGGCAGTTTGAAATTTTAAGAATAGTATCTATATTATAAGAGTTCAAGATAAGAGCTAGAAAACTTTGAGCACACTGGGAAAGATTCTACCTTTTGTTGAAATTATGAGAAATAAAAAGAAGTTAGGCTTGTTATATGGGGCTAGATGATGCAATGGTCACAGATGACAAAATTGAGCTTCTTGAGTACAATTTTACTTTCTTTTTTTCCCATTGAGCATACATCAATAGACATATCCTCCCCAAAGTCAAGTTCCAGAAATGCGTAGTTCTGTCCTAAAGCACTGAAAGAAGTTTGATAAATGAATCAGTTATTCATATTTGGGGAAACATGATAAATTGAAGAATTGATGAAAGACTAAGATCGTTAAAATACGGAAAGTTGGAATTCAGAAACAAGGTACCCAATTAACATAATTTTTAAAAGAAATTATTTTTATTTATTTTATTAAAATGTTATTTATTTTGAGAGAGAGAGAGAGAGAATATGAGCGGGGGAGCGGCAGAGAGAATTCTAAGCAGGCTCCATGCTATTAGTATGGAGCCTGTCTTGGGGCTTAATCCTACAAACCACAAGTTCATGACCTGAGCCAAAATCAGGAATCAGGCACTCAACCAACAGAGCCACCCACGCACCCCAGAAATTATTTTAAAATGTAGCTTATGAGCAAGTAGAAATAACATCGCTGTAAGTGGGACAATAGTTGATTTAAAAATCCCTCAGTTTTTGCACTAAAAACTATAATTTAGACAGAATGTGACCCAGAAACAAAGCTAAGAAAATTTGATTTTGCAAATTGACTTATATAATAAATTATCTGATTTAATTTAGACTAAATTTTCATTCTACACATGAGAATACCGAGACACAATGAGGAGAAACAGCTTGACAATGGTTATGTCAGTGCTAAGTGGCAGGCCCGAGGATCAATTAAAAGGGTTATTTACATACCTACAATCTGTGAACTTGCTGCAAAAATGTATTGTTTGTTCAGTTTTGTCCATCTTTATGATAAATATTAAAGTCACATTTTATTATAAAATTTTTATTACTTTAAAGCAAGTGTACAATTGAAAATCATCAGATAACACAAGTTTGTCCCAGTATGACATTTAAGATAGATTTCATTGATAGGAATTAGCAAAAAATGTACCAGCCATCATGAATATGAACATCTGTATTTATTTACATCAGGCCAATGTTGATTGAAAAACATAGAAAAGTATAACAAAGCTTACATGTTGTTTAATTTTATTTTTATTGCAAAGCTTGATCCATGCCTCTTACATGGCCAGGATTTTTTCCCAATAAACTTGGGAGAGAAAGTTGAAGAATCATGTTTTATTTATCCATCCTAAAAAATGTACTGATTGTGTAGAATTTTATTGTGAGATTGAAAAGGCTTAAAACATTATCAAAACCTGAATTTGTCTCATCACAAAAGCCTTGTCTTGAAGCCTCCAGAATTGCTTATCACATGGCTAACAGAAGAACTCATATGCATGGGAAACCTCTTGGTGAAACCATATGGAAATATCAGGTTGATTTATGAAGAAGCAAACTGAATCAATGCTTCTATTAAGGGCATCATCTATATCAAAGTCAGTGATACTCTTAATATTTTGAAGCAAATCATGGAGGAATTGGCAGTTCTAATTTCCCTTCAACATACAACTAGATGAGACTGCTGCTGTTCTTTCAGTGCAACCAGGTCTTATGTTCAAGCATAAAATATCAGTGAGGAGGAGTGCCTGGGTGGCTCAGTCAGTTAAGCGCCAGACTTCAGCTCAGGTCATGATCGCACAGTTTGTGGGTTCAAGCTCCACGTCAGGGTCTGTGCTGACAGCTCAGAACCTGGAGCCTGCTTCGGTTTCTGTGTCTCCCTCTCTGCCCCTCCCCTGCTCATGCTCTGCCTCTCTCTCTCTCTCTCAAAAATAAATAAACATTAAAAAAATATCAGTGAGGAATTATGTTCTGTGAGCTCCCTTTGCAAACTGCTAAGGCCATTGTCATCTTCAGATGGTGAAATATCTATGACAAGCCAAATTTCAACAGGAAAAAAATTCTTGTTACCTGCATTGAGCAACTGCACTTCTTGGCAACATATCTGAATTTACAACTTTAAGAAACCAAGAAGGTCGGGATGCCTGAGTGGCTCAGTCAGTTGAGCATCTGACTCTTGATTTGGGCTGATTGAGTCCCGTGTTGGGCTCTATGCTGACAGCATGGAGCCTGCTTGGTATTCGCTCTCCTCTCTCTCTCTCTCTCTCTCTCTCTCTTTCCCTCCCTCCCTCCTCCCACTCCCCATGCACACACACACATATGCATACTGTTTCTATTTCTCTGTCTCTCAAAATGAAAAAAAATAAACATTAAGAAAAAAAGTTCAACACATATCACTGGGACTCATTCGTTTCTATATTGTGAATATTTGCATCAAAGACTTTAACAACCATCCCAAATAGATCTTTTCTATTGCTCTGTTGTCTGTTTCATCAGCTATAGGGGTTTGAACATCCAGCTTTTCACGATGTATATTTTTAGTGTTTTTTAAATATTTATTTGTTTGAGAGAGAGAGAGAGAGAGAGAGAGAGAGAGAAAGAGAATGTGAGCAAGCGCAAATGGGGGAGGGGCAGAGAGAGAGGGAGACACAGAATTCCAAGCAGGCTCCAGGCTCTGAGCTCTCAGCACCCAGCCCAACACAGGGCTCAAATTCATGAACTGCAAGATCATGACCTGAGCTGAAGTCAGCCACTTAACCAGCTGAGCCACTCAGACACCCCTCAGGAGGTGTATTTTAAAATCAGGAAATGGAATAAAATGTGGAGTTCCTTTTAACTACATTGATGAACATTGGCTTTCAGTGGCTATGTCACAAAAAGATTGATTAGATTTGTGGTGAGCAGAGCATAAAGTGTAGAGATGTTGAAACATACATTGTACAGTTGAAATGAATGTGACATTGTATGTCAGCTATACAATTTTTTTTAATTGGTCATATGTTAGACATTTCTTTGCAGGAAAATAATTGCCTTTTTTTTTTTTTGTCAGCTAAGGTTAAGTTTGTCTATACATAGCAGGAGGAAAAACACTGTTACTTAAAGGTAGATGTTTCTACTTCCCTCTTACATAAAAGGAGTCCGGATATAGACAGTCCAGAGAGTTATGACATTTCCATTAGAGATCTAGGCTTTTGTCTTTCTGCTTCACTACTATAGCCCATTGTTTCTACCCTTACAGCTACCTCATGAGCAGGATGGTTGCTTCATGACTGAGTTTTTCAGTTGCTAAGAAGGATATAAGACAAATGGGCATAAAACATTTATCTTCAGCTAATTTTAGGCAACTTTAATGGAAGTCCTGTACAGCATGTATGTTTATATGTCCCTGGCCAGAATTTGGTTAATTGGATTAACCATCTGGATATGGATTGGTGACCATATCCAGATATAAGGGAGATTAGAAAATCTAACCTGAATTGTATGAGATAATGTAGCTGTTCTCTTTTCCTGAGGGTGAGAGGAGGAAATGGATGTTGGATTAACCAACTACAGTTTCTACCACATTTACTTAGAATAATTTAGTTGGCTATTTCTCTTTAGCTTGACTGAATTGGTGGATATTCTTGTAGGATGAAGAAGTGAATACTTTTTCAATCAAGGCACTCCAGTCTTCATTATAATTACTGCAAAGATGTGCAGGGCTAGTTACATAATTAATGGGCCCCATGAATTGGTCAAAAGCAGGAAAAAGGCTTTTTGTTTTCTTTTACAGTCTCTCTCTTGAAATTTCATGGTGTTTTTATTAAATGTCGATATCATATTCCCTCAGGCAGAGAGATGCTCCTGGGGTGAATACCAAATTCACAGTGCCTGGGTCACTTGCCACGCTGCAATTCCATGAAACCCTCCCCGTGCCCACACCTAGGTCCTTCTGGGGGCAGGTTGGCTGCAGATACCGGATTAGTATGGGAGAGAGAGGCTGAGAACCATCTGCCCTAGGGAGATGGGGAGGTGGCACAGTGCGGGACCATGTGTAATCTGAGACCCCAAGCCCCCTGCCATTTGCCCCACTGTCCCATCAGACTTCACTAGCAAAAGACAAATTCCAAGATAATAATATTAAGAATTTTAAGATGGCAACCACAAAGTTTTAACCACCACATTCCCATGAGGTGAAGTTCCTTTCTGCGCATGAAGCCCTTGGTGATTGTACTGGTAACCATTGCATAAAGCCAGTCCTGGTTGTGAGTCCTGCCCAATCTGTTATTCTAAGTGAACAGATTGGAAATGGATAACACTTCCAACATTTTTAGTTTGGATTTCCCAGAGACAAACCATGACAAGAATGTTCCTGTGAAAGTGATTCATTAGGAAGTCTTTTCAGAAAAGCATGGTAGGAGCATGGAAGAAAGGGAGTAGCAGGAAGTGAAGGAACCCAAGTGGGATTCTACAAGGTCTAATGGGAACTTTGTCTCACATGCTCTGGAGAGCTCTTCAGCCAATGGGGGGTCACACCTCTGGGTGGTCTTGCAACAGCTGGAGAGCTGGATTATTTATAGCTCTGCACCGGCCAGTCTTCAGTTAAGGGATACTCCCAGGAAGTTCCCAGTTGCTAACTAGTCTTCCAGTGGCATGCAGCCCTAGTTGACTTGGGCAGTCTGATTGGAGCCCTTCAATAAAGAAATGGAGGTACTGCTTGTAGGAGAGAAAGCGCACAGGTCAGAGCATTGTTGCACTACAGAGGTTACAAGGGACAGGGTAATATGGCCCAACCACCAAGAACAAGTACTGCACTACCTGTCCAAACCTCGAAGAGGGCTTCTGCAGGCTACAGTGGACTTGTTTGTTTATTTCTGTTGCTGATATTTATAGGCAGTTGGAAATATTGTGAAGTTCTTTGAAAGTTACTTCTGCAAGGTAGATGTTTGTACATTCTCTTGGTGACAAAGATGAGCAACACCAATACTTCAGGCTGGACTAAAGAAGAAGATATTTCAGTTAAACACAAAGCTAACATTCAAATCTCTCATTCAAAGTTTTTCAAAAAATCAGGGTCTGGGTACAAGCCACATCTGGCAAAGTTGATAATGGGCATATAAAATAAAGATGACGGAGAGTGTTGCATGCATATATATGTGTACATTTTTCTATAGCGTTAACTATAAATTTAATCAAGTTTCAAAGCAGTGGTCCCCACAGGATCATTACTCTGGGACTGTATTCTTTTGCCTAATCCATGCTACTTACTTAGCATGCATTAAACTCAAAAGAAGAATGTTTACATTGATTAAAAGTTCAATTTTAATTTACATGTATATATTACTACCATCCTTTTTACTCTACTTATTTATCCACTTAATAAATATTTATTTAGGGGCTCCTGAGTGGCTCAGTCAGTTGGGTGTCCGATTTCAGCTCAGGTCATGATCTCGCAGTTCATGAGTTCAAGCCCTGCATCGGGCACACTGCTGTCAGTATGGAGCCTGCTTCAGATTCTCTGCCCCCCTCCCACTCCCCCACTCTGTCTCTCTCTCTCTCTCTCTCTCTCTCTGTCTCTCTTTCTCTCAAAAATAAAGAAAATATTAAAATTAAATATTTATTTAGCACCTAATGCCTGTGTTCTGGGAGAGAAGGGTTCAGTGTAGATATTCTTGACCACTCAATCCATGGGGCTTTCCCATCCCTAATATCTTACCACATTATCCAGGGTTATTGCCTTAACTGTGGTTTGCACAAGCTTACTGTGCCTCTTTTATTTGCTTGCTTATTTATTTCTTTATTCCTCCCATTTGAATAACCCCCAGCAGATTGAATAGAGGATTGAATTAGAATACCCAAAATAAGTTGCAACATTCATATTACATGATGCTATAAAGAATAATTTTTTTAACAGTTAGAGACTTTGCAAATCAAGATGGCCTTCTTCATGACATAATGAGTTGTTTATTGCTGCACTTTTTACAAGAGTCTGAATGTTGGTGTGTTTAAGATGTTGAAGAGATGATTCCTGTATTAGTAAAAGAGATTGAATGGGATATCTTTAAAGATCATTTTAGATTTTTTCAAATGTTTATTTATTTTTGAGAGACGGCATCAGCAAGGGAAGGGCAGAGAGAAAAGGGGATGGAATCTGAAGCAGGCTCTGCACTATAAGCACAAAGCCTGATGTGGGGATTAAGCTCACAAACTGTAAGATCGTGACTTGGGCCAAAGTCAGACACTTAACCAACTGAGCCACCCATGTACCCCTAAACATCATTTTAATCTTTGAGAGTGAAACCAAAAAAAATAAAAGGAGAAATATGAAAAGAAAGACTATTGGGCAGATACTTGACTTGTTTTTTGTGGGCTGAAAAAGGGCTGTTTCAGGAGGTTAGTGGAAGAAACGTTTGGAAAACACAGTCAAGTACTACTTTAAATGCCTCCTGATGAATAGGCCCAGTTAGGAAAACTATCACTTTTATATTTTTTAAAATTTTTTTAAAGTTTATTTTTTGAGAGAGAAGGAGCACGAACACGAGTCTGGGAAGCAGCAGAGAGAGAGGGAGAGAGGAAATCCCAAGCAAGCTCCACACTGTCAGCTCAGAGCCTGATTCGGGGCTTGAACCCATGAACTGTGAGATCATGATTTGAGCCAAAATCTAAAGTCACATGCTTAGCCGACTGCACCACCCAGGTGCCCTGAAAACCATCTCTTTTAGAGGAAAAGGGGCCTGGGTCTAAAAAGCTAAGATCCAAGGATTGATGGTCAAAAAAAAAATTGGAAACACTAGAAAACCAGGAGATAGATTATACTTGAATCTTTTCTATATCACACCAAATGTTGCCCTGCCAAGCATCGTTGTTACCATCATGTGTGCCAACATCACAAACTGTGCTTTTACTGTATTCAGACAATGGCATCATGAAATGAGAAATATCATTAGGCTTTCAGTTTCATTTCTCAAATCACATGTATGGGAGTGACATTACATAGGAAGTAGTATTACAGGTAAAAATGTTGAGATGTCAACAATTTCATATAGTCAAATCTAAAACCACGAGACACAGTCATTGATAACTATGAAAGAAACATCAAATACATCTTGTCTTTCTTATGTATTCAAATAGACTTTCTTCAGACAGAATTTAAAAGGTTTTTTTTTACTATATCCTGTGTATTATAGATCACAGAATTTTCTTTGAATCAATACACTTTTTCCATCAATGATTTAGTAAATATTTTCAAGAATTTAATAATCTTGATCCAGTCAAATCAGATTTAATTATGTTCTCTTTTAGAAGAATTCTAAAAGTAGAAAAGATGAAAAGGCTGTATGAGACAGTTGCTGGAAGAAAAGAGGCCATCCGGATGTAAAAAAAGATGCTTTGGAAGGAGACTTCTACAGCGAGTAGAGTCCTTTCATGGTTCTCCTCTGGGATAATTTTAAATGCCTCAATTCTAATTCTCCTAGTTAGTTTTTATCCCCTCTCATGGGGTAATCTTACAATTTCCCATTCTGGTGTCAGGAGCTGGCATGGATCTGAGATTTTACCTTGCTTGAAAGAGAACAAGTTAGTTTGCCGGTTGTGATCACAGATGCTGACAGAAGACACAGTCTTTTGGATCAGAGACAAAATATCATTCCTGGCACAACAGGCAAAAAGAGATTCAGTTTTATCAATTAACCTTCCTCAAAAGTGTCATGGGAGTGATGAGGAACCATCCAGTGGAGTGCTGTGCACAGAGCAGGCGTGTGTCACAATCTAGGAACCCTGAGCTTCAGAAACTTTTAATCGTATAAGGGACTACTGTCAGACCTATTCAATATTTGCGCAGGAGGAAGGCATTATCTTCAGTATCCTGATTTGAAAGAAACAGTGTCTCTAACTTTTTTTAAAAATTTTTTTTCACATTTATTCATTTCTAAGAGAGACAGAGTACTAGTGGGGGAGGGGCAGAGAGGGAGACACAGAATCTGAAGCAGGCTCCAGGCTCTGAGCTGACAGCACAGAGCCCGACAAGGGACTCGAACCCATGAGCGGTGAGATCATGACCTGAGCCGAAGTCGGCCGCTTAACTGACTGAGCCACCCAGGCACCCCCACAGTCTCTAACTTCTAAGGCTGTCTGCTGTGTAAACATCCTTGAAGAGATCATACAAAACAAAAAGCTGCCACAAGATGTATAGAAACATACCTCAGAGGAATTGTCTCATTAGATTATCATTAGTGTTTTTGTTTTGTTTTTGTTTTTGTTTTGTTTTGTTTAGTAGAAAAGAGCAAGCATTATCATTTGACTTCTGTTATTTATTGTCTGAAGGTCAGTCATATATATACATATATGTAGACAACACCTTGATGTTATCTGAAATCCTATTGCTGCAATATTTACTTTATTTGGTTGCAAATAAAAATTCTTCTGCATTTTGAGAGGGCTATGTGGGTAAAAGTAGAAGTTTCCTAGAAAATAAAGTATTAAAAATTATTCCTTATTTTGAAGGAATCAGGCTCATTCTCTATAAATTCTGTATTATTTCTACACTTTTGTGCTCCTAACACATTGTCTTTTTTGTTTTCCCATGAACACTAGGAGTCAGGTGACAATTAAGTGTCTGGACTATGGAATCAGATCTAAGACAAATGCTGACTCTGCTACTTACTAGTTACATGTTCTAGGAAAAGTGTCCTACCCTCCATAAGTCATGGGTACCTCTTCTAGTAAGGGAGAAAATAGTAATAGTTGTCTTATAAAATTTTCACATTTAATAAAATATTTGGCACATTGTTAACATGCAAAATGCTACCTCTTAGGAAATATAGAAAAGCATGAATAAGGACGTAATTTTTTCTCGACCAGGGAAAAACACCATTAACGTTCTGGTTTATCTGTTATAGAAACGTGTGAACACACACATACATACCACGTATAGAGCATATCATATATTTATTTGTATATTTGTGTTCGAAGCTACTTTTCGTTCTTAAAAGTATTTCAGGTACATTTCTTAAGTTGGCTAAATATTCTGTAAAAGACATGCTTATCTGTCACTATACATTATGATGTCATGTAGATATATTATAACTCAACCAACAGACATTAATTAGTTTCCACATATAAATTTATACACATTTTTATTATACCTCTGAGATGAACATTATTTTATATAAGATCAAATTCGAGGAGTAGAATTAGAAGGCTAAAGGGAATATGCATATTAAAATTTTTTGAGACGTGGTATCAAATTTGTCTCCAGTGTTCAGCAAAACAGTGATATAATCTCTCATTTTAGAAGAATTACTCTGGTTGCTATGTAGAAATAGAAGACAAAGGAGGAAGTAGGGGTGTAAGTTAGAATGATACGTATCAAACTTTAATGTGACTATGATCATGATCACATGGGATACCATTAAAATGTAGATTCTAATTCAGTAGTGTGTAGTGGGCCTGTGACCCTCTATGTCCAGCAGTGTCCCAGGTGATGCATTCTGCCTGCTGGTCTGTGGACCATTTTTTAAATAGCAAGAAGTGAGAGGACAATTTCAGTAATTGAGATGAGAGATCATGGTGGCTTAGATGAGAGCATAGCAGTTTGGAAATGTGGATATTTGATGTATTTTAAAGGTAAAACAAATCTAATCCTTAGTAAATCTAATCCAGTTAATTAACCCCTCTGATCCCCAGTATCATAATTTGTGAAAAATGGGAATCTTGGGAATACGTATTCCCCAAGATTGTTGGAATAAACCTGAAAGTGTTTTATGAACTAGTAATTACTATTTAATACATTACGTTTTTGCCATCTGTTAATTTTCAAAAAATATTGGCTTTTAATAGCATGTTTGTTCTCTAGATTAGAAACTTCTGACTATGATAATTTCATAGAATTGATTTTTTGGTATTTTTTTCTTTGGTAGGTAAGGGTAGATTAGGGATGTAAAGGTTATAAAAATCTTTTATACAGGCAGCTAAGATATCAGATTTAACCTATTTAAGGAAGGGAAGATGAAAAATTTTACCTTGGCAGTAAATTCTAGATAGGAATTTTCAGTAGCTCATTTGTATTGATTGAAACATTCTAGTGGGAAAAATAAATGAGACAAAATTCTAAAGAATTGAAAGTTTTTAAAAGTATTTTCCAGCATAATAAGGCCAAGATGCTAAGCTAGGTAAAGTGAGATATGCAAATTTTTAAAAGGCAAAGGCAAAATCTATAAGGGAAACAATTGTAATATTAAGATTGGGTAGGAATGAGATGAGCAAAATTGAAGTAAAAAAGGAAATGGAATTTCGATGGACCATAAGAGCAATGATAATACATATACAAGAGAGAACTAGAATCATAGTGAATTATTTTGAAGTGCAAGTTAGTTGTATACTATATTGTTTTCTGAAAGAACATTAATAAGTGAACACATGTGGGGCGCCCAGATGGCCCAGTTGAACATCCCACTCTTGATTTTGACTCTGATCATGATCTCACAGTTCATAGGATCCAGCCCTGAGTTGGGCTCTGTGCCCATAGTGCAGAGACTGCTTGAGATTCTTTCTCTTCTCTCTCTGCCCATTCTCTGCCTGCATGCACACACACACACGCACACACACACACGCACTTTCTCTCTCAAAAACAAAACAAAACAAATCAAAAAACAATTGGGTGCTTGGGTGGCTTAGTTAATTAAGTATCTGACTCTTGATTTCCACTGAGGTCATGATCTCACAGTCCTGAGGGAAATAGAGCCCTGAGTTGGCCCAGCATGGACCCTACTTAAGATTCTCTCCGTCTGCCCCTCCCTTGCTTGTATGTGCACATGCTCTCATTCTTTCTCTCTCTCTTTCTTTCTCTCTCTCTCAAAAGAAAAAAAATTCTTAAAATGTGAACACACACAAAGGACAAACAATCTGTCCAAGGCATAGTGAATGAAGATATGCAACTAAAGGATGGCCATTTACCTTTGGCTTCCTTTTAAGTCTTTCATTTTTTAAGAAGTGCTCAAAAAAAGGAGCTGGCAGGTAATGTAAAAATTGTTTAGATTGTTTGATTAAAGTTTTTGTTGTTTAAATTCTCTCTAAAACTATCAGTCATCACTTATTTGGATTCATTAGTTTTTTATTCTTTTCTACACTGAATAAACTATTTTATATTCTTGAATTTTAATATGGTACTGGGTAATGATGTGCTTCATGGGTTAGTTTAGATTCATTTACAGTATTTGGCATCGACATTTAATAGATTAAGTATTGAGTTGGATGGGTGTGCCTACTGGATTTAAAGTGTAAATCAGAAATAAAAGTGTAGATGTGTTTAAGCTGATTTTTAAAAATTTCTTTTTATAAAATCAGAACTGAGAATGAATATGCTTCTCAGGTAATTTGGGAATTTGACATCTTACAGAAGACTAGTGGCCATTTTTTTTTTTTTTACAATTTAACTTTTATTAACATGATGTTACATTTGATATCTAGTGCCATTCTGTTTTTCTTTGGCATTTGCTTTTGCTTTTTTCAGTAGATAGAACCAAAATATATTACCTGTCATAATCTTTTTAGAGAATTTTGGATGTAAAAGGTACTGCCTTAAGAAAGAAGATGGACACATAGAAAGATAAATTGGTATTTTCCTTTATTAGCTTTAAATGTAAAAGTGGAAATAAGATAAAAGAGAAAATAAAATAAAATTACAAATATATCTCTTAAAAAACAATTAGTTATGTATTCAGAAACAATTTTCTGCCAGTGTACCTTTTCATGAGATACGGTTCACCCATCATTTACATCCAAATAGCATGTTAACAAAGTTTTTACTGGAAATAACAATTTTAAGAGGCAATGCCAATCAAATCCTGCCTTAGAAGAGACAACCGCTCTCCAGTTTCCTCACCGCCACGCACACAAAAATCTACTTTACTAGAGAGCTTTGATTGAGATGTTATCCTGGAACAAATTTCTGTAAATTGAAGGAACTGCAGTTCTTTTACTGAATTCTATATGGAGTGAGAATAGTACTTCTGTGTATTTTTCAAAGTTAAAGGACAAAGGATCACAGGCTCCAGAAATGAGAGTTAAGATCCTTCCACATGCATCTGAGGACCAAGGGTCTGGAGCCCCACCCTGATTCTTGCATCTGAGACCTGGCAAGGACTTAAGAGTCATTGCATCCAGCGCAAACCATCTCTGATTTGGTCACGGAGCGGTAAGGAACGGGCTGCAGAGCTTGCTGTCTCGCAACCCTCTATTGCTGCAGGGAGCATGTTCTGTGTGGGTTCCTTGCCCCTGCCTGCAGGGGTAGGAAGGTGCCCCATATCTATACCTCTGGCTCCTCGGAAATCCTCGCCTCTGTGGGCTGACTGCTCAATCCACCCAACCAGCCCAGCATGGGCATTTAGACCTGTAACAGACATGGCAACAGGAGCCAGACAGTCTTCTGCCCAAACCTCCTCACTCACTCTATACCACCCCTCTCTTTCCCCTGGCTCAGCTCTCAACCAGGGGTCGTCCTTGACTCCTCCTTTGGGTTGCAAAGCCCACGACCAATCTTTTGCATAATCCCATCGGCTGTACCTTCACGGTAAATCCAACTGCTACTCACCACGGTGAGTAGCCATCACCATCTCCAGACCAGAATTACTGCACTAATGTCCTCAACTGGCCTTTCTGATTCCACCTCAGTCATCTCCATCTCAATAAACTCGCAGTACAAATATATATAGATATAATTATTTAAAAAGGCAGTAATTATTTGCCCACAAGTGGATTTGTATAATATGAACATTGGAATTTATCAAATTAGAAATTTATTCAGGCCTAGATGGTCAAGGATGAAATCATTTTCTTAGGATTTAAGCTAAGCCACGGAGGATGGATATGACTGTTCAGCAGTAATGGCCCACAAATGTGGTTCTGGAAGTATATGGATATTCAGAAAACAAAAAAAGTGAGAACAGTTTAGAATTAGAATATGTGGTCAAATGGAGGGTGAGGACAGTAGTAAAACCTGCAAAATTAAAGTAGGGGTATGTCACTGTATTGGTTTTCTCTTGCTGCTATAATAAATTACAACAAAGATAGTGGCTTGAAACTGTTCATTTATTATTTTATAGTTCAGTAGGTCAGAAGTCCACATGGACTCAGCTCCAGATCCCACAAGACTCAAATCAAGGTATTGGTTGGCCTGGGCTCATATCTAGAGGTTCTGGAGGAAAGGATGCTCCCAGGTCATTCACGGTGGAATTCTCATTTTCCTGTGATTGTAGGGCTGAGGTCTCTGTTTCCATGTTGTCAGCTGAAGGTCATTCTCAGCTTTTATAGGCATTCACTGGTAGGGCTTTATTTCTATGGATGTCACTAGGATTATGAGCAGAGTAACCAAATAAGTGTTTTAGGAGAATTCATTTGGATATGCCTTTAAGCAAATTTCCTTTATTTCAAATATATGTATTTATATTTAATAACTTAGGAAGGCTTACTTTTCCCTGAGGGGTATTCATTTATTTAATATAATTAAGTTTGTGGCAGTGATTTTTGTCCTAAAATTTAAACTCTAATATAACATACTTTTTATACCTTTTTATAAAAATATTAATCTGTATTTAATATGCATTCCCCATTCTCCATCAAGATATCCGTTTCTCTTAAAGATATCAGAAAGCATTTTCTCTCCCCCCCCCTTTTTTATTTTTTGGTGAGCTCTCATTAGAATAACTGGCTGTTTTCTTTCTCCTTGTCCTAGATGATCATATTTCTATGGTTACTTTTACTAATCCTCCTTCTAACTATGTACTTAAATTTTCTTTGCATTCATAGAATGCAGTGGTGTCTTGAAAATAATGTTCTTCATGTTGACTCATGTATTTCAGGGTCTAGTATATTTGTTTTTTTATTAATATGTCTTATCTTGAATTATAAACTCATTAAAGGATAACAATGATATTTCTGCTAATAAGCTATAACTTTTAGTGTAGAGCAAATACATATGAAGCATTTAATGACTTAATTTAGTAGGAAATATGAAAACTATTATATGCATATCGGTCATTTAAGACTATGCCAATAACTAAAGTCAGATAACATTCTGAAATTATAATGGACAAATTTTCACTGCATCAATTAATCAGAAACTGGAAATGAGCACCTATTATGTGTTGGGAGACAAGTTTCCATGGGTCTTTTGTGTTTTCTGCACATCTTGTGAACAGAGGCATTGACAGCTTTTGTTCTGGATGATCTTTTCAAGAATATTTCCAAGGCAAACAGCCTTTGAAAATAGAAATATTGCCTTTTCCAGGAAAGAATCATTTGTTGGCTGTCCAGTATAATAAAAATAATATGTTGCTCTGGGGCAAAGGCCCATTATAAACATTGGAATTAAGATTGAGATTCCTCTCCTGTAATGCAACCCACTGCATACACAGGTGTCACCTCTCTCTCGTGTCAATATGCAATAATTGTGGTGTAGGAAACGGGTGCATGAAAATGATCATACCTGGGTTAGTGCCATTGCTATGAGTAATTAACTGCCTTCATCTCTGAGTCAGGAATTCTGTGTTTTCTGCATCATCTGTGAAACTGAGGCAGCCTGGTTTGTTAGCTTGTGAATAGAGCAAAACCCCAGACCCTTCTAGTTCTTGACATTATGTTTCAGATACTTTGCTGCATGTATAAAATAGAATAACCTATATCTTTACCCTCATGTAGCTAATAATCTCTCTTGGTTTGCTTATATTTGAGACAATAATGACAAAGAAAATACCTAGGAGGAGGAAGTATATTATAGGACTGAGTTTTTGTTTCCTATGAGTCCAGTATATTTTGCTGTTTTTTTTTTAACTAAGCCACAACACCTTCATCAGTGTAATTTTATTATTTTTGCATTAAAAAAAAACTTGACTAAGCTTGAATCACAAACCCTTAAAATTTGCTCAGAGAACATTCATTTAAAATTAATCAAAGCTGCAGTCATTTAGAAGGTTTAAACTCTTTTAGAGGGTCCTAATTTTTGTTTTTGTTTTTAATTGGTTGATTGGGTTCTTTTTGAGATATGGTGGGATACTTTGGTTTTTTCTTTCAATTTTCTTTTTCTTTTATTTTTGAGAGACAGTGCACTTGGAGGAGACAGGGAGAAAGAGAGACAGACAGACAGACAGACAGATGAGAGAGAATCCCAAGCAAGCTCCCTGCTTAGTGCAGAACCTGTCACGGGGCTAAATCCCATGACCCTAGGATCATGACCTAAGCCGAAATCAAGAGTTGGATGCTTAACCAACTAAGCCACCCAGGCACCCCTGTTTTTAATTTTCATATAGTAATATTGACTCTTTGTGTGTGTGTGTATATACACTTCTATAACCTTAGGTATTTGCAACCAAAACCACATCAATTCCATAACCCCCAAAACTACTAAAGGGTCCTTAGTTTAATTTCCACTTTCCTGCATTGTTGTAAAGGTTATCTTTTCTTATATTTGGTGACCATTAGAATCTAAGTTCCACCCCTTGTGCTTCCAGACAACCTGTGTTAGTTATTTTAGGATTAGGGAAGAAAATTATATTTAATAAAAAAGAAAAAAGAATGCCCTAAGGAGGTTTGAGAAAGGCTATTGGAGAGATTCTGAAGCCTAATTCCATATGTCAGACATCTGTTCCTTGAGTCTAACCTTGCCTCTCATAGAATGGTTTATTTTAATTAGAATATGAATCATTACTCATTTAGCCTAGTGGCACTCAAGCTGGAGGGACAGAGGGGTCTCATTCTTGGGATCCTGGCCCAGGATGAACAGCTTCTAACGACAAAAGATGGGAGACCATGATAACCATATTTCATTCTTTTGGAAAACAATGTTAAGAGGAATAAGTTGAGAACTGCTGGTTATATCATTTACAGTAGTATTGGTGCCTCTAGAGGGCAGGGGCAGTAGATGACATGATAAATCATGGTAGTAGGGAGAACTCTCTCCACTTATAAGCCAAGGTTGATCACTTAAATCTGGTTATGGCACCAGTTTTTTTCTTATACAATATCCACCTTCATTCTGGGAAATAAGATTACTTACTATTCTATGGGAGCTACAAATAAAAAACAAATGAAAGAATATGAGCCTGTCATGACTCTGCAGGTCACTGGTTCTTAAGCCTAGCCTACGTCAGAATCACTAGGAAGACATACAAAAACAGATCACTGGGCTCCACCTCCAGAGTTTCTGACTCAGTGTTATCAGGATCAGAATTGGCATTTATAATAAACTCCTAGGTGATACTGAGGCTGCTGGCTCTGGGACCTTACTTTGAGAACAATAGTTCCATGCTGTTGGCAGAATAGATGAAAAAAGGCTCTTGTTGGGTTGCTTGAGTGGCTCAGTTGGTTAAGCGTCTGACTCTTGGCTTTGGCTCAGGTCATGATCTCATGGTTCATGAGTTCAAGCCCTGCCTCGGGCTCTGCACTGACAGTGTAGAGTCTGCTTGGGATTCTCTCTCTCTCTCTCTCTCTCTGTCCCTCCCTCACTCTTTCTTTCAAAATAAATATACCTTGAAAAAACTTTATAAAAAATATAGTGCTCTTTGTTATAAGGCATGTACATTTTGTCTCTGCAGTTAATGTCTTCATCTACTCAACAAATTGCTAAGGGAACATTAACCAAGGAATCACTATGGCAGTAGTTGTGGCAGATAAATTGATGAGGTGAATCCTATCCACAAAAGGCTTCCAGGTTAAAAGAAGAGCTAAAGCATGCAGATGACAATGATTTCCAATAGAAAGTCTAAGTGCCATGATAAAAAGTATAGATATAGTGCTGTGGTGGGTGAAGAAGGAAGAGATTCCTGACAGGGGTCTAAAGGGTATAGAGGTTCTGGTGACTAGGATAGGCTTCATAGCTCTACCCATAGTTAAATTTTCTTCTTGCCTCATAAAAAATACTCACTTTGCACATTTAATTACTATGCAATAATAGTTTTATTACATTGATTCTATTAACATTGTTATTATAAGTACAGATTTCAAATTGAAATTAGTACTGAGAACCAGTTAAACCGCCCACTTTCAGGAAAGGTGGTAGTGAACGCGTATTTGATAAAAATATGTAACAATTTTGGAAAGGTGGTGTCTTTCAGCCTAATTTATCAGATTGACATTAAACAATTCAGAATTTCTGGTTATATTCTGTAATCATTTCCTTAGAAAACAGTGTTACTTTCTAAATTCAGTTTCTATGCTGGAAGCTTTCCAACCACAAAATAAAGCCACTCCTTTAAATACAGGAGACATAAGTAAAACAAACATATTTGCTTATGTTGAACAAATTCTTATTTTGAGTATTAAAGAGGAAACAAGAAAACATCATCAGGTGTATATTTAATGAAAAATCCAAAACCATATTGATGTTTAAAATATATTTAACATTCACATCTTTTAAAAATCTACTTATCAACCTTCAACACATATTCATCCCAATTGAGGAGTCCAATTAAGAAATAATTTCAAAAACATTTTATATTTTTTAAATCTATGTGTATATTTAAAATATTTTTTAAAGTTTATTCATTTGTTTTAAAAGAGAGAGAGAGAGAGAGAGAGAGGGTGTGTGTGCATGTGTGCGTGCAAGCAGGGGAGGGGCAGAGAGAGAAGGGGAAAGAGAATCCCAAGCAGGTCCCACACTGCCAGTGCAGAGCCTCATGTGTGGCATGAACCCAGAAACGTGAGATCACCACCTGAGCCCAAACCAGGAGTCAGATGCCTAATTGACTGAGCCACCCAGATGCTCCTATTTCAAATATTTTTGTATCTATAATTACATAGATTAATTATATAAATATATATACACATATGAATATATACACTAAAATGTTCATGAGGTACACTTTATATTATTCAAGATGAATATGCATATTCTTATCCTTTTACTTGGTCTTTTCTAGAAGTCTTTAAAAATTTTTTTTAATGTTTATTTTTGAAAGAGAGAGAGAGAGAAAGAGAGAGAATAAGCAAGGGAGGGACAGAGAGAGAGGAAGACACAGAATCTGAAGCAAGCAAGCTGACAGCTCAGAGCCTGACACGGGGCTTGAAGCCTTGAACCGAGAGATTATGACCAGAGCCATAGTCAGTTGCTTAACCAACTGAGCCACCCAGGTGCCCCGTTGTCTTAAATACCATAAGGAAGAACTCAGGTTTATAGTACTTAGTGTGGGGAAAAATCCACATATGCAAACACTTTATAGTAAAGAACACTTACATTTTCTTAAACCAGAGGTCATGAATTCTTAAAGTACTCGTTTAATATTCCCGAAACTCTACTATCAAGTAGCACTGAACTACAATAGGAAAGTAATAGGACTATGCTTTTATTTATTGATGTGGTGTGAAGATGTGGAGAGAAACAACATTTTAAACAGAAAATTAACTTGAGCCATAGTGAATAATAGATGAAAGTTCATACTTCAGGGTGCCTTCTCTTCACTGTTCTTTCTGTTAATGAAACTTCCAGTGAGTAGATGTGTTTGACCATATGAAATCAGGAAGTGTGATAGATTTTTTTTTTCTTACTGTGATTACATGAGCCTTGTGTCTTTGGTGGTAATATCATTTAGAAAGGACTTCGCTGTTAAAAATATCACTACTCTTCACCTAATTTTGTTGCATAGGTTTTTACTGTTGCACAGTAAATGCAATTTTAATCCAGTTTCTTTCCATGTAACTTTATTGGCATGTCAAAATCAATATATGTTGCTACTCCAAGGCAAGAAGTTCCACAAGGAGAATCAGGTTTTATACCAAGCCTGTGGCTCCTATTATTTTTTGAAACCTCTCAAAAAGCTAGATTAGTAAACTGTCAGGGTATGTTGAATTTAAAAAGTAAAAACAAATATACAGAGCTTTTCCCATTTATTCAAATTAATGATGAGGGGTGAACAGATTATTTTACTCCCTTATCTAATACATACATAGGTGTAAATTTATCTGTTCAAATTCCATGTGTTAGAAGTTTATATAGACTACAAATTTGAAATGTGTTCAGTTAATGAGTTTTCCTTCATCTTACTTCAGCTTAATGATCTCCTGTAATCACATTTAGTTGCCAATTTATTTTATTGTTATTTTTATTTCATACATTTCAATCACCACCTATAGGCATTATTATTTCTGATGTTCAAATCATCTCTGGTTTGACCAGTGGAGCCTTTTCAAGGTGACCCCTGTGCCCTCCTGTTGGCATCCTTGCAAGTTGTCACAGGGCTTTTTGTTTGTTTCTTTTTCAAATATGTTTTTTCTTTCCAGCCATCATTCCCAATATTGGTCCCATAATACTCCTTCACTTTTTAAAAAAATATAAATCATTCAATTTATTTAAAATAAAAAAATCAAACAAAACAGTTCACCCATTCTTCCATCCCCCTGTCCCTCTGCCTCTGATAACCACAAGTCTGTTCTTTGAATCTATGAGATTGGATTTTATTTTAGATTCTACATATAAGAGAAATCATATGGTATTTATAGATACCATATGGTATCTCTATATATGTGTATATATATGTATTATACATATATATATATATATATATATATATATATATATTACATTTTGTTTATCCATTCACCCATGCATGGATACTTATGTTGCTACCATATCTTGCCTCCTGTAAATAATGCCTCTGTAAACACGAGGCTGCAATATCCTTTAGAGTTAGTGTTTTTGTTTTCTTCAGATAAATAGTCAGAAGTAGAATTGCTGGATCATATGGTATTCCTATTTTTAATTTTTGAGGAACATTTCATAGTGTTTTCCATAGTGACTACACCAGATTACATTCTCACCAACAGCATACAAGGGTATACTTTTCTCTGTATCCTCGCCAACACTTGTTGTGTCTTGTCTTTTTGATAATAGCAATTCCAACAGGTGTGAGATGATATCTCATCGTGGTGTTGTTTTGCGTTACCCTGATAACTGATATTGTTCAGTATCTTTTGTGAGTCTGTTTGCCATCTGTATGTCTTTTTGAAAAAATGTCTCTTCAGATCTGCCCATTTTGTAATTGTATTGTTTGCTTTTTTGCTCCTGAGTTGTAGAAAATCTCTGTATATTTTAGATTAGCCTTCATCAGATACTGGATTTGCAAATATTTTCTCCCATTCAGTGGGTTGCCTTTTTATTTTGCTGATGGTTTCCTTTGCTGTGAAAAGCTTTTTAGTTTGATGTAGTCCCATTTGTTTATTTTTGATTTTGTTGCTTTTGCTTTTGGCATTAGACTTTAAAAAAAAAATCATCACTAAAATGTATGACGAGGACCTTACCACCTATGTTTTCTTCTAGGAGTTTTAAGATTTCAGGTTTTATTTTCAAGTCTTTAATCCAGTTTGAGTTACTTTTTGTGTATGGTATAATATAGTAATTCAGTTTCATTCTTTTGCATGTGGCTGTCCAAGTTTCCCATTGCCATTTATTCTACATACTTTTCTTATCCCATTGCATAGTCTTGGCTCTTTGGTTGTAAATTAATTGGCTTTATATGCATAGGTTTATTTCTGGGCTCTCTGTTCTGTTGCACTGATCTATGTGTCTATTTTTATGTCTATACCATAGTGTTTAATTACGATAGCTTTGTAATACAATTTGATATCAGAGGTGTTATGCCTTCAGTTTTGTTTTTCTTTTTCAAAATTGCTCTGGCTATTTGCAGTCTTTTGTGGTCCCATATAAATTTTAGGAATATTTGTTGTATTTCTGTGAAAAATGACTTTAGAATTATGATAAGGATTGTATTAAATCTGTAGATTGCTTTAGGTAGTATGGACATATAAAAATATTAATGTTTCCAATCCATGAGCATAGAATACCTTTCCTTTTATGTGTGTCTCCTTCAACTTCTTTCATTAATGTCTTGTAGTTTTCCATATATAGGTCTTTCACCTCTTTGGTTAAATTTATTCCTAGGTATTTTATTCTTTTTGATGCAATTGCAAATGGGATTTAAAAATTTTTTTTTCTGAGAATTTGTAATTAGTGTATAGAAATGCAACAGATTACTGTATATATTGATTTTTTATCCTGTAGCTTTAATGAATTTGATTATTAGTTCCAACTATTTTTTTAATAGAATCTTTTGGGTTTTCTGTATATAATATGCTATCTGAAAATAGTGAGAATTTACTTCTTCCTTCTGAATTTGGATATCTTTCATTTATTTTTCTTACCTAATTACTATGGCTAGGATTTCCAGTAGTATGTTGAATAAATGTAGTGAGAGTTAGCATTCTTGTCTTTTTTTAAACATTTTTTAAATGTTTTATTTATTTTTGAGAGAGAGAGAGGGAGACAGCATGAGCAGGGGAGTGTCAGAGAGAGAGGGAGACACAGAATCTGAAGACAGGCTCCAGGCTCTGAGCTAACTGTCAGCACAGAGCCTGACATGGGGCTCGAGCCCACAAACCACGAGATCATGACCTGAGCTGAAGCCGATGCTCAACCAACTGAACCACCCAGGCACCCGTAGCATTCTTGTCTTGATGGTGTTCTTAGAGGGAAAGCTTTCAATTTTTTACCATTGAATATGATGTTAGCTGTGGGCTTATTATATATGGCCTTTATTATATTGAGGTTTGTTTTCTCTGTACCTGCTTTGTTGAGAGTTTTTAATCATAAGTGAATGTTGAATTTTGTCAAATGCTTTTTCCTGTATCTATTGAGATGATCATAAGATTTTATTCTTCCTCCTGTTAATGTGGTGTATCATATTGAATGATTGGCAAATGTACCATTCTTACATTCCTGGAATAAATCACACTTGATCATGATTTATGGTACTTTTAATTTATTGTTTAATTCATTTTGGTGATAATTCATTGAAGATTTTTGTATCTATGTTCATCAAGGATATTGGCTTATAGTTTCCTTTTATGTGGGATCCTTTTCTGGTTTTGGCATCATGGTAATGGTGGCTTCTTAAAATGAGTTTGGAAGAGTCCTTTCTTTTATATTTTAGAAAATTTTGAGAAGGATAGGTATTAATTTTTTTTTTTAATATTTGGCATAACTTACCTGTGAGGCTGTCTGGTCCTGGACTTTTTTTTGTTGAGAGACAGAGAGCGAGCAGGGGAGGAGCAGAGAGAGTTGGGAGGTTTTTGATTAGTCATTTAATCTCCTTGTCTTACTTACTTACTATCTGTTAAGATTTTCTGTTTCATCATGATTCAGTCTTCGAAGGTTGTATATTTCCAGGAATTTATCCATTTCTTCTAGGTTGTCCAATCTGTTAGGGTATGATTACTCATAATAGCCTATAATGATTATTTGTATTTCTGTGGTATCAGTTATAGTATCTCCTCTTCATTTCTGATTTGAGTCCCTTTTCCTTTTTTTTCTTGGTGAGTTTAGCTAAAGGTTTATCAATTTTGTTTCATTTTAAAGAATCATCTCTTATCTTAGTTGATCTGTTTCTTTCAGTCTCATATTTGTTTCTGCTCTAGTCTTTGTTATTTCCTTCTATTAACTTCCCACATCATTTGTGCTTCTTTTTCTAATTCTGTAAGGTGTGAAGCTAAGGGTTTTTATTTTTATTTGAGACTTTTTGTTTGTTTGTTTTGCTATAAACTGTCCTCTTCCAACTGCTTTTGTTGCATCCCATAAAGTTTGGTATATTATATTCTATTTTTGTTTGTCTCAAGGTATAACTATGATTTCTCTTAATTTCTTTTTTTGACCCATTGGCATTTTAGTAGCATGTTGTTTAATGTTCAAATATTTGTTAGTTTTACATTTTTCTTCATGTATTTAATTTCTAGTTTCATACCATTGTAGTCATAAGAGATGCTTGATCTGATTTCAGTCCTCTTAAATCTTAAAGACTTGTCTTGTGGCCTAACATAGGATTTATCCTGAAAGACGTTTCATGTGTACTTGAGAAGAACATGTATTCTGTTGCTTTTGGATGGAATATTCTGTAAGTATCTGTTAGGTCCATCTGTTCTAATCAAGGCTGATGTTTACTTATTAATTTTCTGTCTGGATGGTCTATTCATTGTTGTAAGTGGGTATTAAATTCCCTACTCTTATTCTCTTGTCTGTTTCTCCCTTTAGGTCTGTTAATACTTGCTTTATATATTTAGATTCTCCCATGTTGAGTGCATAAATATTTACAAATGTTTTGTTAGATTTACCTCCTTATTGTTATGTCACACCTTTCTTTGTTTCTTATAATAGCAGTTAGTTTAAATTCTATTTTGTTTGATATAAGTATAGCTACTCCAGCTTTCTTTTGGTTTCCAGTTTCATAGACCTCTTTTTTCCATTCATTCACTTTCAGTCTATGTGTGTCCTTATGTGTTAAGTGAGTCTCTTGTAGGCAGCACATATGTAAGTCTTGTTTTATTTATTTATTTGTTTTGAGAGAGAGAGAGAGAGAGAAAGAGAGAGAAAGTGGAGGTGGAAGATGGGCAGATGGAGAGGGAATGAATTTGAAGCAGGCTCCACACTCAGCACAGAGCCCAAAGCGAGGCTTAATCTCATAAGTGTTAGATCATGACCTGAGTCAAAATCAAGAGTTGGACACTTAACCCACTGAGCCACCCAACAAGGTGATCCTTGTTTTTGTTTTGTTTTGTTTTGTTTTGTTTTTTAGTCCATTTATTCACTCAATGTATTTGATTGGAGAATTTAGTCCATTTACATTTAAATTAATTATTGTTAGGTATGTGATTATTACCAATTTGGTAATTATTTTCTAGCTGTTTTTGTATTTTCTTTCTTCCTTTGTAGTTTGATTACTTTTTTTGGTGGTTTGCTTATATTCCTTTTTTTTTAAAATCTTTTGTGTATTTACTATAGGCTTTTTACTTGTGGTCACTATGAAGTTTGCATATAAAAACTTATATCTGTATCAGTTTATTTTAAGTTGATAACAACTTCAGTTTGCATTCTAAAGCTTGACATTTTTACTTTCCTTCCCACATTGTGTATTTTTGATATTATATTTTACTTATTTTTATTTTTTGTAGCCCTTAACCAGTTTTGTAATCATAAGCATTTTTACTACTTTTGTCTTTTAATCTTCACACTAGTTTTATAAGGGATTAACCCCCTACCTTTACTATATATTTACCTTTCCAATGAGATTTATTCTCTCATACATGCTTTTGTTATTAATTAGTGCCCTTTCTTTTTAGCTTTATTTTATATGAGCGTATTCTTAGTGAATTATAAAAATTATTGATTGTAGCACTTGAAACCATGTAACTGGAAATAATAAATTTGGTTATAGAAGGTTTAATAATCTCACTTTGTAACAAATAATGTTAATAATAAAATAATGCCACAGAATTTGTGGACTTATCATTTATAAAATAGCAAATAGTTATCTAGACATAGACAAATAGTTATCAAACATGAGACCAATGGATATAAGAAAAAGAGGCAGGAGGAGATTGGAGTTTGCCAAAGATAATCATACTATCCTGTAGTTTTCTAAAGGGCGGGTTATGTTTTATTGACCTCTTTTCTAGCTGATATCAATTTTTTCCCCTGCTGATATTCCAAACTGTTGCTCCACACTTTTCCTAGTTAGGTATGGCCCTTCCATTCCCAGCTTGGTGAAAAAAGGTGTCATTTGTGCTAATAAAAGAATATCTGTTTCCTTTGTCTGGGTCCACATCTAGCTGCAGGATTTTATTAGTAAAGACAGACTTAGCTCCCACTATCATCCCTGGTTTGTTCTTCTCAAACTAGACAAGAGAATAGAAAAACTATGCTGCACTTACTATAGAAGAATAGCAAATAGAGGAGAGAGAAATGAAAGAGTCCCTGCCTGTCACACAAAATGTTTGCATATATGCTTCTTTTTCTAATATAAATATACATTAAGAATGTGGCTCTACTTATAATTCATAATTTTATGTGACTATATTTACTTAGATGGAATAATACTGTAGTTCTTAAGCATGTAAATAGAAAAGCTGTAGATCTTATGTTTACGGTCTTCTGTAACAAAATATCAATGTGCATTTTATATTAGTTAATTTAATTTCATATATATATAATGGACTTATGTATGAAGTTTATTTCTATATGGAAATATACAAGTTACATTGAACTTATTTTTAATGTAAATTCATAGATACAGGGATGAGGCTCAGCTTTAGTGCCCTGAACTAATATGTTACAAATTAGAGATTTTGTGAGGATTTGAGAGTAATTTCTACAGAAAAACTAGAGCATTTCTGGTAAGGTGGGCATGAAGGAAGAGTGAAGAGTGAAGATGAGGGCTAGAGGAGCTTAGATAGCATAAGACCATTATGGTGGTGCCCAGCAAATAGAAGACTAGAGAAACAGACCTACTGGGGCTGGAAAAGCGTTCCAAAACAGTAGCTGAGAGGTGACTGAGATATATAGTCTATCAGTGTACATTTTCATTTCTGTATATTTCTATTCCTAACATTAACTGTAATTGTAACCAAGCTTTGTATTTCATCATTCCTCATCTCCAATTACATCTGACTTGATGATCTTAGCAGTAACATGGTTTTAAATATCATCTATATTCCAGCAATTCCAAAGTTTCTATATCTAGTCCAGTTCTTTCCCTTGAGTTTCAAACTTGTGTATCCAGCTCTCTACTGTACATGTTTGTTTACTGTCTAACAGACATCTGAAATTCATCATGTCTTTCCCACTCTTAGACCTGCTCAGCCCATAGCCTTCACTGTCTCACCTGGACATACCACCATTCATCCAGTTGCTCAAAGCCAAAACCTTAGGGTTGCATTTTGCGCTTTTCTCTTTTACCATATCAAATTAATCATGAAATCTTGATCCTTCTACCTTTAAAAATATCATTAATCTAATCACTCATCACTAACTCTATTGATACCACTCTGATCTATCATCATTTAACCGGAGATGATATTAATGTCATTAGGTATGCATGTATTCACCATTACATGACATCAAACTGTTTTCCAATTTTACATTTCTTCCCTCCTCCAGCAATGTATGAATGTTCCCCTTGCTCTATGTTTTCACTAACAGCCTTTTACACTTTAGCCTGGTGAGTGTGTAATGGTATCTCACTGTGGTTTTAATTTGTATTCCCTGATCACTGAAGTTGAGCCTTGTTTTCCTCTATTTATTTGCCATTTGTTTTGTCTTTTTCATGAATTTCCTGTAATTGTGTCCCTTGTTGAGGCTAATGGAATAAAAGTGAATAATTTGTGTGTGTTGTTTTTTTATACAAAATTTGAAAATGTAACCAAAAAAGAGGTTGTGTCCATCTCCATCCTTGCAGACTTTGGACTTATAAGTTAAATATTAATTTATATATTCTATTTATTTATACTCCATATGTTTTCAGACACCATTTGAATAACTAGAGAGTAATTTTACTGTTAATTTTATAGCTTCTCCATTCAATGACAAAGTCACTTTTCCTTACCTTTTTATATCAGAAAACACATCTGCATAGCAGCTTGCTTCCGTCTTCCAATCCTCAAGTTTGGTGATTAATCAAATCAATCCTTCAGCTTGCTTTCCGTCCTTTCAATCTGTGGTATAGAAACAATGACGACAAGCCAGTGGTATCTGTCAAATTGCTTAGAAACCATAATTTAAAGGAGGATATCTCTGGGTGAAGTAGATAACCAAGCTCTCAGAACCTCATTACTACTAATTCAAAGTAAAACATACAACATTTCACGGACCCATTTTTAACAACTATATTTGTTAATAAAAGTCTATTAATTAGATCTAATTTCTTTAATGTTTTCATCCACATAAAGTTTACTTAGAACCAGAGAATCCAGTGTGTTTGATTTCAGTACTGTCATTAAAAATACTTAACTTTTGTTTTTTGCCAGTGTCAATGTTTCTTTTTTTTTTTCTTTTTAATCTCTGTTGGTTTATTCACATGGAAATACTGGGTTACATAGATAATTTTCTTCCTTAAGAGCTTTGAGCACAAGTTTCTAATCAATAGGCAAAGAAAGAGGGAATTTTATATACTCTACATTGAAAAATATGTTTTTGTTATTTTCTAAGATTTATGAGGTAGTTTATTTCCTAAAATAGTCCAAAGAATTTGCTTTTATATGTCATAGTTAGGGCTTAGGTAGTGATCATTATTCTTCTAAACCTATGGAGAACCTCCAAATCATATTCATGTGAAAGAGAATGAATATCTGACATAAATCTACAGAGAAGCTGTGGATTTAAGTTATGGTTGTCAGGTTGTTGATGAACCATTTATTTACTATAACCACAGAGAAATGCCACTGCTACTCTCTATTTATACCCTGTACATGTTATTGCACACATTTAGAAGGTCCTTGGTGAAGCTTTCAAACATCTGGTTTCACTAAGATAGTTAACTCTTTGATAAGAGACAGTAATGTTATATGTTCACATAATACGTTATGTCAAAAAATTATACAAGTACTCTTCTATTGGTCAAAAAATGTTAACTAAAATATAAACATTTATTCACATGCATAAAATTAATGGATGTCAGTGGCAGTTTCTATTTGGTATCTTATTAATGATATGACATGTCATGATGTACAAGGCCATCTGAGGGCATCTGGAAGACAGCCCAGCTCTGGGGAAACTGTGGCTTCATATCCAGAAGAAGGTGGGCTTTGAGTTCACCAAAAAGGACCTCACTGAGATCAGGGACATGCTGTTGGCCAATAAGGTGCAAGCAGCCAGTGTCGTAGCTCCATGTGAAGTCGTTGTGCCAGCCCAGAATACTGGTCCAAGACCCAAGAAGACCTCCTTCCTTCAGGCTTTAGGTATAACCACTAAAATCTCCAGGAGCACTATTGAAATCCTGAAATCCTGAGAGACAAGGTGGGAGCCAGTGAAGCCACGCTGCTGAACATCTCTTCTCCTTTGGGCTAATCACCCAGCAGGTATTTGACAGTGACAGTATCTACAACCTTAAAGTGCTTGGCAACACAGAGGAAACTGCTTCTTGCTTCCTGGAAGGTGTCCATAATATTGCCAGCATCTGTTTGCAGATCAGTTACCCAGCTGTTGCATCACTACCCCATTTCGTCATCATGGATACAGACAGGTCCTGGCTTTTGTAGACTGATTACATCTTCCTACTTGCTGAAAAGGTCAAGAGGCCTTCTTGGCGGATCCAGCTGCATTCGTGGTAACCTCCCTCTCAACTGCTGCCCCATAACCTCTCCCCCCACCCCTGCTCCTCCTCCAGCTGCAGCGCCAGCCAAGGCAGAAGCAAAGGAAGAGTCCAAGGAGTCGGAGGAGAATATGGGATTCGGTCTCTGGTTAATTACCAAAAAGCAACCAACTCAACCAGCCAGCTTTGTTTGTGAAACAAGGAAATAAAGGTTTACTTCGCTATACTAATAATGATAATTTTATATATATAACATGTATTTAGAGGTAGATGTGTGAAAGTCAATTCATAACACATATCTGTTAAATTTTCTGGAATTGGGAATAAGAGACTTGTATATGAGATGCCCAACTCTATTATCTCTTGTCTGAGTGACTTAATAAAAATTATTTAACTTCTCTGACTTCAGTATTGTTGTTTATCACACTGGGGCTATGATGATAATCATTTGGAGAACCAAGAAAGTACTATACCTACCAACAAAACCAAAACAAAATAAAAGCAAACACAAAAACAAAAAACAAATACAACAAAAACAAACTTTGTAAACCAAAATATTTGTTTGTAAAGTACTAGACAGTGCCATGTTTATGTTTTTAATAAAGTTGATGTTTTATATGATATTTACTATAGAATCTTTTAAAAGTTCAAATAAAGAGTTATTAATGAGGTAATCATAATATGTAGGTTATCTTTTGAATGAAAAATGGTAATCTTGCAGGTAGTAATTTAGATTTTATCAAATGTAATGTCTTTGATCTCATTCTATAACATACTGCCATATACCTGAGTCTTGGTTTTATCCAAGCATATACCTCTTTGGTTCTTTAAGCTTGTTGCAGTCTTAACTCTGTTAAGTAGATTTATTAATCTGGCTTTACTTGTATATTAAAGAATACTTTTATTATCAATTTTACCCAGTAATAGATGAATATAGATGAATTAAACATGCATTATGATAAATATTTAAGAAATCCAATTCCACAAAAAACATTTTGACATTTCTCTGTGCTTATAGCCACTAAATTATTTGTCTTAGTTGGTGATGATGATGATATATAAATAATTTACTTTGAATTTCAGAGTTTTCCATATAACCTAAGAAATTGCAAACTAAATTAATTTTATTTGTATGCAGCATCTGGATTGATAGTTCTGAAACTCGATAGAGTTCTTGGCCATTTATGAGAATTGACATAAGATATTTTACTCTACAGAAGAATATACAAACTCTCAGACACTGGATATTTTGCGTGAGGTTTCGGAAGATTCCCAGATCCCTGTTGATGTCCATTGATCCATGGAACCCATATTAGGGTATCTTGTTTGAGTAATGATTCTTTTTCTTTTTTTTTTATTGAGGTATAATCTAATGTGATGTATTAGTTTGAGGTGTACAACATACTAATTTGATGTTTGTATATATTGCAGAATGACCATCACAGTCAGTTTCATTAACATCCTTTAGCATACATAGTTACATTTTTAAATGATTTTTTAAATGAGATCTTAAAAAAGTCTCACCACAGGAACAAAAATCTTTGAGCAGTTAATTTTTATTTTAAAAAACAAATACTTAAACATGCGGATAATTTGTAACACACAAAAATGAAAAAGGAAGTTTTCTATAGTCCCACCTAGAGGTGCTCACTTTTCTCTTGTCATTACCCATGCCATCAAATATTCTTACACAGCTTCACCTGTAACTGGTATTACATCATTGAACTGAAACATCATAGTTGTTAAACCAGTCTTCTTGCTGTTAAACATTTAGCATGCTTATTTTTTTGATATTATAACCCAACCACAGCGAACTTACTCATAGCTATTGAAAAATTTCTAAAAGTAGAAGTGTAGAATAAAGGATACAAGCTTTTTTTTTTTGAGGTTTTAGATTAAATTTCCCTCTGGAGATGTTTTACCAACTTTAATTATTATCAGGAGTTGATATCCTAGGTCTCACTTCCCTGAATCCTTGCCCCTCCTAGATATTACTACTTAAATAAAAGTCTTTGCAGATTTTGAATGTGAAACCTAATAAACTAAATTTATTGTAAATTCATGATTACTAAATGGACTTGAAAAAATCAACCTAAATTGTCTATGATTTATACAGAAGCAAAAGCATCTATGACATTTAGGGTCTTGTCACCACAAATGTGGCAAAAGAGTTGAAGCCTCAGAATTATGGCAGCTATTCTACTAATGATACTTTGAGGTTGGAAGAGGAGGGATCAATGAAATAATTAAATACACAGGTGTTAGCTAGACTTTGTATCTCAGTTTTAAGGCATAGTAGCTATAAAATCATAGGCAAATTATGTGATCACTCTGAACCTTTGTTTACCCCTGTGAAAATAGAGGTGATATTATTGCCTATTTCATAGAAATTTTTGTGAAGGTTAAATATTGCAAATCAGTATCTTAGAATGGTGTTTGGTATATACTAAGAGCTCAATATAAGTTTACGATTCTTCTTTGCTGGTATCAGCAGCCATTTTTACCACAGCATGCTGCAAACCAAAATGTAATTTGGGCAATGCAGGTTTATTTCATTATCGTATAATCATTTTGGGTATTTTAACCTCAAAAAGATTTTTTATTGTGCTTGGTGTTTTGAATATATTCTGAAGTCATTTTTTTAATGAAGCTGATGAAGAGCAAATCACATTTTAATGTATTAAAATTGGATGCAAAAATGAACAATGAAACATATGGAGGTGGGAAACTAAGGTGGGATTACAAGACATGTTTTTGACTCCTCAGCATATTTGCCTTAGAGGAATCACTGTGCCTCCTACATGTATTTCAGTTGTTTTTTAAAGTAAGTAAGATTTTGAGAAGGATACTTTTAACAAAATATCTCTGAATTTGGACATCCTTTTTCTCTTAGACATAATGTACCCATTTTCAAGAAGTCAACATACATGGGAATTTTAGTCAGCATAATCTAAAGCAACAGTCTCCCACTTCAGTCTCTTTCTCCAGAGGCAGTTACTGGAAACCATTCTAGCTTTTACTTGTCTTGGTGACTGTGTTCATGAATCTTCATTACTAATACTTCTAATGCTTGCAATATTCTTTGATTCCCACAGACATAGATGAAATTTAGCTCATTTATATACCCACCCCAACCATCACTATTCTCTCCATATATTCTAATGTTTTTTAAAAGGTTTCTTTAATCTTTATTTATTTTTGAGACAGAGAGACACAGAGTGAGCGTGGGGAAGGGACAGAGAGAGAGGGAGACACAGGATCTGAAACAGGCTCCAGGCTCTGAGCTGTCAGCACAGAGCCCAATGTGGGGCTCGAAATCAAAAAACCATGAGATCATGACCTGAGCCGAAGTCTGCTGCTTAACCGACTAAGCCACCCAGGTGTCCCATCTCCCCATATACTCTAATGTTTTAAGTGGGATTATTGTGCTTGGCTAGTCTATTAACAACTTTTAATACATACAGAATCTCTTGTATCTTGGTCCATGAACAGCAGATATAAACTTTTGACTCTTTACTACAAAATATAGATTTTTGTAGTGGAGACTTGTCTTTCCCTCCTTACAAGTTTTTTACTTGTAGACCAAAATACAGCATAGCATTTTACATAATCAAAATTATCTTCTCATACCATCTTCTTCTCTTCCATTTACCTACCTCATCTTCTGATTATTTTCAACCTACCATTCTAATCTCCCTTTCTCAGCTGGAAATGCCCTCTCAAAGATATACTGATTCACTCATGCTGAAAGTTATGCTGAAGTTATTATCAGTCCTGCACAAATTTATTATGTGTGATACTGTATTAATAGGTAAATAGAGCCTTTTATAAACCTTAACTCCTCCACAATGCTATTTTCTCATCCCTTCATGCATACTCCACAGTGCCTAATACCATTCTGGACACTCAATAAACATCCCACAAAGTTGTTTAATTGTAATTAAAAGTCATTATACTCACACATAGCAGTTCTGATTAGGGTGAGTCTTTTGTGTTAAAGTGAACTTTTCACAGAAAATGTTTCTGAAAACAGGTAGTTTGATCTTGGAGAAGGATGAAAGCATAGATGGCAGATTATTCTACAAGGTTATTGGAGAGCAACTTTTCATCTTCACTGACAGAGAGTGTTTGATAAGAATAAAGTTTAGTTTTAAGAAGAATATTAAAATGCTTTTATTGTGTCTGAAGGTTATAGAAAATAGAAAAAAATGTTTAAGGTTCTGCTCTAATTTTTTTAAAAAACAAGTTAGATTCTTATTTTTCTCCCCAAATTCCATCTTTGATAGGGGAATACATATTGTGTTCTAGGAGATATTATAATCTATTATTATAGTAAAATAATATTCTTTTTGAATATCGTAATAGTGTTGTATGGTGACAAATGGTAGCTACAGTTGTGGAGAGCACAGCATAATGTATAGAGTTATCAAATCACAGTGTTGCACACCTGAAACTAATGTAACATTGTCAACTATACTTCAGTTAAAAAAATCAAATTCTAAATTTAAAATGGGTTTATTTTATAAAATATTATTCAAAGTATTCAGAAATACTATTATTTATAAATAGAGAAAACAGTAACATATGTCTTATCATGTATTACTCTGTCTATTGTCTATTGTCCACTAATTGGTTTTTGCTTTTCCAGGGGTTTTGCTGCTGACTATTTTCAGTTTGTCACTTGTAAAATCTCTATGAAATTTAGAAATCAAAAAGGAGAAGAGAACACTTTTTTCAAAAATTGTTTTCTCAAAAAATACAATGTTAAATGCCATTTTTAAAAAATCTCACACTAAAAAAATTTAAGAAAAATCTCACATCCATGGGAAATAAAACCTTTAAAGAAATATCTATGGATTTAAAAACAGTGGTTTAAATATATAATGGAGTACAACTTAACAATGAGAAAGAATGAAATCTTACCATTTACAACAATGTGGATGGAACTGGAGGGTATTGTGCTAAGTGAAATATATCAGAGAAAGACAGATATAGGTTTTCACTCATATGTGGAATTTGAGAAACTTAACAAAAGATCCTGGGGGAAAGGAAGGGGGGAAATAGTCTCATTGATGGAGGGGACAGAGGGAAAGGGAAAATGGGTGATGGGCATTGAGGAGGGCACTTGTTGGGATGAGCACTGGGTGCTCTATGTAAGCAATGAATCATGGGAATCTACTCCCAAAACCAAGAGCACACTGTACACACTTGACAGTACATTAGTATGTTAGCTAACTTGACAATACATTATATTTAGAAAAAATATTAAATAAAAAATAAAAACAGCATTTGAAACTATTAAATCCCTGACACATTTCTCATAGGACTTTAATGGTTCCTCCCTACAAATCCTAGAGTAACTAAAAAATTACCCCAAGTATCCTATTCAAGAAAACCTGTTTATCACTTAATAATCAATAATATTACTACAAAATAATACAAATATTACTACAAATTTAAAAAGGTTTAATATGTCCAGTAATATATGACCACCGATATTTTTTGATAGCAGTGCTGTCCAGTAGTGCTTCCTGACACCAAGGAAATGTTCTGGTCATCAGTGTGTGACGAGGTGGTCAGTAGCCACATGCAGCTGTTGAGCGTTTGACAGCCGGCTAGAATAACTGAAAAAGTGAACTTTAATTTCATTTATCTAACCGCAAGTGGTTAGTAGTTAATGTATTGGACAGTGCAGTCACAGAGAAAAGGAGAACTTGGATACAATTATCAGTTTCCTGGCAGGAAATACATTGTACAGTCAACAGGATTTAACTAAAGAGAAAAACAGTGACAACATATTGTGCTTTTATGGCATTGTATAAGTAAAATACATGACAAAATAGCTCAAAGAATGGGAAGGAATAATTGGGAATTGTTGCAAGTCTCCTGGACAACAACATAAAGAATAGTATAAAGGATAGTTTTCGCCAAATGGTGCCAGGACAATCAGATGTCCATAGGCAATTAAATTAACTTTGATATATACCTCATACCTTATATAAAATTAACTCAAAATGGATCGTATTCCTATGTACATTATGTAAAACTATAAAACTTCCATGAGAAACCATAGAAAAAAATTATTTTTTCCTTTTGCTAGGCAAAGAATTATTGTATGTGATACAAAAAGTGTACTCTAAAAGAGAAATAAAAAAAGATGTTAGACTTTATAAAAAATGAATATTTTGCTCTTACAAAAAGATTAACTGAAAAGTCTCCAGAAAAGACCTGCATACCACAGTAGGTACAGGAGTGAAGGAAATAAAAAAAGCAAAAGTAAAGCCCAGAGACTAGCACCCGCCAAATGCTATTTTACCCAGAGTTGACAGGGCCAGAGGATCTAATGATATTAACATAACCCAGGATGAGCTAAAACTCTAGGAGAGAGGCTGTCCAAGAGAAGCTTCATTTGATAAGAAAAGTAGCCACTGGCAAAACTACAGTGAGGTAGAAGGTACCCCAATGACCTACTTCTAACATTTGCTCTCAACTATACTGCTTTTACTTCCCAGGTAGAATCTAGAGTGTGGGAGCCTGCACAGAGGTTATCTCCTTCTCTGCATATAACAAGGGAGAGAAAGAGAGCAAGTAGGCTGGGGAGAATCCTCTTCAGAAGCTACTCTCTTTACAAGTCAGCTTCTACAGAAAAATGCATTCCCAATATAGAAATTGAAAGGCCCATAGCCACCATATCTTTTCAGAGTAAAGTCAATTCAGTCATAATCTTACCTGTATCTTAGATAGTACTGAAGGTCTGGGTGTTTAGCTTTTTCCCAGAGCTTTTTTTTTTGTAAACTTGATTAATGGCCAAAACTCCCTCTGGAGAAAGCTTGGGAAGATTTGCAGTGTATACTTGTTGCCATGTTGCAGTTTTTCAAAATAACCAAACCTCCTCCTAAGATAATATGTTGCAGGCATGTAAACTGATTTAGGCCCAGGGTTAAGTTAAGGGGCGTGAAACTTCAATAGTGACTAGATTCAAATTTATCCCCACCACACATAAGAACTTTATTTCATGTTTTATCTGGAACCTTGGCAAATACTCCCACACTGATAGTATTGGCTTAGTCCAGTGTCACACTTCCTCTGTCTTACTATCCCATCCTTAGGTTATTTCCCAACATCCGCCTTGGCTCTTGCCAAATGAAGTTATCAAAGATCCTACAATTCCTTCACTCTATACAGTTTCTCCTTTTGGAAAGGACTGTGCACTTTTGCCTCTAATTAGTACGCAAGTATAATTCTCATTATTAGACTGGAGGCAAGGAGAGATGATGGTGATGCTGGATCTTGAGAATAATGAGCATACTCTTTTGAGGCAGCTGCCCAAAATCACGGAAACATTTCTTTGTAACGAAGACTGCTTCAGTGAGCTGACATTGAGGAGCTGCTGCCATTGCCAAGAACATTTTAGGAGTATCTAAATCTCTGTTACTGTGGTTCTACTCCTTCCCAAAAGGTTTGCTTTCCTTAGCGTGACTGATTTGGCGAGCTGTCCATTTCACTAACATTGTACTTCTGCCTCTCCTACAGTCAGACTTGGGTTTGATCCTTAGCCTTGTCCGCCCTGTGCCACTCAAAATAAGGGAGTTTTTAAGGCTGCTATTAACATTTTCTGCATATCCACCTGTGACATGAATTGAGCGTTCAGTGTTTGGAACATATACTTACCTTTGTATAAACTCTCCAGAATAGTCAGAAGCAGTCATCACATCCCATAATCTTCACAATCACCATGTTTTTGAGGCCATGGCCCATGGCAACTAAGTGCCAAAGACAATTAATTTCTCAATGATTTGTGCTCAATTAGTAATTCATTTCATGGCATTATATTTTTAAAAAATGGGAAGTTGGGATGCCACTCTAGCAGGTTATCATTCTGCTCACATATATGAGAGCAAACCAGTCACAGAATCCTGCTCATGATACCAATTATTGTATCAGGGTAGTGGCAGAAAAGAGCATATTCATAATGGTTTTACTAAAAATAATTTAAAGAAGACAGAGATAAGTGAACCAAAAGGGATGGTAAGGCAGCCTGTGGGTAATTATAGTGGGAATCCTGGTAGGAACAGCAGAGAAATCAGTGCATCTGGAGAGACTTAGATAAATCGAAGTATCACAGAACAGGTGTTATAGCTAAAGAGAAAATCAACTACTGGTAGAAACATAATGAAACAGAGTGGATATTTGGAGAGTAAACAACCATGATCTCAGTTTCCTCAACCCTCCATACCATTGCTGTGCCTGGCACTTACCAAACCCAGCCAAAGCCAGAGGATATAACAGTCCCACTGATGCACTTTGTACTGTGTCTTGGGATACAGAGCAGAGTAGGGAAGGGCAGAGAATGGAAGAGACAAAGACCAACAGGAAATCATGAGCACATTTTCAAAGAATCTCAGACAGTTTTTGAAAGACTAATGTTAACTTCTCTTGTGGCTACAGATTTTAAAGTAAAACCTCAAGGATCTAGCTTAGTAAATGAATATTGCAATATAACTTAGATGCCATCACCTACTTGTCCTTTTACATGAAAAGTATTATGACTTAAAAACCACCATATCATTCTGTGATGAGTCCATTATTACTTGGGTAAGCAAAATATTTGCATTTGGTATGTATTACTATGGTAAGCCAAAGTAACTATAAAATGCAGATGGTTCAGTTTACCAGGAAGTTATATCAATTACACAATTGTATGTAAGTAATAATAAACAAAAGTATAATAAATATTATTTTTTGAATTTATCTTTATTAGTGTGTATGTAATGGCATCTAATTTTGATTTAATTTGCATTGCCAGATGACTAATTATGTTGAACATTTTTTCATACACTTATTTATCAATTATATATCATTGATGAAACATCCATGAAAATAATTTGCCAAGCTTATATTGGGTTGTCTTCTTCCTATTGAGTGATAACAACTCTTTTTCATATTTGCAATGTATATATATGCTAAATAGGCAGATAAAGGCTTAGGTATAAACATAGATATGTAAACATAGCTATAAATATTTACAGTCATACAAATGAAAAAATATATGAAATTATATAGAATGAGAAGATAAGCCATGGGGTGGGAGAAAAAACATAATATTTTATTATATATTATTTACATAATATATTTTGTTATATATCTTTTTTTGGAGCTAGAGGTATTTTTAAAATTGAAATAATTTGGCATATAACATTGTATTAGTTTCAGGTGTACAGCATAATGATTTGATATTCATATACATTATGAAATGGTCACCACAATAAGTTTAATTGGCATCCATCACCACACAGAGTTATGAACCACTTTTGTCTTGTGATGAGAACATTTTTAAATATAATTTATTGTCAAATTGGTTTCCTTACAACACCCAGTGCTCATTCCAACATGTGTCCTCCTCAATGCCCATCACTCACTTTCCCCTTTCCCCCACCCTCCCATCAACCCTCAGTTTGATCTCATTATTTGAGAGTCTCTTATGGTTTGCCTCCCTCCCTCTATGTAACTTTTTTTCCCCTTTCCCTCTCCCACGGTCATCTGTTAAGTTTCTTAAGATCCACATGTGAGTGAAAATATATGGTATCTGTCTTTCTATGACTGACTTATTTCACTTGGCATAATACCCTCCAGTACCATACACATTCCTGCAAATGGCCAGATTTCATTCTTTCTCATTGCCAAGTAGTATTCCATTGTATATATAACCCACATCTTCTTTATCCGTTCATCAGTTGATTGATGGACATTTAGGCTCTTTTCATGATTTGGCTATTGTTGAAAGTGCTGCTATGAACATTGGGGTACGTGTGCCTCTATCCGTGTGCACTCCTGTATCCCTTAGGCAAATTCCTAGCAGTGCTATTGCTGGGTCATAGGGGAGTTCTATTGTTAACTTTTTGAGGAATCTCCACACTGTTTTCCAGAGTGGCTGCACCAGTTTTCATTCCCACCAACAGTGTAAGAGGGTGCCCGCTTCTCCACATCCTCGCCAGCATCTATAGTCTCCTGATTTGTTCATTTTAGCCACTCTGACCGGAATGAAGTGGTACCTCAGTATAGTTTTGATTTGTATTTCCCTGATGATGAGTGACATTGAAAATTGTTTCATGTGTCTGTTGGCCATCTGGATGTCTTCTTTGGAAAAGTGTCTATTCATGTCTTCTGCCCATTTCTTCGCTGGATTATTTGTTTTTCAGGTGTGGAGTTGGTTAATTCCTTATAGATTTTGGATACTAGTCCTCTATCTGGTATGTCATTTGCAACTATCTTTTCCCATTCTGTCGATTGCCTATTCGTTTTCTTGATTGTTTCCTTTGCTGTGCAGAAGCTTTTTATCTTGATGAGGTTCCAATAGTTCATTTTAGCTTTTGATTCCCTTGCCTTTGGAGATGCATCAAGTAAGAAATTGCTGTGGTTGAGGTCAAAGAGGTTGTTTCCTGCTTTCTTCCCTAGTGTTTTGATGGTTTCCTGTCTCACATTCATGTCCTTCATCCACTTTGAGTTGGTTTTTGTGTATGGTGTAAGAAAGTGGTCTAGTTTCATTCTTCTGCATGTTGCTGTCCAGTTCTCCCAGCACCATCTGTTATAGAGGCTGTCTTTTTTCCATTGGATGCTCTTTCCTGCTTGGTCAAAGATTAATTGGCCCTACATTTGTGGGTCCAGTTCTGGGTTCTCTATTCTATTCCATTGGTCTATGTGTCTGTTTTTGTGCCAAAACCATACTGTCTTGATGATGACAGCTTTGTAGTAGAGGCTGTTGTCTGGGATTGTGATGCCTCCCGTTTTGGTTTTCTTCTTCAATATTACTTTGGCTATTCAGGGTCTTTTGTGGTTCCATAAATTTTAGGATTGTTGTAGTTTTGAGAAGGATGCTGGTGCAATTTTGATTGGGATTGCATTGAATGTGTATATTGCTTTGGGTAGTATTGATATTTTAACAATATATATTCTTCCAATCCATGATCATGGAATGTTTTCTCTATTTCTTTGTGTCTTCTTCAATTTCCTTCATAAGTTTTCTATAGTTTTCAGCATACAAGTCTTTTACATCTTTGGTTAGGTTTATTCCCTGATATTTTATGGTTCCTGGTGCAATTGCGAATAGGGTCAGATTCTTTATTTCTCTTTCTGTTGCTTCATTATTGGTGTATAAAAATGCAACTGATTTCTATATATTGATTTTGTACCCTGCGACTTTGCTGAATTCAGGGATCACTTCTAGCAGACTTTTGGTGGAGTCTGTCAGGTTTTCCATGTAGAGTATCATGTCGTCTGCAAAAAGTGAAAGTTTGACTTCATCTTTGCCAATTCTGATGGCTTTTATTTCCTTTTGTTGTCTGATTGCTGATGGTAGGACCTCCAACACTATGTTAAACAACAGTGGTGAGAGTGGACATTCCTGTCGTGTTCCTGATCTCAGGGGGAAAGCTCTCAGTTTCCCCATTGAAGATGATATTAGTTGTGGGCTTTTCATAAATGGCCTTTATGATGTTTACATATGTTCTTTCTCTCCCGGCTTTCTCTAGGGATTTTATTAAGAAAGGATGCTGTATTTTGTCAAATGCTTTTTCTGCATCTGTTAACAGGATCATGTTGTTCCTTTGTTAATGTGATGTATCACATTGATTGATTTGCGAATATTGAACCATCCCTGCAACCCAGGAATAAATTCCACTTGATCATGGTGGATAATTCTTTTTATATGCTGTTGAATTTGATTTACTAGTATCTTGTTGAGGATTTTTGCATCCATATTCATCAGGGATATTGGCCTGTAGTTTTGTTTTTTTTGCTGGGTCTCTGTCTGGTTTGGGAATCAAAGTGGTGCTGGCTTCGTAGAATGAGTCCGGAAGTTTTCCTTCCATTTCTATTTTTTGACAGCTTGTGAAGGATAGGTATTAACTCCATTTTAAATGTCTGGTAGAATTCTCCAGGGAAGCCATCTGGTCCAGAGCTCTTATTTGTTGGGAGATTTTTGATAACGGATTCAATTTCTTCACTAGTTATGGGTCTGTTCAAATTTTCTATTTCTTCTCATTTGAGTTTTGGTAGTGTGTGGGAGTTTCAGAATTTGTCCATTTCTTCCAGGTTGTCCAGTTTGTTGGCATATAATTTTTCATAGTATTCTCTGATAATTGCTTGTATTTCTGAAGGATTGGTTGTAATAAATCCCTTTTCATTTGTGATTTTATCTATTTGGGTCCTCTCTCTTTTCTTTTTGAGAAGACTGGTTAGAGGCTTATCAATTTTGCTTATTTTTTCAAAAAACCAACTCTTATGTATGTATGTAATATATAGTATTTTCTCCCACCCCATGGCTTACATTTTTTTCTATTTTTTTTTTAATTTGAGAGAGAGAGACAGAGACAGAGACAGAGACAGAGAGAGAGAGAACATGCACACATGTGTGCTGAGGGAAGGGTCAGAGAGAGAAAGATAATCTTAAGCAGGCTCCATGCTCAGTGTGAAGCCCTGACATGGGGCTTGATCCTAAGACCCTGGAATCATGACCCGTTTGTCTATCCATAGTTTTGATTACTAGATTTATATTAAGTCTTGAAATCTGGTAATCCAAGTTCCTCAACTTTGTTCTTAATCAAATTTGAATCCAAGTGTGGATTCTGTACATTTGCATATGAATATAAATTAGTCAATTTTTATACAAAAATTGTAATTTTGAAATGTAATTGCATTGGATCTATAAATTTTTATTGTAGATTGTAATTGTATTGTACCTATAAATTTAGAAAGAACTGATATAACAATATCGATACTCTAAAAACAATAGATTTATCAATTTATTTGTCTTTATTTTCTCTCAGCAATGTTTTGTAGTTTTTAATGTACAGATTTTACATATACTGTAATTTATCCCTAAGTGTTTTTTTGGGGGGATGATACTGTAAATGATACTTTTGAGAATCACATTTTATCATTGTTTTTGGTCAGTATATACAAATACAATTGTATTGTCTATGAACTTTCAAATCTATAATTTTTCTTAACTCACTTAGTTCTAATTGCTTTTAGTGAGGTTTCTAAGTCTTGTTCACTTATCTGATGATATTTTCTGGAAACAAAGGAAATATTGACTGGAAATTATGAGAGTGATCATTCTTGTCTTGTTTCTGATCATAGGGAAGAAAGTATTTAAGTTGTTCATTTGTTTATCATTAAGTGCGTTGTAAACTAGGTTTTTTTAAAAGTATTTTTAAATTTAATTTTGTAATTTAATTCAAAGTTTTTAAATATTTATTGATTTTGGGTTTTGTAAAATTATTTTATTTTTCAAGGTTTTATTTAAATACCACATAGTTAACATACAGTGTAATATTAGTTTTATTTGTAGAATTCAGTGATTCATCATCACTTACATACAACACCTGGTGCTCATCTCAAGTGTACTCTTTAATCCAATCCCCATCACCTATTTAACCCATCTGCCCACCCACCTCCCATCATCAGTTTGTTCTCTGTACTTTAGTTTCTTGGTTTGTCTCTCTCTTTTTTTCCCCTTCTATTAGCTAGAAATTTTAAATATTGTTCTTTATCAAGTTGAGGGAGTATTTTCCTTTTTCTTCTTAGTTTGCTAAAACTTTTTTGTCTCCAAGTTTTGAGATTTATGAAAAGCATTTTTTATTCATTGAGTCAATTATGTTTTTATTTTTCTTTTAATCTTTACTATAGAGCAGTACATTTTTTTTTTATATTTAACATGCTTACCTACAATAAGCCTTATTTTGTCAGGATGTATTATCCTTTTTCTATTCATCTTATTAAAATTATGTTAAAGATATTGGCAATTACATTTATAAGGGATACTGGTCTAATTTTTTCCCTTTGGAATGTCTCTGATAGAGGAGTAGCTTTGTTCTCAAAAATTAGTTGGGAAAATGTACACTTCTTTTATATTTTCTGAAAGAATGTGTGTCAGACTAGAATTTAATTCTAACTCAAATATTTATAAAACTCAGTAATGACATCTGGACACAGAATTTTCTTTGTTGGAACATTTTAAAGTATGAATTCAATTTCTTTAATAGAAATGAATTATTAAGACTTTCTGTTTCCTCTTATGTCAGCTTTATTAATTTGTATCTGTGAAGGAATTTAAATATTGTGTCTAATTTGTCAATTTTAATGATGTAAAATTGCTGATAGTAATTTTAATTATCTTTTTAATGTCTGTTGATTATCTAGTGATGACTCCATTTTCATCCTTGTTATTGGTAAATTAGAGCCTTTTCCCCCTCTTGATCAGCCTACATAGGATAAGTAGGAAGGAATTAATTTGATTTATCTTTTCAAAGAATAAGCTTTTAGTTTCATTGATTTTTTCTCTATTTTTCCTAATTTACCAAGGTTGATTTTTCTCTATTTTCTCCTAATTTACCAACATTTCCTATTTTGTTATTTTATTTTAGTTTCTTTTCATTTAATGTGATCTCATTTTATCACTTGAGTGGAAAGTTAGAACATTACTTTTAAACCTTTTTCCTTTTCTAATATAAATCTTTAAAGCTATAAATAATTTCCCCTTAAGCAGTGATATAAGTGGATCCTACAAGTTTTGATGTGCTATATTTTCATTTTCATTCATTTCTCAGTGTTTTAAAATTTCCCTTGAGATTTCTCCCTTGCCTCATGGGTGCTTTTCAAACATATTGATCGATTTCTAATTATTTGGGCATTTTCTAGATTTTTTAAAAATGTCTATTTTGAGAGTGAGAGAGAGAATGAGAGTGGGCAGGGGAAGAGAGAGAGGGAGAGACAGAATCCCAGAATCCATGCTGTCAGTGCAGAGCCCAACATGGAGCTCAATCCCACAAACTGTGAGATCATGACCTGAGCCAAAATCAAGAGTCAGACACTTAACTGACTGAGCCACCTGGATGCTCTGAGAGTTCCTTGTTATTGATTTCTAATTTTATTCCACTGTAATCAGAAAACAGACATTTGATTATTTCACCTCTTTTAAATGTATTGAGTATCTTTCACTACTCAGAGTATATCTTTGTGAAGGTTCTATGTGCACTTGGAAAGAATTTCTGTTCTGCAGTTCTTGTGTGGAGTTGGTTGACAGTGTTTTTTTTTTGTTTGTTTGCTTTTGATATGTTTATTTCCACTTTTACTATCAATGAGAGAAAGAGGACTGTGGAAATCACAGACTATAATTATAGATTTGTCTACTTCTTCTTGTTTGAATGACATATATCTTTACTTTTTCATTTAACTTATACATGTCTTTACATTTAAAGTGTGTTCTTTTATAGACTACTTATAACTTGCTTTTGCTTTATTAATAAAATCTTACAATTTATGCCTTTTATATAGAGTGTTTAGACAATTATATTTGATATAAGTAGCAATATTTTGTAATTATAGTCTATCATCCTGCTGTATATTTTACTGTTTCATCTTTTTACTCATGTTTTTATTCTTTTTTCTTCTTTTCCCTTGTTTTATTTTGGAATGAGTCTTTTTAGAATTCAATTTTATTTATATCTCTGGCTCAAAACTATATAGTTTTATTTTATTTTTATAGTGGTTTCCAGCATTTAAATATTTATATTTATCTGATCATCATCTACTGTCATAACATTTAGATGTATACCCTAAATCATAGTATTTTACATATATGAGACCCTTATATTGATAGTCTCCTTCATTCTTCCTTCCATCGTTTGTCTTTTTTTTTGCATACACTTATTTATATATATGTTATAAATTCTAAAATGTATTGCTTTTAACAACTGATTTTTAAATAAAAATTTAAATGAGACAAAACCTGTCTTTTATAGTTACTCACATATTTACTATTTCTAGCATCCATCATACTTTTCTGTGGATACACATTTCCATCTGGTGCCACTTTCCTTTTGCCTAAAGAACTTTCTTTAACATTTCTTGTAATGCAGAATTGTTAGCCTAGATTTTCTCAGTTATTATATGTGTGAAAATTATCTTATATTGATTTTTGAAGGATATTTTCTTTGATATTTAATTTGGACTTAACAGTTTTTTTTTCTCCCAGATGGACTAAAGAAAAGTTGGCACGATTCTTAGTTTTCATCTCTCATAATAAACAGGTCTTTTTCTCTTCAGTATTATTTAAGATTTTCTTTTAAAGATTTTCAGAAATTTGAATTTGGTATGCCTGGGTCTGATTTTCTTTGTATTTCCTCAGTTTGGGGTTTCATAAGCATCTTGAATTTGTGAATTTAATTATAAATTTTGGAAAAGTTTTGACCATTTATTTTTTGCAATATGATGTCTGTCCCCTCCTTCTCTTCTCTTCCCTTCTGGCCTTCCAAATGCATGAATGTTCAGCTTCTTGGTTTTCTCCCATATTTCAATTCTTGGTCTTTTATTTTTCAGTCTTTTTTTCCCCCTCTCTGCTACATTTTGGATAATTTTTTGTTGTTGTATCTTCAAGTTTATTTATCTTTTACTCTAATGTCTATTTTGGTTTTAAATCTATTAGTGAATTTTCATTTCAGATATTGTATTTTTTTATACTTAGAAGTTCCATTTGTTTTTTAATTCAAATTTCTTTTTTCTTACCTTTATGTTTTCCTTTCAGCCAATTTAATTCTGACTGTGTATCATATTTTGCTGCTTCTTTATATGTCTAGTCATGATTTAGTTAATGTCAGATATTCTGAATATTCCTTTCTGGAGAATCTCGATTTTGCTATCTTTCTTTAAAAAGTGCAAAAAGTTGTTTTGGCAAAGAGTTAATTTGCTTGAGTTTACTTTGTTCCTCTAGAGGCTGGTATTTAAGCTCTATTTTGTAGAATTTACTTTAATGTATAACTGGGGAACCTCTGCTGAATATCCCATGATTCCATTAGTTCTGTCATCTCTCACTTGCAGATCTTTAATCCTGTGTAAACTCTGGGATTTGTTTGGTTTACAGCTCTGAGGTAGTTCTTTTTTCCTTCCTTCATCTTGTGAGGTCTCATCTCACAAACATACAGTTACTCTTAATGGGACCTTTATACAGATTTCTAAAGCTCTTTCTCTACAGATACTTTCTTTCTGATTCTTTGCTTCACAAATTCTAGTTATCTCCATTTCCCTCCACTTCAATCTCTATATCTTCCACTAAGATAAACAACCATTTTATGGTTTTGTTATTCTGTTCACCAGAGTCCAGAAATTGTGTCTGGGCAGAAAACCAGAGAATTATAGAAATCATCTCATTGTTTCCCCCCTTTTCAGGAATCATGTGTCTGTGCTGCCTGGATGTCCAATGCCTAGAAATATTTGTGTAGGGTATTTTTTCCAGTTTAATATTTCTTCACAGTTGTTTATAGTTACACAGTGAGAGAGAAAGCCTCAGAGCAATGGAGGAAGAAATCTCCCTAGCTTAATTTTTAACATTTATACTGTTTCCTTCCTGGTACTCTCTACCTTCTGTCTTATACCATTACCTGATTCTATGATTTCCATTCTGTTCCTAGGCATTTATAATTTAACTTTTCTTGAGTGCTTAGAATGTTTCATGATCTATGTGTTTTGCACATATCATATAATCTAATTACATACTTTTTAACTCTGTGTGTATTGGCCTCAAATGAAGTTATTAAATGTTTTACCTTTTTAATGTTTATTTATTTTTGCGATAGAGTGGGAGAGAGTGAGAGAGCATACAAGCACATGTGTGGGAGCAGGGGAGAGGTAGAGAGAGAGAGAGAGAGAGAGAGAGGGAGACAGATGATCCAAAGCGGTTCCATGCTGACAACAGAGAATCTGATGCAAGGCTTGAACTCACAAACCATGAATGAAGTCATGATGTGAACTTAAATGACTGGGCCACCCCAGGTGCCCCTACTGAATGTTTTTCTAGTATTCTTCTCATGCAAACTCTTACTTAACAGCAGGTGGTAATTTATTTATTTAAAAGCAATTTAAAGGGTAAAATGTATATTAGTCTCTTTTTTAAAAATTAGCCTCTTTAATAGAAAAGATAGATCATTGGACAATATGATATTTTATGCTTTCAACTCTATACTTAAGTGGAAATTTTATGTGGTAATTTTAATATGGCCTAAATGGCCATCACTTTCTTTCATGTATTTCTCAGTTGCTAATTGTAGCTATTTTTGGACAAATTTTACGTAATTGCAGCTTCTTCTATAACAAATGAAAAATCATCAATTTTAAGATTACAAACACAGATCTATATTTTTATTGCTTTATTATGTTATGCTATTCTCTCTATAATAGTAAAAATTTTATTAGGTAGCTGTTCTTCTATGAAGGAAAAGATATCAAATTGAAAATTATGAAAAAATATAATAAAATCATAGTTCAGATTGAATTTTATTTTCAGACCAACTATCAATAGTTTTCAATTTGTAGTCTGGGAATAAGTACCTCTTAATATTCTATTCAAGTGTTCTTTCTTCTTCAGTGTAACCTCTGCAGGGACTATAATTAGGTATTAAATCCTATCCAACTAAGACATTGTACAAGCAAATATTCTAGCCAAAATAATGCAGTTTAATCTTTTAAAGTATTTTAGACAAAATTGTTCAGTTTCTGTATGTGTGCCTGTTTGTATGTCTGTCTCTCTTTCCTTATAAATTTATATTCACTGAATGTTTTATTTAATTTACCTGAAAATTCCTACAAAGCTCTTAGGGTGGCAAATTAAGTTTGCTTTCTAAAATTTAGGTACTACTTATGATTATTTGACATCCATGGTGACTGCCATCTGTGAAAACTTTCAGGAAATAATCTCTTGCTGAATACTTATCTTTTCAGTTCAATGATTTATAATCCTGCATAAAAGCAGTTTAGAACTTCTGTATTTCAATTATTCTTTCTACCAGGTTTTTTAAAAATATAATTCTTTGTCAAATTGGCTAACATACAGTGTGTACAGTGTGCTCTTGGTTTTGGGGGTAGATTCCCGTGGTTCACTGCTTACATACAATCAATACCCAGTGCTCATCCCACAACAACAGCAATGTGGAACTGGAAAGTATTGTACTAAGTGAAATAAGTCAGTCTTTCAACCAGTTTAAAGTTAATTTTCTAGACTTTAACCTACTAGTACTTCACTGAATCCACATTCTTCGAGAAATATCCAAAAAAGTATAGGGGCTTGTGATAGGTGTACTCATTTTCCCCACTAATATGGAAACAAAGACATTATTAGAGAGTACATTGAACTGGTTATCTACTACTGAAGTTTTAAGAGCAATCATTGACTATTTGACTTTGTGGCATGGGCTGCAAGGACAGCATAATCAGTGTGAGTACCATGATGAATCTGATAGGCACCTCACACGATCAATATTGTAGTTTTTCTGTATCCTATCAATCAGTACTTTCTATTAACTTGTTGTTTTAAAGGTGGTTGGTGTCAGGCAAAGTTAAATTTATTCTGAAGTCAGTCATTGACTATATATAGGAACTTGACCCAATCATAGCTTTTAGAGACTTAGTTCCTTTCTCTGTTAAATAGAGATAATATTCTGCCTAGAAAAAATATGATGAGAGTGAAATTGGGTAATATATATGTGTAGTGCCTGATACATTATTTGGCAGCTAGTAGATGGCTCACCAAATAGTAATTGCTATTGTCATCATCGTTATTTTTGACACTATAATAACTCAAAGTTTTAATAATGACACTGAGCTACTGCAACCCTCTCAACATGAAAAGTTACATTGTATAAACCTACAGTTTGGATATAAGGTATATGCTATTTTCTTAAATTCTTGTTTTTTAAAAAGTGTTAATCAGGGGCGCCTGGGTGGCTCAGCGGGTTAAGTGGCCGACTTCAGCTCAGGTCATGATCTCAGAGTTCGTGGGTTCGCGCCCCACGTCAGGCTCTGTGCCGACAGCTCGGATCCTGGAGCCTGGTTCAGATTCTGTGTCTCCCTCTCTCCCTGACCCTCCCCCGCTCACACTCTGTGTCTCTCCCTCTCAAAAATAAACATTAAAAAATTAAAAAAAAAAGTGTTAATCAGTTTAAAGTACATATTTATATTTATTCAACAGGTGGAAATAACTCCCTTTGCATATAAGATACTGGGTTTTACTGTGTGTTTGGATGCTTTTTCATTAGAGTTTGAAGGAATGTACGCAATTATTTTTAAGAAATATATTTAATCTTTCCTATTCTTTTAAATATAGCTACATTTTTATGATGTAAATATAATTTTAAACTTCAGATGTAAGTGGTTAGCTTTTACATGGTGCTTACTTCATGACAGGCCATGTGCCGAGAAGTTTAAAGGCATTATCTCATTTATTTAATGTACCACAGTACTCCTCTGTTAAGAATTAATACTATTTATAGAAAAGTAAATGAAAAAGAAAAAACCCTCAGAATCTTATTGGCCTCAGAAATTGAAAAATCTAGATAATTATTAATACTGTTAAAAATAAGGAAATTATTTGAATGATTATTATAGTGCCCTAATTCATTAGATTTTAGAGAGCTAATCATGAATATAGATAGCATCCTATAAAAGTGATATAATATACCTCTGGTAAGTCTTTTGATTTATTCTTCTTAGGAAATAGTTATAATAATAATATTCTGCAATATTCAGTAACGTACTTTCAAATATTTTATAGTATTTCATACTTCATTTTATATACTTTAATCTTCTAAATAAATGTCTCCTTGGAATTTCCTTATAGTAATAACTTTAAAAAGCCTTTCGTACGTCAAAGCTAACTATATTAGGAAACTGTCCCATGATTGCTGCCTCCTTTGGGAGCTGTTACATATAGAATTCATGTGTATGTGTGTTTACGTCAATCACTTCAATTATTAAGAGTGTAATTAACAAGGAATACAGTCCATAACTAAACAAGCAAATTGTTTATATTTATTGCCACAAGCTGATGATTTAAGTGTTCTGTGATAAGATCTAACCTCTCATTCCCTGTGCTTTTCTCTTTCATTTTTTCTGCTGTCCTGTGTAGTAAGTCACCAACAGCAGCTGACTCTCTGCCTATTCATACTGAATCTCACTTTAATAAAGTAAATGGTATCATGATGTTAACAACACAAGGAATTATCTTACATGCTAAGGGTAAACACAAAATCTGATTTCACAGAATCCCTAAATTAAAAGATACTTCAAGTTATTGAATTCAGTTTTTTTTGTTGTTTTTTGGTTTTTGTCTTTTTTATTAGACACACAATGTTACATCAGTTTCAGGTATGCAACACAGTGATTTATCTTCTCTATACATTATGCTATACTCACCACAAGTTCAGTCTTTAAACAGACTTTTACATTTATTTGTTGATTGTCCCAATAAGTGATTGTGCATCCCCCATCATTAAAGTTTAAACTAAAAGAATAGAGTTTTTAAATTAAAAAAATTTTTGCTAGTTTTTGTTTTCACAGAGATCTAGTTGTCATAATTTTTTTCCTGTAATGACTCAGATGGACCTCTAATGGTCAAAATATGGTCAAGACGGGATACATGTTCCATTCTTTCAAACTACGCCTGGCTTGCAACTTGAGTTTGACCATTTACCACTCTTTCTATCCTTTTTTCTAGCTCCTTCAAGCCCCTAGATCCACACATATGGGAACACACAAAGTGCAGACATTGGTATGTACTCTTCATCCTCAGGCTATTTTCTAAACTGGTTTTCTCCGCTCTTCGCTTTCACTGCATCATCCTTGGCTTTCTCTTTCTGCCCTTAGCTATTTCCCTTGGACTTGATGTCCATTGCTGGCTCCTGTTGATGATTATTGTCATTTACTAAAAACATGTGCAATCTTAGAACCCAATAGTTACTACTCTTCTCCTAAGACTATCCTCAGAGCCCTTTGTTTTACCTGGTCCTTTATCAGCACCCACATATTATGTACTATGCCTCATAGGCTTTCTGGTTTTTGCCTCTCATGTGGGTCATTTTCTTGTTGAGCCACACCTGCATGCCAACAGAAACCTAGACTTTTATTGGAGTATCATTTCCATTTTCCTGGCTACCTGAGAAGCATGTCTTTCTTGATGTTCAGGTACACCCATCATTTGCTTCTCACCAGAAAGTCTCTCTAACCCAAAGAAAAACTTCACCAGATTTGATGAACATATTGCATAGAGTTAAAAACAAGGATAGTTGAGGGTTTTTTTTTTTTTCCTAATTCTCTTACTCAGCATTTGGAATCTAGAAATGTAAATTATCCTTTTGGAGATTACTTTCTTTTTTGTTTCTAGAAAGAAATTGTACCTCTCTTAGCTGTCTAAATATGGAGCAGGTAATGTTTAACCAAAACTGCTTTAATTCATGAAAAAAAATTAATGAGAAATAGTGAAATAAGGAGTTAAGGTTTCAGTTGTTCCTTATTTTCCATTAGTATTAATTTTACAATGGTAAATTAAATGTTGATATAATTCATTTGTATCAGAAAATAAATTAGAACATAACATTAATTTAAAAAATATCAATATGTGCAAAGGGAATATTCAGTGAATTTAGCACAATTTTTCTTTTTCCTCTGGGACCATTGTATTAGCTACTCTAAGTTAACAAGTAACTCATTTCTTATATTATTTAATTATTTCTAAAAGTCTGCCAAAAACTTACATGCTGGTTTAAAGAATAGGAGAAAGCAATTTTCTTCTCAAAAGGATCAAGAGATAGTTTCCTATAGTCAATGGTCTCTTTAAAGTGCTTTGTTCAGGGGTGCCTGGGTGGCTCGGTTGAGCATCCAACTTCAGCTCAGGTCATGATCTCATGGTTCGTGGGTTCGAGCCCCGCATCAGGCTCTGTGCTGACCACTAGCTCAGAGCCTGGAGTCTGCTTCAGATTCTGTGTCCTTTTCTCTCTCCGCCCCTCCCCTGTTCATGCTCTGTCTCCTGTCTCTCTCTGTCTCTCAAAAATAAAATAAATGTAAAAAAAAATTAAAGTACTTTTTTCAATTGAGGTTATAGCCAGTTATTTTTTAGTAGCTCACTAAAAGTGTATTACTCACACACATTTAGGGGAGGGTTAATAGTAAAAATGGTTGGAAGAACCTGTCTGTAGGAATGAATGAATTCGTTTCCTAGGGATATTGTAACAGAGTACCCAAAACTGGATGGCTTAAATCACAGAAATTTACTGTCTCACTCTTCTGAGGCCAGAAGTCCAAGATCAAAGTCAATAGTTCCCTGCATCTTCTGAAATCATTAGGGAAGCATCTGTGGTAGGCCCTAGCTTTTGGTAGTGCATTGGCTTGTGGTAGCATAACTTCAAATTCACATAGCAGTCTCCCTATATGTATATCTGTCTCTGTGTTCAAACTTATCCCCCCCTCCTTTATTTTGAGTATATCAGTTGTACTGGAGTAGGGCCCATATTAATGACCTCATTTCATATTGATGGGATCTTTAAAGACTTATCTCCAAAAAAATAATAAGGTACTGAGGGCTAGTACTCTAATATGTATTTTTGGGGAGACATAATTCAACCCATTATATAGGGAGTAGTATGGCTTATTGAAAAATCTTATTAAATTCCTATGGGACTCCATGTCCTATTTCTAAAAATCCTCAAGGAATTTACTTGCAGGTTTAAAAAAAAATAAGAATAAGTGGTGCTCCTGGGTGGCTCAGTAAGTTAAACATCTGACTCTTGATTTCGGTTCAGGTCATGATCTCACAGCTTGTTAGTTCAAGCCCCACATCAGGCTCTGCACTGATAGTGCAAAGACTGTTTGGGATTCTCTCTCCCTCTCTCTCTGCCCCTCTGCCCACTTGTATGTGTTCTGTCTCTCTCTCTCTCCCTCTCTCTAAAAATAAATAAATAAACTTAAAAATTAAGCATAAGCAATTTTTTTTTCTCAAAAAGATCAAGAGATAGTTTTGTATACTCAGTGGTCTCATAAAATACATTGTTCAAATGGGACTGTAGCCATTTATATCTTAGATTCTATTATTTTGGACAAAAAAAAAAACCCCACCCAATTCTTAAGCTGTAAAAACTTAGAAATTAGTGGTGACCTATTTATTATTTAAGGTAGCCTATTTTCTATCTTATAAAATCTTTATTTAGTATATAAAACTATTCAGTAAAGTGGGTAAATAAAATTTTCATTTTAAAGGTTGGAAAATATATTGGATTAGTTTTGTCAAAAGATGGTAATTTCCAAGTTCTATTTTCCTGTTAAAAATAGTGTAATAATTTTTACATTTGCATGAGAAAAATTCTGAGTGAAATAAGATAGATCTATGTGCATCTGATAGGACTACTCTGAATTGAAGATATTCTCTATAGGGGAAATGTTGTGTTGGGGTTGGCTAGAAATGTGTGAATGTATATCTTTAAATAACTTATAAAAACCAATATGCCTATAGTCAATTTCACCTTCATCCTCTCAGTGATATTAGGTGATGTCTTGGCTATGACCATACATGACTATCTTGAAAATTAATCAAATTGCTCAAGACTGCTGATTATTTTGGAACTTTAGAGAGACAACATATTTAGAGAGAATTTATAAAATATAATCTTATGATAATAATTCTATTATTATGAAAATCTGCCCGATATAAAAGACTATAATAGATTTACTTTCTGAATTTGACCCATCATTTCTTACATGACTTTCCAAAGCACTAATTATATTGTCAAAAGAATCATTTGTCCTAAATATAACTTACTCTGAAAACATTAATAAGATCAGGTTAATGATACTTGACATTTTTTCATAAACAGTGGGTCATGAGAGAAAAAAAGGAAAAAGCTAGATAGTCCTCAAATAATAATTATTCCTTGAATAATAAAAAATCAGATCTTTCAGAAATTAAAAAAAGCAACCTTTAGTAAAATGAGGCTTCCAAAGAGAAGGTACATGTAATTCCCAATTATACCTATGCAAAGTATTTCTTTCAGAATAGCTAAGAGTGAGAAAATAAATGCATAATATATATAAATAAATGTATGAATTACATAGATTGTTTTTACTTTTTAAAAAAATTTATTTATTTTTTGAGAAAGAGCATAAATGGTGGAGGGGCAGAGAGAGAAGGAGACAGAAGATCTGAAGCAGGCTCTGTGCTGAGGGGCTGTCCGCACAGAGCCTGATGTGGGGCTCCAGCTCACAAACCAGGAGATCATGATCTGAGCTGAAGTCAGAAGCTCAACCACCGAGACCCCCAGGTGCCCCTTGTTTTTACCTTAAAATTTTTTTTTAAAGTTTATTTTTGAGAGAGAGAGACAGAGTGTGAGCAGGGGAGGGGCAGAGAGAGAGGAGACACAGAATCCAAAGCAGGCTCTAGGCTCTGAGCTGTCAGCACAGGGCCCGACACGGGGCTCAAACTCACAGAGTGCAAGATCATGACCTGAGCCAAAGTCAGACGCTCAACTGACTGAGCCACCCAGGCGCCTCCCCCCCTTGTTTTAACTTTAAAACATATCTAAGCCTTATATTCATCAGGTTGGTTTAGATCATACAAAAGGGCAAAGCGTCTCTGTGAATCAGGAAGTTGTTCTGCATTGACTCTGCCATAAATGAGTCTGCACTTCTGTTAAAACATTCAGTCTACTGGGACTTACTTTGGTCATCTCTGACATGGTAGGTTTTTTTCTGATTTTTCTTTTAAATATAGAATTCTATGATTCTGTTTTCTACTTAAACTCAATAGACCAGTAAGATAAATTTATGTATAGGGAACACAAATACATTATATTTGAGCAGATACGTATAGCTTTATGTCTGGACTTAGAGTTTAGGTAGGAATCCAAAGTAACGTCATTTGTTCTGTGTCTTTGTGTACATGCTTGTGTGCATGCATGCGTGCTTGTGTATATGTGCGTGTGTGTTCTAGATTAGGATTGTCAGAGCCAGTTTTCCTTTGCTTAATATCTTAAAACCATACAAGAAGCAAAGAGACACTTAATAAATTTGTTCTTTAATTTCCTGATGCAGTGTCACAATTTTGATGTGAATGAGGAAAAAAACCAAAACCTCTTTAAGTTGTTGAAAGGCTGAGAGGAGCTATGCTGCTAGGTTCTGAAAGGCCTGGGGCTCATGAGACCCCAGAAGTCACTGGCAGTAGAGTTCCAGAATATGAAAGGTGAGGGAGAGCACTGCCATGTGTGAGAACACCCTGCATCCCCCTGCCCGCCATTCCTCAGAGACAAGGGTGGGAAGGTTCCAAAGCAGGTGACTTGAATACCCTCTTCCATGACTCCAAATTCCCCATAGATGCCAATCCATTCTTCTGGAATAACTGCTTTGTATTTCCTGAAGATGTGTGAAGAGATAGATACTTGCCCTAAGAGCATCGTTTGTTCCTATTTGCTTTTTGTTCTGTCAGATGCAGTAGTATTTTGAAAGTCATAGAGAACATTAACAAAGATTAACTATAGATTTACATACTCGTAAAGCAAGGATGTTTAACTTCATTTGCCAAAATAAATACATTTGTTTTTTGACAAAATTTTAATTTAATTTGTCTAGCCAAGAAAGTAAAATGCAACATAAAAAATTTACTGTAATCCTAAATTGTGTCCACAAAACTAATTAAATATTAATGTATGCTTATCTTTCTTAGATTTTTTTTATTACTTCTAACATGTCAATTTTTTTAGAGAATTTAACAAAATGATTTTTTTCTTCCACTCAGCAAATTAGAATGGAACAAAGATCAGTCCTATGAAGCTAGTAAGGAGATTCTGTTTTTGATGAGACTCTTTTGTCATGAACATAATATGAAAATACTGGCTAGTACAACTGACTATTTCAATGTCTGCTTTAATTATCACATATTTATTGTGACTGTGAGGATTGCTATTGATTCTCCAAAAGACTGAAATAAATTACTTGGCTCCACTGTAGACCACTTTAACCTCAGAAAACAGATGTGTCCAAAATTAGGACCAATACTTTCCAGAGAATAAAATCAAAGACCTTGAGAGTTAAGGTTGATCATCCAGTTGCTTCTAAAAGGTCTTCAGGGACAGAAGTTTTCTGCATTAAGTGATTCTTCTAAATATAAAAGATGCTTGTACATGCCAGATATAATCACAATTGGATTTCAAAAATCAGATAAAAACCCTGGAAAACACACAAATTTAGAAATGTTTCATTGCATTGCATATTTTTTATAAACCCAGAGCCAGAAATTTTAATTCTTTTTGTTTTTATTTTTTCTCTTGTTATTCCCATTGCTCTTGTAGTGGTTGGTTGATATTTTCCCTAACTAGTATATGCTTTAGCATTTCCCCAGTAAAAGTAGCTTTTTAACCTAAGGTTTCCCCCCATTCTATGAAATACAAACTATGCCATGATATCTTGCTCATATAGTCTTCCCAATAACCTCTGAGAGTGGCCAGCAAGTGCATTGTACAATGGCAGGTTGAAAACCCATTCGATCAATAGGGATGTGTTATGAAATATCCTTTCCCCAACTCAGAATGCCTTGTTTCCATTTTCATAATCCATTTAAGATTCTTCATTACTTATATGACCTCTGTCAGTGCATTTATAACTTAGACATTGGTTTTCATAGACTTGTGCTTTCCTCCAGCCCCTGGCCTGGTTTTTACCCCTCTCCCTTCCCAAGTTTCAATCAATGACACATTCTAATGGCCATACATGGCCTTAACCAATTGACAATCTTAAACAAAATTTATCTGTTGTTTAAATTAGTGTCCTGAACACGTGCATTTCAGTCTTGCACTCATCTCTATGATGAAGTTACTAAACACCTTATCTCTGCTAAGCCCTAACCTGGACCTCAATTCTTTGTTAAGGTGAACGATTTAGACCTATGATGATTTTTGATGTTCAAACCTTCTTTGACAATTACATTTATAATTTTTTTTTTTAATTTTAGAGAGAGGGAGAGAGAGAGAGAGCTCATGAGTGGGGTTGAGGGGCAGAGGGAGAGAGAGAGAATCTTTAGCAGGCTCCACCTTCAGTGTGGAGCCCGACGCAAGGCATGATCCCATGACCCTGGGATCATGACCTGAGCTGAAATCAAGAGTTGGACACTCAACCAACTGAGCCACCCATGTTCCCCGATACTTACATTTAATATTCTGTATTATGTTTCAAATATTGATTGTATTGTCCCATATATTTTTCAAAGTGACTTACCTGTGTAAGTCATATCTCTTTAGTGACATAGCAAACTTGTTGACTATCAAAATTTTTCCACATAGGGTCACCTGAGTGACTCAGTCGGTTAAGCATCTGACTTCAGCTCAGGTCATTATCTCACAGTCCAAGGGTTCGAGCCCTGCATCAGGCTCTGTGCTGACAGATCAATGCCTGGAATCTGCTTCAGATTCTATGTCTTTCTCTCTCTCTGCCCCTCCCCCACTCACACTCTGTCTCTCTCTGTCTCTCTCTCTCTCACAATATAAAATAAAGACATAAAAAATTTAAAAAAAATAAATTTTCCCATATAATTGTATATGTGACCTCCTGTCACTTGATTCCTAGCACAGTTCAGAAAACACAGAATATGCTCAATCAATGTTGAATTACTAGTCTCTCCAGTTAATACATCAGCAGATATTTGCTTGGTTCCTTGTCTGCCTAATACTGTGTTTCTTTTCTTGCTTACTTATAATAAAAATAAATCCTTGAGAGGCTCAGTTTTTTAAGCTGACAAAGATTGAGGTAGGTCTTACAATGGAGAATCAGATGCGTAATTTGTTTGGTTTTCCTTTTAAACTAGGGACAAGGAGAGGCACCAAATGAGAAATTCTTAGGGAAAGCTGTGGTCCTAGCATTAGAATTACTAACTCCAAATGCCAAATTTAGTAGCAAGAGGCAGTAATTGAGGTACTGTTCCCAGAGCCAGAGGGTAGAGAGCCAAACAAACATAATTGGGGCATGTGTATGAAATAGTGTCCAGGTGGAGCATGAATGTTCCAAAGTGATTTCAACAATAATTAGAGTCAATAGTTTCCATAAAAATCAAGTTTGGAAATCTGGATCATGTACTGAGATTGTGTACATAGACACAAATTAGCTGAATGATTCCAGAATCCACAGTTCTTCTCTGGTAGCGTGGCCAGTGCCTGGTAGTATTCTGTTGAATGCACTGCTTCGTATTTGTTCCATAGGGTTTAATTACACACAAGATGCGCTGTGCTCCCATAGGAGAAATGCATTCCACAACAGTTTTTTTTTTTTTTTGCTCTTTTTTTTAGCTTTGGATTGTTACGTGATGAGTCATCCCAGAGAAACTCCATGCTTTTAGTTGGCAGAACACTTTGGGAGCTACTTTAAAAAAAAGGGTTAGATAAAAATCCAAGTCATTGACATTAACTGATGTTTTATTCCAGTGTTCTAAGGCTGTGGAGTGACAAAGAGTAGTAGTAAAACCCTTCTATTCCCTGATGTAGTTTGAACATTTTGAAAGTTCATTTATGGCAATACCCAATATAGTACCAGCTGAATGTTTATTTAATATCCTGGTTATTAATTTTTCCTGTTATTTCTGAAGCATTTACTTGGAAAAAATGTAGTAAATCTTCTCTTATTTAGTGTATAAAATGCTTTAGGAAGTAAATATCCTTTTCCTGAAATTTGATTTACATTCTAAGTTTAAGATAAAGCTAATTGAAATAACTCAGCCACATGAATCAAATTAACTTTAAATTCAAATCTGATTTTTTAAAAATCTCAGAGTAAACAAAGGATAACTTCACATGCATAATGAAGTAAAGGATTAAGACAGCCATTTAGTTAATTCAAGCTAAAAATCTCCTTTCCTGTAACTTCAATGAATATTTTAAGCAAAAGTACTAGAGTCTAAATTATCTGGAAAGCTGCCTTAGCTTTTCATGGAATTTCTTCATGGACGTAAACACTGACAATATTACTTTTCTAAAAAGATTCATAATTTACATTTCAGTATTTGTCACACACCATTAACTTTACAGACTCCTATTTCCAATGTTCCATTAATTAAAATAATCCTTCTAGACAGATGGATTAATGGTTATTTTTAAAGTAAGGAAATACCCACCTCATAATTACAGGTCACAAATGTGATCCTTAAGCTATAGCAATTTTTAAGCATTATCAATTTAATTTCAGACATGGCATTTTTGGAGGAGTTTGGCTTTTAGTCTCTTCATTAAATCTTCTGTATTTAACAAATACTCTCTGTAAAGCAAGTGTGTTGATGAGTAAAAGCCAGGGTTACGGCTAACCTCTCTTGTTTTTCACAATCTTAAAGTAGAGATTTGTCACAAGACAAACTTTAATTAACTTATTGTTCTTAGGCTATTTTATTGATACAATACAGTGGTTTTTAAAATCGGTTGGTATCAGAATCATCTGTGATATTTTTAAGAAATATCCACCTCAGATTCCCACTGTAGCCCTACTGAACCTGACCGAATCTGTGGTAAAGTGAGTCTCAGGTATCTATGTTTTACAGAGTCTCCCAGATGAGCTTGTTGGATAGTAAAGGTGAGGACCCCTACCAGAGCTTATGAGAGGCTAGCGAATCAAAAAGAATTCAGTTAGACCAAACTTAAAAGTACATTATTTATTTCAGAAAATATTCAAATTAAAGTTTTTAGCAATCTTTACAGCAATTATTCTTGGCTTAATTGTCAGTGAGAGTACTTACCCTTTTTACTTTTTATCTCTAGTCTGAACTTATTTTTTAATTTTTATTTTAGAGAAAGAGTGCATGCACATGAGTGGGGGGAGAGGCAAGAGACAGAGAGAGACAGAGACAGAGAGAATCCTAAGCAGGCTCCATACTCAGCTCAGATCCCAACACAGGACTTGATCCCATAACCCTGGGATCATGACCTGAGCCAAAGTCAAGAATCAGACGCTCAACCAACTAAGTCACCCAGGCGCCTCTCTATTCTGAATTGAAAGAAATACAAATACCACATGGAAATGGTATTATTGTTGTGGAATACAAAACTAGTTAGAGATAAATTTGTAGCTAGAAACTACTTTGAAGATCTCCTAGGTGATTGGGAACAAATTAGCAGTGTCTAAGGATCTATTAAAACAACTGATTATCTGAATTTTGCTTCTTTTGGGGCAAAGAAACCCAAAAGACACTGAGATATCTATTCACAATGTCTGGAAAATATAAAGTGCATGTATCTAAGAAGAGAAAAGAAAATCCTGGCCTTTTAAAGACAGAATAATGAATACCCTAACAAAGAAGAAATGATCACAGGGAAAGTGATTTTTAAAAGTTAATGTATTTTGTGAATCCACTCTACTGAGAGATGGTATTTTCTTTTTTAATTTGAAGGGCAGAAATGTTGATTAACCATTTATTTTCTCCAAACTGTATTAACTGTTAAGAAGATAGTCACACCCTTAGAGTCAATTTCCTTCCTGGCAAAGCAAGAAGAGGCTACTACTGATTCTAACAAATATATTTCAGGGAGCACAGGAGTTTCAGTAAGGCTGACATGGGCAGTGTTGCCCTGTGTCTCAGAATATGATGCCTTCTCACTCCTGCTGCTGATGTCTTACTAAGGAAGGTGCAGGGAATGGTTAACTCTCTTTTACAACCGGCCAAAGAAAGACATTAACACTTGCTCCCAGTCTCTCTCCCTTTCTCTTTTTCTCTCCCTTTTTATTTTTAAACACCTTGTTCAATGCTCTTCACTTCAAGGCAGATCCCTTGACCTAAGTAGATTACTGGGGATGCATGAAGGACACAGCCCGCTCGCCGTACTTTTCAAGGAAGAGATTTGGCTCCAAATAGGACACTAAGCTTTTCAGCCTTCTGCTTATTTACCTAGTCAGCAGGATGCGATGTCTCTGGGTGCTTAGTGGACTCTTGGGGAATCAGGGGAGAAACAAAAGCAGAAGTGGCAGCCGCTGCAAATGTGGGAGTCTATGCCATTAAAGGAAGCAGTTGCTAATAAGGGCCTGTGAGACCTAGGTTTCCTTGGTTTCCATGACAGTTATTAGGTACCATAGAAATTGAATTGTCTCCCACAATGCTCTTAGGGGAGAGGGGGTGCTCCAGTGACAAAGCAGTGCAGTTATGACTTGCAGTAAATCGTCCTTTTGAGAATGCAACACTCCCCGGATTATTTGCTCTTGCATTTCTTTTAAACTCCCTTTCAGTGTGTTTGACATTTTGGCCAGAGACCCTGGCTTCTGCTGCACAGTGTCTCAAACACTATTTCTTCCCCCTTTTTGTTTAGAACTGAGCTTGGCAAAGCCAGGATATGAACAATTGTGCAGGTGGGCTACTCAGGGCAAGCGAAGAGATAAGGCGTCCAATCAGGGACGGGAGTCCTGCAGCCCTGCCAGTATGCCCCTCCACCAGATTTCCGTAATCCCAGCCCGGGAGACTGCCAGCAATGGGAGAAGTTCAGTGGGCAGAAACAAAGAGAAGAACAAGGAAGTCGAGGTAAGAGGAGGTTTGATGTTATAAAACAGGACAGCCAAGCCAACTGTAGCCAGGGCTGTTCTTGGCGCCACAGGATGTGGCGAAGGCTTGAGCGCAGCTGGCTCCCTCTCTCAGTGCAAACGAGTAGCTTGCAAGAGAATCCTTGCTAACTCACAGGCACATAGTAAATGTGACCTCTGTTTTCTGAATAGAGAAAGGAACAAATCCATAAGGACACTTGGCTTATGGCTCAACAGATAGAAACTTCTGCCTCTTTTCTGAAACATCTGCAGAGTTGCTTTGGACTTTCATGGCTTGTGGGGCATAGCCCAGCTGTCCTGGGGGGCTGTGGACATTGCTGTCATCCATTTTCAGCCCCCTAGGGCTGCTGGTGTTTGCTAATTTTGCTTACTGCCCATGAAACTAGAATGTGTGAAAATAACTTTCTTACCAAAGTGACAAAGAAACCGTATCTTTCCAGCTATGTCACTGAACACATAGCACTAATTAGGATGACGTTTCTCTGTGTCATACAATCTATTGCTCTCTCTATTCGTTCAGAATGTATATATGTATATTCCTTTTATTTGATATCTGTTTCATTTGCATTTTTCCTTCACAAAAACATTATTTAAAACATACATGGGCTAGAGAAATAGATTATTCAAGTTATCCCATGTAGGCTTTATTTGCAGTGAAATTTAGCTGCTATTGTTCTCACAAACTGCTTGAAAGATCTGATGCTGAGAACTTATTTCAAAGCTTTTTAAGAAAGAGATTGAGCAGCCTCCAGGATTTGAGTGAAAATATTATAAGTGTTATTGTGTTTCCCTGAAAGGGACCTGGAGACAGGACGCCAGAAACTATAGTCCTCTTGTTTCTTTAACATAACTGTTGTCTAGACCTCAGGTCTTATTAATTTTGTAGAAAATGGTCTTTTTCCACCTCCAATTATGTTTATCAGTATTTTTTTTTCTCCTCAAGAATAGGTGGTAGGGACAGAAGGCAGTGAAATAAAAGCAAAACAAACAAAGCAAACGGGAGTGAAGTGTCGAGAAGTGCCTTAGAGGAAGAGATTAATAAACTAAAATGAGAAAAGACATTTATAGCCTCTTTCTCCTTTGTTTGAACTGATTTTGAAAAACGTCACTGAAGAGCAGTGCAATCTTGATGTGGCTAGAATTCGTACAAAACTTCAAGAGTTGGTCTAATTTAGCGTGAGAAATACTTCTCCTTTATTTTAGTAATTTCCCTGTTCACATTGGGTACTTCTAGAGTTTACGAGAGTGAAATATGCTGTAAAGTGAGTAAACTTATTAGCTTAGTATTAATTGGAAATATTCTCTATAAAATGTTTCTTTCCTTTGACTTGGTAATGTGATTATTAGAGCATCAAAGAGCTGTCTCTCAAGTTTCTTGGTGTGGGGTGTGGAGTGAGGGGCACTGGTCAGTTGTGAAAATAGATATGGAAATGCTAACAGCAAGATTTATAAAAGTTATATATTACTCATTATCTGAGTTCTTTGGTAGAATTTAAGATAGTTTTGAAGGAAACTTCATATGAAAACATTAGGTGGCAGTTTTGTTTGATATACAGAATGATCAGTCTCTGAATGATATTTGGAAATGAAAACACTGATTCAATTCCATGAGTTACCCTCCCTTATCCCTGTCCCACCCTTCACATTGTGTCACCACCAGAACTGTCCTGCTGCTAATGTCTGCTTGGCTGTGAATCAGAGAAAGCAGGGATGGCTTACATGAATTTTGAAAAATATCAAATAAATTTGGTTTTTGGCATGTTAGAAATAATAATGAAATTATTCAACCTCAAAAATAGCTGGAATCTTTATCCAGATATTGATGTTAAGCCACATCTTCAAATATCCTCACAAATCTTTTAAAGAAGTATCCATTATGAACAGCTGCATTTCTTTTGAAGGCAAACATACTTTATTATGTCACAGTGTGAGTCAATGTGCATTCTTTAAGGAAAATAGTTAATTATGAGGGGAAAAAAAGGAAACTCCCAGCCTATATATTATTTTAAAAAGAGACATAATTCTGAGTATCAGAAAGGGAAGCGTGTATACATTTACCCAGAATGTCCTATATTAACCAAAAGAAATACATCTTTAACATATATGAATCTGACACTTTAGGGAGAATGCCAGGGGTAAAAAGGCTAATTCCCTTTTCTTTTCTTCAGAAGAGTACTTTCCAACTTCTGAGTCTCAATTGAATATTAGAGTCCCACTTGCTTATAGTGGATTCCATTGAGTATACTAATACTATTGAAATAGTTTTCTATAATGAAAACTGGGAAATTTCCATATTATTTTTTGCTTTCAGCAATGAAATTACCATAATGCACATTAATTTTTCTTGTTTAAAACAGATGTTGTGGGTAATCGCATTAATAAATAAGACTGAATAACACATTTTATTGACAATTAAAACAGTAATTGCTGATATACCTTGAGCAGTATTTTAATTTTTTAAAATTTTTAGTTATTTTTATTTTTTTTTAATTTGAGTATAGTTGGCACACAATGTTACATTAGTTTCAGGTGTACAACATAGTGATTCAACATTCTATGTGTTATGGTATGCTCATCATGAGTGTAACTACCATTTGTTGGCATACAACTGGATTACAAGATCATTGACTGTATTCCCTATGCTGTGCCTTTTATTCCTATGATGTAGTCATTCCATAACCGGAAGTCTATACCTCCCACTCCCTTTCCCCTATTTTGCATATTCACTCTCCCCCATGCCCCGACCACCACCTCTGGCAACCATCAGTTTGTTCTCTGAATTTACAGATTTGTTGCTGATTTTGGTTTGTTTGTTTGATTATTCATTTGTTAGGTAGATTGATTGTTAACACTCCTCTCTGGTGTTCATTTAAAAAAAATGTATTATGAATTCCTGGCTGGTTGAATGAGACTCAGTGTGATCCTTGGATCTGAAAGATTATTGGTCGAGAATCTTGATATTATAGAGGTATCTTGGAGCATGGGAGGAGCAGGTAAAGCTACATATGTTTAAGCAGGATTTTTAGAACTTGCTGATTAGCCAACATTTAATTCAATTTTTTTGCAGCACTGATAATACCTATATGGATTTAGAATCCCTTAATTTGAGGTATTGCTGAAGGGAAGGGCTAGCAGTCTGAGTATTGCTTTCCCCTAGCTCATGCCTACGGATATCACCCAGGGCCACTTGGAGCAGCCTTTAGAACCTCCAGGTGAAGATGAGAAGTGACATCTATTCGATACTCATTCTCTTTCCTGTCTCTGCAACTCTGTTAAATAATTGAAATAGGCATGACATGAGGGTAGAGCTGGTGATAGGACTTTGCTCTTAAAAGAATGACAAGGAGATTGAAGAAAAGGACAGTGTTCCAGGGTGCTGGGTGTCTGACTTGGGATTTCAGCCTCCACTTTTCATATTGATCATTCCATTCATCAAACCTTGCAAATCTGGATAAGGAAGGTGAAGAAAACAATTGCAGGGGGATCTCTTCCCCCAGCCACTGCCAAAGAATACAATACACATCCTCTCACACAAAGGAACACTTTGAATTCTTTAGGATTTGTATTTTTGATGTCAACATCAGAGAGTTTCTTTAGGAAAAAAATTCTGGCACCAGTAAACCATTGCACATGCACTGACGCTGCAGGGCATAGAAAATGAAGCTCATGTTTGAGACAGAGTAAAAAGATGTTTGTTAGGTGAGGCTGCAGCTGTATGTTCTCACAAATGATCACGTTCTTTATAGATAGCAATTCTTCCTACCTGTAAACCTAAACAGGTTCACTCCTAAACAAGTTCCATAGAGCAGTGTATGGGTATGAATGCTTAACGTGTGACAGTTATATGTTTAAGTTGTATAGACTTAGGCCCACGACACAGCTTTACTTTCCAGTTTTTTTCAAAATTTTCATGAGCTTATAAAATATGATAGAGATGTGTTAAATCTTACAAAGCTTTAGAAATTCAAATTCTAGCAATATGTTTTATTTTCATCTGAAACTACTTTTTATATGACCATTTACTATGAAACCACTCCTGTAGTTCACTCAGGTTTTGGAGGAAGTGATTTCTGCATACAGTTAACAAGTTACACACTGGAGGATTCACCTGTGATTGTTGGTGTTAACCGTCTAACTCGGGCATTTCGTTTGGTGGCCAATGGAAGTATAATAGAGACTTCATGCCTTAGAATAAGAAGGAAACTCTTGGTTGTTACTTGATACTGCCTATGTTGAGAGCCAACAGAGTGAGGCAGTGAAACGCATGTTGGGTTCAAATTTGAGCTTTGCTACTTAGCTGTGAGAACTTGGTGAGATTACTTAACATCTGTGTCTGAGTCCTGTTATGTGTAAAATAGTGACAAATATGAAGACTACCTTATAAAGCTATGAGAATTAAAATAAGTTAATATTTCTAAAATGCAAGGAAGATTCATTGGGGCAAAAAAAAATACCATTAAGTGCTTGATAAATAAAAGTGCTAAAGAAATCAATTCCCTAGGTTCACTATATTTCTCATCAACATATTTTATTACTTATAGTGAACATGACTCATTAACACTTTCCATTAATGATGAAGTGATGAGGAAATATGTAAGTTGCATGGCATCGTAGATGGAGCCTATTATAATACTAAGGATTTAAGAAATAGAAAGCAAATTCACTGCTATTTGAAGTTTGCCAATACTCTGACTTGTACAGACCATGTCTGGTTTCCTTAGATAAATGAAAACTAACCTTGTGGCATTTCCTTGCTGTCTTAACCTTAGTCTCACAGCTGCTGGACCAAAGATTCTCTAGAGTCAAGAATTTGCAGAACACCTGCTCTCCATGTGAATTTTTACTTCTGTACCATGTACATTATGCCAAGTGTTCTCTATTTATGCTAATATTTTTCAATATTTCATGGGTTTTTAAAATTGAGTATTGTAGATATCTGTTATTTTGATAATTTATTGTGCTTCATCTTCATTGTGGTAACACTCTTAATTGCCTTTTGTTTCACCACTTCATTAGGTGTTATAAAGAACAGGTCATGCTAGGAAGAACTAAAATAACCATGATATTGAATGGGAAAGTTTTTGAAAGTTTACTTGTATAGGATAGTTTTGTGAATATTTGAGTACTTAGGAAAATAGTATTTTTTTTCTAAATCATGGTAACATTTAACAAAATAACATGTTGAACAGCATTTAAAATTTTAAAATTTTTTTTTGTTTTTGAGAGAGCATGAGCAGGGGAGGGTCAGAGAGAGGAACAGCTTTTAAATGCTCTTCAATTGTACAATGACAACTTCTTATTATAGATGTTGAACTTAAAAGTACTGGCCTGGTTCAATTCTACATGAATTGTTCTGTGGAAAGTTTTTTTTCCCCTTTCTGTTACCCTTTGGGGATATCAGTGCTGTACACACACACACACACACACACACACATTCATATATTTATAGTCATTATTATTAATCTGGTTACTAATCATTTAACATATACTATATGTTCAATAGGAATTGTTTTATATACTTTTCATTTTAACTCACAGCTTATCTATGAGATCATATTTTAGTTGGTATTTCTCTTTAACAAATTGCCCCCGAACGTAATGGGTAAAACAACCATTTTATAATGTTCATGAGTTCTGTGGGTAGGAATCTGACAGAGTGAGATGGTTTACTGTTTGTGGCTGTGACTCCCAGTGTGTGACTCTGAGGTGGCTCCAAACTAAGGATTGGGATTTTCTGAAAACTTATTCATTCAGATGTTGGGCACCTGAATTGGGATGATCAGATGACTAGGACTGCCATCTGAATAAATTACATGTGACTTCTTCATGTGTCATTGCATCCTCACAACATGGTACGTCAGGATACCATGAATTCTTATATGGAGACATGGGTTCTGAGTATGATTTTTCCAACAAACAAATCAGAAGCTTCATTGCTTTTTATGGCCCAACATCACTTTAGGCAATAACATGTTTATGTATTTTGAGAGAGTGGGCAGGAGAGGTTGCAGAGATGGAGAGAGAGAGAATCCCAAGCAGCCTCTGCACTGTTAGCATGGAACCGAATGCAGGGCTTGAATCCATGAACCATGAGATCATGACCTGAGCAAAACCAAGAGTCAGAAGCTCAACCAACTGAGCCACCCAGGTGCCCCTAAGCAGTAGCCATTTAGTCAGGGAGGTTGCTCACATTTGTACCCAGATGCATAGAGATCCCACCTTTTTTCTTTTTGTAAATTGACATATCATTAACATAAAACATTATATTAGTCTCAGGTGTACAACATAGTGATTTACTATTTGTTTATATTGTGATTATATTGTGAAATTATCACCAATCACCACAATAAGTTTAGCTACCTTCAGTCACCATACGCAGTTACAAAATATTATTTACTTATTTTTTTAAAGACTTTTTTTAAGTTTATTTCTTTTGGGAGGGGGGAGGGGCAGAAGGAGAAGGAGGGAGAGAGAATCCAAGCAGTCTCCACACTGCCAGCATGGAGCCTGATGTGAGGCTTGAACTCATGAACCATGAGATCATGACCTGAGCTGAAAATGAGTTGGACGTTTAACTGACTAAGCCACCCAGGTGTCCCCAAAATGTTTTTTATTATTGTGATGAGAACTTTTAAGGTTTACTCTCCAAGCCACTTTTAAATATACAGTATAGTAATAATAGCTATAGTCATCCAGCCAGCCATCGCATCCACGTGACTTTAATTAATTAATTTATTTATTTAATAACTGCAACTTTGTGCCTTTTGATTCCCTTAACTCATTTGCCCACTTAACCTCCACTATCTATCTCTGGCAACCACCAGTCTGTTTTCTGTATCTATGTGTTTATTTATATATGGGTCTGTGTGTATACACAAACATATCATACATCTGTATACATATCTATATATGTTGCATATATAAGTGGAATCATAGAGTATTTGTCTTTCCCTATCTGATTTATTTCACTTAATATAATGCCTTCAAGTTCTGTCCATGTTGTCACAAATGGCAGGATTTCATTCTTTTTTATGCTAAATAATATTCCTGTGTGTGTGTGTGTGTGTGTGTGTGTGTGTGTTCTGGGCCTGTGTATTACATCTTTTTATTTTTCTATCAGTGGACATTTAAGTTGTTTCCATATCTTGTCTATTGTAAATAAGAGTGAAATGAACATGAGATGCATATACCTTTTTGAGTTAGTGTTTTTCTTTCTTCAGATAAATACCCAGAAATGGTATTGCTGGATCATTTGGTAATTCTCTTGTTAATTTCTTCAGGAACCTCCATACTGTTTTCTTTAATGGCTGCACCAATTTACATTCCCACCAACCGAGCATAATGACTTCCTTTTCTCTACATCCTTATAAACACTTCTTATTTCTTGTCCTTTTGGTAATAGCCATACTGATACATGTGAGGTCTTATCTCATTGTAGTTTTGAGTTACAGTTCCTTGGTGATTAGTAATGTTAAGCATCTTTGCATGTACCTGTTGGCCTTCTGCATTTGTTCTCTGGAAAAATGTCTATTCAGATATTCTTTCCATTTTTAAATTGGATTATTGCTGTTATTATTATTTTTTACTATTGTATTGTATGAGTTCTTTATCTATTTTGGATATTAATCCCTTATCTGATATATGAACTACAAATATTTTCTCTCATTCAGTAGATTGCCTTTTCATTTTGTTGATGTATCTATCCTTTTCTGTGTAGAAGTTTTTTAGTTTAATGTAGTCTCTCTTGCATATTTTTTTAAGTAGGCTCCATGGTGGGCCTACTCAGCATGGGGCTTGAACTCATGACCCTGAGATCAAGACCTGAACTGAAATCAAGAGTCAGACTCTTAAGTACGCTTAAAATACCCCCACTGGCATATTTTTAATTTTGTTGCTTGTGCTTTCCAAAGGTGTGATTTCCAAACAATCATTATCAAAACCGATGTCAAGGAGCTTTCCCCATGTGTTTTCTTCTAGCTCTTGGTTTATTTGATCTTATTTGAAGTATTTTTAGTCTATTTTTGCTGTAACCTTTGTTATTTCCTTTCTTCTACTAATTTTGGGTTTTGTTCTTCTTTTTCTGGTTTCTTGAGATAGACGTTTCTTGCTATTAACTTCTCTCATAGAGCTGCTTTTGTTGTGCATCACCTGCGTGGCTCAGTTAGTTAAGCATCTGACTCTTGATATTGGCTGAGGTTATGAACTCGTGGTTCATGGGATTGAGCCCCCCTTAGGCTCTGTGTTGACAGCATGTAGCCTGCTTGGGATTCTCTTTCTCCCTTTCTTTCTGCTCCTCCCTCATTCATGCACGCACTCTCTCAAAATAAATAAATAAAAGTTAAAAAAAATAAATATCTTTGTTGCCTCCCATGTTTTGGTGTGTTGTATTTCCATTTCCACTTGTCTCAAGATATTTTTTGAAATCACTTTTGTTTTCTTCATTGATCCATTTGGTGTTAGGTAACATATTTTTTATCTCACATATTTGTGGAATTTTTGGCTTTTTTCTTGTAATTTATTTCTAGTTTTATGCCACTGTGGTAGGGAAAGATGCTTAATATTCAGGGTTTCTTTTTATTTGCTAGTACTAATTTTGTGGCTCATTATCTGATACATCCTGGAGAATGTTTCATGTGAACTTGAGAGAAATGTGTATTCTGTTGCTTTTGGATAGAATGTTCTGTTTGTTAAGTCTATCTGTTCTAACATGTAATTTAAGGCTGATGTTTTCTTATTGATTTTTTTGTCTGGATTATCTATCTATTGATGTAAGTAGAGTATAAAAGTCTTTTACTTTTATTTATTTTTTTAAAGTTTATTTATTTTTGATATAGACAGAGACACCATTAGCAGGGAAGGGGCAGAGAGAGAGGGAGAGAGAGAATCCTAAGTAGGGTCTGTGCTGTCAGCACAGAGACTGATGCCAGGCTTGAACTCATAAAACCAAGAGATCCTGACCTGAGCCTAAACCAAGAGTCAGATGCTTAGCCGACTGAGCCACCTAGGCACCCCTTTTTATTTTTTTAAAAGTCTCTTACTTTCATTGCATTGCTATCTATTTCTCCTTTTAGATCTATTAATATTTCCTTTATGTATTTCAGGGCTCCTACATTGGGTACATAAATATTTACAAATGTTATATTTTCTTGTTGGATTAACTCCTTTATCATTATGTATGGCCTTCTTTGTCTCTTATTAGTCTTTGTTTTGAAGTCTGTTTTGTCTGATACCAAAATATGGCTCCTGATAATTGCTTTTGGTTTTCATTTGTGTGGGATCTCTTTTTCCATCCCTTACCTTTCTGTTTGTGTATGCCTTATGTCTGAAGTGAGTCTCTTGTAGGCATCATATGAGTCTTTTTTTATTCATTCCACCACTCCATATATTTAATTTGAAAACTTAGTTCATTTATATTTAAACTAATTAACTTACTGCCATTTTGTTAATTGTTTTCTGTCTGATAGTTCCTCTATTACTTTCTTCTTTTCTTGCTCTCTTCCTTTGTGATTTGATGATTTCTTATAGTGGTGTACTTAGATTCCTTTCTTATTATCTCTGTGGTTACCAAGAGGCTTACATATAACAACTTATATTTATAAAAGTCTCTTTTAAGTTGATATCAACTTAAGTTTGAGCACATTCTAAAATTCTACATTTTAACTCGCTGAACATTTTATGGTTTTAATGTCACATTGTACATATCTTTATCTTGTGTATCCCTTAACTAATTGTTATAATTAAAGCTATTTTTACTGTTTTTATCTTCTAACCTTCACACAGGTTTTTAAGTGATTAATTCACTACCTTTACTGTATAGTTGCCTTTACCAGTGAGACTTACTCTTTTATATGATTTCTTGTTACTAATTAGTGCCCTTTTTTTCCTGCTTAAGGAAGTCCCTTTAACATTGTTTGCAAGATGTTTTAGTAATGGTAAACTACTTTAGCTTTTGCTTGTCTGGAAAACTTTTTATCTTTCATTTAATTATGAGTGATAGGTTATCTGGGTAGAATATTCTTGGTTGGAATTTGTTTTTCTTTTGGTATTTTGACTGTATTGTGCTACTCCTTCTGTTCTGCAAAGTTTCTACTGAAAACTCTGCTGATGGTCTTATGGACCTTCCTTTGCATGCAACAAGATGTTTTTCTTTTGCTGCTTGTTTAAGATTATCTCTTTGTCCTTAACTTTTGGCTTTATAATTATAATGTGCAGATCCCATATTTTGATGGTAGTAGGGCCAGACAGTTTTAGGCTTATGTTTTCAAACCACCACAGTTCACCGGCAGCCACCATTACTTGATTCTTTCCCTTGCATTGTAGGGTGCAAAATACCATTATTTTTTCCCCAAGCCCTCTGAAGTCTCACCCTATTTTGTCATCAGTTACAAGTCTGGGATCTTGCCATCTCAATATTCCAGTTGGCTTCTTGAGTACAGTTCATCTAGTATGGTTGTTTTCAAGCAAGTTACCTGTAGAGTATACATTTAACATACAATGGCTGAGTAACCTTCATAGACACTCCTATTCAAAAAGGAGGAAAATAAAAGACATGTAACAGTCACTAATCCATAACAATTCTGAAGTCCAGCTACATATTTGTTGCGAGTTCTTTGACTAGGGTTTATCCATACTTCCCTAAAGCGGTTTTCTGAGACTCTTAGTTCTGCTCTGTAGCTCTTGGTTATTACTTTCACTATATTCTCCCCCCACCCCCTGTAAAATTTGGTCTGTGTTTCAAATGAGAATCGCCCTCAAACTTGCTTCCTTCTCATGAAAGATGGCAAGTCCAAAAGCCTTTTTATTTTGGACTCTGTTTCTTTCAGTCAAAACTGACCAATTTCTTTAAAAATTTTGTGAGTTTCCTGTGTTTTGATTTATAATCCACCTAATTGGATAAAAGCCATATCCACATTCTCCTTAAGATAAATTCAACTATATTGGCTTTCTGTGAGGCTGATGGAGACCAGGATCTTCAAGTTCTCAGAATACCTTTTAAGAGAGATAATTTGCCAGGGATGCTCTTAATGTCTTAGATAGCTTGCTTCTCTTTCATAGGGCTTATTAAGCATTATTTCTAGTCTTCCTAAGTTCTTACCTAAGAGTTTTTCATTCCATATCCTTAACTTTGCCTTAACCCTGAGATGTTTATCTGAGAGGAACCAGGATATGATATTTTCCCCGAGGTGTTTTTCTAATTTGAGACTCTTCTGCTGGGAGATATGGAGACGGAGATATAGTTTTATTTTTAAATAAAAGGAACAAGTCCGAGGTGGGTGCCTGGGTGGCTCAGTCAGTTGAGGGTCTGACTTCGGCTGAGATCCTGATCTCACAGTTCAGTTCATGGGTTTGGGCCCCACATCTAATCTGTGCTGACAGATTAGAGCCTGGAATCTGCTTCAGATTCTCAGATTCTCTCTCTCTCTCTCTCTCCCTTTCTCTCTCTCTCTCTCTCCCCCCCCCCACTTGCACTCTGTTTCTCTCTCTCAAAAATAAATAAACATTAAAAAGAAGGAACAAGTCCTGACTCCTTTATATTTTCTCTAAATTTTGCTTAAAAACAGAAATTTTCCCTCAGTTTGTCATTATTCTTGTATCTTATATGCTGCTTGTAAATAGCTTTTAAAGCTATTTTTCCCATCATCAGCGAGAATGTTCCCAAACTTTGTGCCAGTAACAATGATCACCCTTTTTTGTCAATGTCCAAAGATAATTTCTTCCCAAATTCCCCATTATTTTATCTACAGTCTCCTTGAGGTCTTTCAAGCTCTCACGAATCATCTTTTCAAGGTCTGTATTAGTGAGGGTTTGTCAGAAAAACACAACCAAGGAGAGATTAGATAGAGGGATGGATGGATAAATAGGAAGGTAGGTAGATAGATTGATAGAAAGAAAGAAAGAGAAAGAAAGAAAGAAAGAAAGAAAGAAAGAAAGAAAGAAAGATAGATACAAAGACAGAAATATATAGAGATGTATAGATATAAAAATTATTATTATTAGGAACTAGCTCACCCAATTAAAGATGTTAAGTATTATGAACATATCCAACTAGCAATCTGGAAACCCAAGAGAGCCTGCGGTAGAAGTTTCTGTCTGAAAGCCAGTAGCCTTGAGAACCAAAAAGAACCAACTTTTTTCAGTTTGAGTCTGAAGGGAAAGATGTTATAGCCCCATTCAATCAATTGGGTAAAAAGAGTTTGTTCTTACTCAACCTTTGATTGGATTAAGGCTACCCATGTTTGGGAGGGTGATCTGCTTAATCAGTCTAATGATTTAAATAATAATTATATCAGGAAACATCATCACAGATAGACCCGAGAAAAATGTTTGGCCAAATGTTTGGGCATCCATGGCCCAGTCAAATTGACACATAAAATTAACCATCACAGGGTCCTCTAAGATTCTGCTGGATACTTGTTTCCAAAGCCAGGCACATGTTTAGGGTTTTTGTGGTAGCACCTATCTTCCAGGCACCATAATTCTTTTAGGGTTGCTATCACTACATAACAATTACCTCAGAACTTAGTGTCTTTAAAAAAAAAATGTAATGTGTATTTACTTTTGGGAGAGAGACAGAGTAGGAGCAGGGGAGGGCCAGAGAGAGAGGGACACACAGAATCTGAAGCAGGCTCCAGGCTCTGAGCTGTCAGCACAGAGCCGGATCTGGGGCTAGAACCCAGGTACCGCAAGATCATGACCTGAGCTAAAGTTGGATGCTCAACTGACTGAGCCACCAAGGCGCCCCTAGAACTTAGTGTCTTAAAACAAACACTGTTATGCTGATGAATTCTGTGCGTCAGGAATTCAGACAAAGAACAGCAGGGAGGAAGCACAGCAGCATGGCATCATTCCCTACTGCATGATGCCTGGGGCCTCTGCTGGACAGATTCAAAGGTTGGATAGAAGAACTCAGCAGTTGGAGCTGGAATCATCTGATGGTTTGTTCACTCACATTTCTGGTACATGCATTAAGAGGACTCCAAGATTAAGAGTGCCAACTAGAGTGCCTGCACATGGCCATTTTTTATCACTTGCCTTCTTCACAGCCTGATGATCTCAGGATAGTCAAATTTCTCACATGGAGGCTCAGGGCTTCAGTTGTGAGTATGACAACAATCAAGGCATAGGGGGAATCACCTTTTATGATCAAGTCTTGGAAGTCATGCAGCATTATTTTCACTAGAGTCTGTTGGTTGAAATAGTCACAAGCCCATTCTATTCCAAAAGAAGTGTGACAGACCCTGCCTTCTGAAGTGAGTCATATCAAATAACTTAGGAATCTGGTTTTAAACCACCACAAATGGTTACTGTAATTATCTTCATTTTATAGTTCAGGAAATTTGGGCCCAGAAAGATGTGGTATTTTTCCAAAAACACACTTAATAAGAGGCAAAGCCAGGATGTAAATACAGGCAATGTGACTCCAGAGGCTATATTTAAACCCACTGTGTTACTTTGTTTTTTCCCATTGTGCAATACAGAAAGTGTGTTTTAGCATGCTAGACCTTAAAGAGGATAATCCACTTCCATTTAAAATTTATTCAGTATGCATTTAGTAGTGCCAACAAGAGCCAAACACAGGCCAGGGTACTAATGATACAGTAGTGAACAAAAGGGACATAGTCTCTGTCTTTATGCAGCATAAAAATCTAGTTCCTCATTGTCTTTCTCAGCACCCTTATTTATTATTTCTTGCAATAGATCCTTGTCATTTTTTAATGTGAAGATTTATTTTTACTATAGGTTTACTCTATGTGGCTATGGTGGGTTAATGGCAGTGATGACCTCTGTTTATATTTGTCTCCCTATATTTAAGGCCTTTGATAGTGCTTCGTAATGTTGTTTCTGGTCCTCGCTATGTGACTTCCTTAGGTTGGTAGGAAGAATGATGGAAGCCAAGCCTTGAAAAATACTTGTGCATTAGCATTTACCCTCCTGCTTTTCTGGCAAAGTGGTTATCGCCAGAGCACCTATGGATGATAAGAGAAACATAGACCAGTCACTTCTGTTTCCCCCAGCAATAGATAGACCATCAGTAGACATGTGAGTAAGGCTGTCAAAGATCAGTAGCCCCTAGCTGATAACAGATGTATGGACAAGATTAGTTGACTAAATGCAGGCCCAGATATCTACTGCATGGAATCATGGGATAAATAAGTGCATGTTGGTTTAGGTTTTGTGGTAGTTTGTTGCACAGACATGGAAACTGTTACAGTGGTCTTCTTTAAAATACATGTTATGGTTTTTGTTCTAGAGCCTGACTTTACACTTGATAAGTTTGTACAGCTTGTGTTGATAATCCCTGAAGAGGTTAAATGCAGTTTTTATGCTTGCCACACTTTTTTTTAAAGGACATAATAATCTATTTTAATACCACATTTACATATAGAAATCATCTTTCCTAGATTGGTTAATTTCAGCTGCTAAATTAACTTTACAACCATAACAATTACATTGATAGTGACTAATTCTGATTCTTCCATTTAGATTTCTATACATAATGGAGCTCTTAAAACATACATTGAAGACTTTATTTTAGTACAAATATACCTTATAAATAAATCTAATATTTAAAAGTAGAGCATACATTAATTTTTAAAAATTGAACAATTTTAAATGCAAACTGCAAAATCCTTTTGACAGGGCTCTTTCCCTTGACTTATTCATATTTCAACCTTTTCATAATATTTTAAATGGTATAATAAAAGGCATATAGACTTAAATATGTAACATTGTATTTGAAACACAGTATTATAGGGTCAGTAATATTAGATGAATTACTTGGGGTTCCTGGGTGGCTCAGTGGGTTAATTGTCTGACCCTTGATTTTGGCTCAGGTCATGATGTCACAGTTCCTGGGTTCAAGCCCGTGTCGGGCTCTGTGCTGACAGTGCAGAGCCTGCTTGGGATTCTCTCTCTCTTCCTCTTTCTGCTCCTTCCCTACCAGAGTTCTCTCTCTCAGAATAAATGAATAAACTTTAAAATTTTTTTCTAATAAAAAAGGAAGAGAGAGACTGAGTCTTCTCATCTAGCCTCTATATCCTTAATATAGTAGCTCTCCAACTTACCTTACAATATAAAACATGGTTTTAAAAAAAATATGGGGAGATGCTATTTTAAGTCTTGGCACATTCGTTCATTCCCTGGCTTTCTTATTTCTTTACTTTAGCCTTAGTTTCCCCAACTCTACCATGGTTTAGCCTCCATGCTTAACAACGTGTTTAGCCTTGTTTCCCTCGTGTGCCAGCCTCAGATACCTACTCTCTTCTGACTTCTGCAAACATTCTTAATTTCACTGCCATTATAGTTCCTTATGGAGAGAGAGAGAGTCTCTCCGCTAGCTTTGCTTATGTCACTAACAGGGCTAACCTGACAGACAAATCTAACATGATAAATTTGAACTAGTCTGCCTGTAAAACACTACAATTAAGTTATATGTAATACAACTGTTCCTCAGGTTTCCAGTAACCATGGGCTTTTCCTCAGTTTGGAGCACACAAAGCTCATTTCTGCCTTAGGGAATGGAATTTACTCTTTCCGTTTACCTGTATTGCTTTCCCCTTAGTTCCCTATGTGGCTGACTCTATAATTTGTCTTAAGTAGTATCCCACTACGTGGTTTTATTTGCTTCATTAATATGAATCACAATCTGAAATTGCCTACTCCTTCTATGTGTACTTGAAAATAAGGCACTTAAGTGAAAAATTCTTTTTCTCTCGTTGGTTTTAGCCACAGTGCCCAGAGCAGTGTTAGCACCTTGTAATCTCCTAAGAGATGTGGGATGAAAAAATCGTATTGAGAACTTGTGAGATTATAGTTTCACTCTAGTCTGTACTGTTCAGAACTTGCCAGAGGTGTTGTGTTTAGTTCCAGGTTTTGCATTTTAGGAGCACTGTTGTCAAACTAAAGCATTCTATGAAAAACCTAGGTAGGTGAAGAGGCTTGAAGAAATTTTTCTATATAAAAAAAAAAAATCTGTCTTCAGAGAATATATAGGTATGTCTTAGAGAATAACTATTGTGCATAAAATAATAGTTTTTGTTAGTATTTGGACAGTTGAGCTAGGGGAAAGGGATTAAATATGTTCTTTGGAGCACTGGAATGCATAGCCTAGAATTAAAGAGGACACTGAATGTCAGAGTCTGATAAGAACTTATTAAAAGTAACCAAGGTTCTCTTTTTCAGAAAAAGGAAAATAGACCCTAGTGTGTTTGTATCAAAATATGCCCCAAGATGTTATAGATGTTGAGATGTAGAGCTAAAACTAGAGTCTAGGCTTCCTGACTTTCTTTCATTGTTCTTTACACTATAATTTATTCCCTTTCCAGTTAAATATCATTTTCTCAAACACTTGAAAGAGCTTGAGACTCTCTTTATTCATTTGTTCACTCATTCATCTATTCAACAAAAATTTACTGAGTATTAAGTGTCTACTAGAATTCCAGCAGTTAGGGATAGAGTGTTATTCATATAGATGAATTTCTGATCCAACCAGAGTTTACCTTCCATCATGTGTTGGAAGAAGCATTCGATCAAGTGTGATTACCGAGCTCAGATGCCTGACGTAAGTCTTGTAGGGAGATAGCATTTTTGTACTATACATAAGAACTTATTAATATTAAGAACTGGAAATTTCAGTCTGGAAATAAAAGGGACTGCTTCTTGAAGCAGGAGAAGAGCTCCTCAGTCTCTGAATTGTTCAAACAGGCAGAGAGGATTTGGAGGAGATACTAAAAAGAGTTTACATTCCAAATGGGAAGAAAGTTGGGGCACCTGGGTGGCTCAGTTTGTTAAGCGTCCAACTTCGGCTCAGGTCACAATCTCGTGGTTCATGGGTTCGAGCCACGCGTCGGGCTCTGTGCTGACAGCTAGCTCAGAGCCTGGAGCCTGTCTTCGGATTCTGTTTCCCCTTCTCTCTCTGACCCTCCCCTGCTTGCTCTGTCTCTCTCTGTCTCTCAAAAATAAATTTAAATAAATTCAAATGGGAAGAAATTCAAGTTCCTTTTCCTTTAGAGTCTACTTTGTTCTATTTTGAAGCTTGCCCAGATGCATGATTAATGCATTACGAAGGAGCTAATGGATAATTTGGTGCAGTTTTCAGGGGTCTTAAGACCCATGAGAAAACAGTGTAAATGAAAAGTTCTCTACCTAGATTGTCTGGTTTAGACCTGGAGACCTGTTATCAATCTGATTATTTTCAAGATAGTAAAAATAGAGTTTCAAACATACTATAAATTTTTAAACTAGAGGCTTATCTCCAAACAAGTATTTTTTAAAACACCTACCATGTGCCTAACACTCTGAAGAGAAGTCACAAACAGAATCTGGAAGGGTGGCATGCCATTAGAGTAATTAAATCATTGTGCCTGTATTGGAAGCTCTCTCTCAGGCCCTTGAAATGTGTGACATCTACCCAGTCCTTGCTCTGTCCTCATTATCATCCTGCCTTCTCCTAGGCAAGCATCACTTTGGTTAGGTGATTTAATTAATGAAACATATGTTCCTTTGGGCGCCTGGGTGGCTCAGCCAGTTAAGCGTCCGACTTTGGCTCAGGTCATGATCTCATGGTTTGTGGGTTTGAGCCCTGCATCGGGCTCTGTGCTGACAGCTCAGAGCCTGGAGTCTGCTTCAGATTCTGTGTTTCCCTCTCTCTCTCTGCACCTCCCCAGCTCATGCTCTGTATCTCTCTCTCAAAAATAAATAAACAATAAAAAAAATTTTAAAAAAAACATTAAAGGGGCGCCTGGGTGGCTCAGTCGGTTGAGCATCCGACTTCGGCTCAGGTCATGATCTCACGGTTTGTGGGTTCAAGTCCCGTGTCGGGCTATGTGCTTATAGCTAGCTCAGGGCCTGGAGCCTGTCTTCAGATTCTGTGTCTTACTCTCTCTCTGTCCCTCCCCTGTTCATGCTGTCTCTCTCTGTCTCTCAAAAATAAATAAATGTAAAAAAATAAAAATAAAAATAAAACATTAAAAAAAGAGAAAGAAACATATCTTCCATTGAATGGAAGTCCTGTTTATGTAAGTAGTGTTTGACTATTTCAGATCATTTTGAGACTGTGTTTGTTGCCATTCTCCTTAATTCTACCCCAAATATGTGTTATGAATAATTTTGGTTGATGAGTAGCATCAATGATGAGTAGCATCATTCCCTCTACTGTTCCATATTTGCACTCTCATCTGCATATTTTTGTTGAATGATACATATATTGATTAATAAGCTATATTGCATCAAATTTAAGAAAAATTGGATCATAGAAACATGTTGTGTATAGCATATATTTCTGTCTCATGTCATTTGTGTTGATCTGTCGCCTATCCAGATGGACTATGACATATGCCACTTTGAACACTAAAGATACATAATGAAAGGATAAACCTACAGTCTGAGGAAAATCATTTTTACTTACATTAAATATAATTTATTTTTCTATAAAATCAGGGGACTGTTAAAATAAATATTCCTATCACCCTGTCATGTACCAACTTCATTGTCAAGAATCAGTTCCCCGAGAAGCATTATTTCTTCCCTGAAATCTATCACCACACTGACAGAGATCTCTCTGAACACATTTAAAGCATCCTCATTCCAGCACGAAGTTTGCTTTAATTTGTAGAAAATGCCATAGGAAACATACTGAATTTCATGATGCTGCTTTTATATTTTTCTTACTTGAAATGGCACTCTCAGTTATGGAGCTTAGCACAAGGTAGGAAAATGCAAATAGTTTAAGAGCTATGCATATGAAAGAGAGGGAATGTGATCCCTGTTTCTCTAGCAGTGAGTGGGTTACATCCATCCCCTAGGAATACCTTCCCAGTGTATTTTTGTCCAGGTTCTCAGAGAAGCAGTTGTCCAATCCATAGAGCATAGAATACCTGCCCAACTTGCCCTAGTGGGTCTCTGCTGAAAACAAATCAAGTGCCTGTGGCTAGCCGCCATGCCTAGCTGCTTCTCCTATGTGAGCTCTGAAATCCAGGCTATTTCTAGAACCTTGTAAATCCTATAGATCAAGCACCGCTACAGCACCACGTTTCTCCCTGCTTTACGGAGGTCAGGGGGAGGAATTAAGCTTAGCCCTTCTAATTAATGCACGGTGGCTAGACACAGTGAATTTGGATAAACAGTTTCTGAGCCAGGAAGTCTTATTTTTGCTGTTACATTTTATTCTGCTGGACATATTTCACTTCAGAGCTGCTTGTTTGAAAAGGGGCAGATGCAAGAGGAGTGGTGCTGAGTGAGAGAGGAAAAGATTGCCAAGTATTAGGATTTGGGTAGTCTGCATGTACAAGCCTATGCTGCTCTTAAGCAAAGAGTATAGTGTGCCCAACTGGGAGAGAAGCCCAAGGAACATAGGACAGCAGAAAGCATTTATTCAGTGCCCAGCGTAGAGTAAGAGTTCAGCAGATGCTGGCAAGATGTAGTGGCGTTTGTTTGTTTGTTTGTTTGTTTGTTTTAAGTTTATTTCTTTATTTTGAAAGAGAGAGAGAGAACAGGGGAGGGGCATAGAGAGAGTATAGTGAGAATCTCAAGCAGGCTACACACTGTCAGTGCAGAGCCCAGTGCAGGGCTCCATCTCACGAACTGAGATCATGACCTGAGCTGAAATCAAGAATCAGACGCCCAACTGTCTGAGCCACTCAGCTGCCCTGATGGTGTTTTTGATTCTTGTTCTCTGTATGCATTAAATGCAATTTATTTCTAGTTTTATTATTATATTAATATATATAATTATATATTATATGATTATTATTTAATAACAGTAGTACATGAAAATGGTTAAACTTTTTATGTACTTTAGAGAAAGACATATTACATGATGGTAATCATTGTCTTTGCAACAAGTAGTAAACTGTGCTTCCAGATGCTGAAATTTAGAAATTTAGAAATTGCCAAGGTAGAAATTCAAGTCTAAATTTTCCTCTCACTTAATTTTTCCCTGTTTATATAACAGAAATATCTTTAAGTGAGGATTAAAAGTGCCTTCCAAGAAACCAAAACAAAACTTTCATTTTCCTGGATATATAATGTATATAAGCTACAGTGAATAGAATGCAAAGAGCAAACGAGGCTATTTGCAAATAAAGAATTCTCATGGAGATGGATACAAGAAGTCTTGAATTTGTTGCTATTACTAGGGAAATACTTAAGTAAATATTTCTAGCAGCAAATACTTGCCCCTGGGCTGAAATACATTTCCAACCATGCCGGGGGGGACTCTTAAGAATGTTTAATGGATAGGGGAGCCTGGGTGACTCAGTCGGTTAATTGTCTGACTTCAGCTCACGTCATGATCTCATGGTTTGTGAGTTCGAGCCCCGTGTTGGGCTCTGTGCTGACTGCTCAGAGACTGGAGCCTCCTTCATATTCTATGTTTCCCCCTCTCTCTGCCCCTCCCATGCTCATGCTCTGTCTCTCTCTGTCTCTCAATAATAAAAATGTTAAAAAATTTAAAAAAAAAGAATGTTTAAAGGATATCCTATCAAGTAGAAACTTACTTAAAGACCTGTCTAGGAATGACCACTATGATGATTAATTTTTGTGTCAAATTGGAGGATGTCTTTGAATGAGATTAACATTTAAATCAGTAAGCAAATTCCTTTTCATACTGTGGGTGAGCCTCATCCAATCAGTTGAAGGACTGAATAGAACAAAAAGATCGGGCCCCTTGTGTGAGAAGAAAATCTCCAGTAGATTGACTTTGAATTTCATCTGCACTGTTGGCTCTCCTCAGTGTCTGCCTGTCTGCCCACCCTGCAGATTTTGGGTTTACCAGCCTCCATAAGTGCATGAGTCAAGTCCTTATAATTAATCTCTTCATACTGTACTGTAGATATACATAAAAGTTAGATATACAAAAGAAGATATATATGTATACCTTTTGGTTCTGGTTTTTTTTTTTTTTTTTTTTTTGGAGATTACGTGACTAATACAACCACCACCAGCCTTCAGATATTCCTCTTTGTTGCACTAGCCAAAGGAAGGAGTGTGGACTTGGGTAACTAGCTGGGTGATGAGGCAGAAAGTGCGAGAGCAGGAAAAACATTGATGCCTTTGCATTGAAACACTGCTTTTGTAATGTTTTGATTGGCTGTTATGCAACTTGCCAGAATGCTTTGCCTTTCTTAAAACATGTCTTCAAAGTTAAAAATAAATAGATCATGAGGAATACAGTAGCAAAGTGAGATCAAGTATTGATCACTGATCTTTTATTTCCCCTTTCCTTCCTTCTTACTGTTTATTGCTTTTGACTGATCTCTATTGAGGACCATGCTTGACTCTGTCAACAGGTTAACTTAGTAAAAGATAATTTGACAATATCACTGCTCTGCTTAAGTGACTTTGATTACTTTCCACTGCCTTCTTGATAAATCTAATTTCCTTGTCATGGCACATACAAAGTCCCTTAGCGATCTGATTTCAAAAGACATTTCTCCTTCCAGGTCTTGCTGGGTTTGTTTTCACTCTCTTATTGCTGTTGACTTAATGATTTACTCACCATTGCCTGACTTTACAACTATGCTAGCATTTCCCCCCTCTACCTTGGTTGTTCTTTTCCTGTTCTTTGGTGGTTGAATTATTAGGCCCAACTAAAAAGGGAACTGTGTTGTAAAATATTTTCCATTCCATAGAATCAGAAAACCCCCATCCTTTTTGCTGTTGGCGCCCCTTTTTATAGTGTAAAAAAGTGACCTCACTGTTACACCAGTTTTAAATAGACTTTGCTGCATGCAAGTCTGACTCTTTTCCAGAAGCTCTAAAGTAGACAAACCTTTGCTACTTGATAGCTGTGTGACACTGGGAAGTTACTTCCTTGTTAAGACCCAGTTTCCTCATCTGGAAAATTGTGCAAACAATAGAACCATTGGGAAAATTAAATGTTTTAATACATGAAAGTGTTTAGAATAGTGCCTGACAATATAGAAAGCTCTAAAACATTACCTTCTATTCATTTATCTTTTGGTACTTCAAGAAATGGTATTTGAGTGCCTGTTATGTGCCAGGCAATGTTTGTCATCATCACCCTTAGAAGTTTTGAGTTCATATTCATATTTAAATGCTGAACTTCTAGTCCAATAAATGTCATGTAGATATCCATTATATGTTTGTCGATATAAGAATTGCTTTGGTCATTAGGCTTAAACACTGGGAAATTGGATGTTCAATTTTCATTCTACTTATTAGGTAAAAAGATATAGCCTATGGCTATGAAAAACATGCTTTATACCCTAAAGTTGTTTTCCTTAATGGTTGAGAATTTAAATAACCTAATTAAAATGAAATAATATCTTCCTTATATGCAAAATAACTATGTTTATAAAGATATAACACATTGTGAAATTATACTGGAAGCATCAATTTATAAATGGTACGATTCTATATTTTTGTCTTAGTGTAATACAGCATTTTAATATAATTAGATATGAATTTAACTTTTGAAATATTAATAAGCTCAGCTCTTTGAAACAAAATCAATATAACTTTATAATAACTACATATATAACATTAGCTATTAGTAATAACACATAATGTCAAATGCCAAATGCTTACTTTTTAAAACTTTTGTGTTTACCATGTGTAACATTTCTCAGTCTCCAGTATGTTGTAAGTCACACTCAAAATTGTGAGAAAGACAAATAAAAGTATGTCCTTTCCTACACAGAGATAATGTACACCTTCTCAGGTATCAAATATTAGGTTTATTAGGTGAGTCTACCACAGTCTGTGTTATGTATGCGACTTTAGTAACAAAGCATACTCATTGTTATGTGCTCTGATTACATGGCTTTTCAGATGCCTGAATCTGTCTATTTGGGGATAATTGACTTTGATTTGGTTTAAGTGTGCAGTGTTAAAGTCTTTTCAGGCTAATAGTGCAGAGGTTATACATTCAGTGCTATTTTAGAGGTGGATATGTCACCTATTGTGATAAATATGTCACAGTAGGAGAGGAGCCAAGAAAGAGATGGGTCTGGGTTCTAATGCTGCCATTTGAAACTGTTTTAGAATTTTACTATCTCATTGTTTTAAAAGAGAGCAAGACAACCTAGAGAGAAGGAGTCTGGTCATAAAGAGTTTTCTAATCTGTGAAATGTGGGATACTAAAAAAATAGTCCCTACAACATAGGGTAATCATGATATATTTAAAGTACTTAAGGGGCACCTAGGTGGCTCAGTCGGTTAAGCTCACTCTTGATTTCCGCTAGGTCAGGATCTTGGGGTTTGTGGGATCGAACCCCGCAGCAGGTTCTGAGCTGACAGTGCAGAGCCTGCTTGGGTTCTCTCTCTCCCTCTCTCTCTGCCCCTCCTCTCCAAAATAAATAAATAAATGTTTTTTAAAAATAGTGTATGTCTAGCACTGTGGCAAGCTTATGGATGCCTGGATATCTGACTCTCTAACAAAAAGTGATCCTTCCCATGTTTGAGTGGAATGTTTGAAATCTCCATAGTTTGAAACAAAATCTCATCTTTCCGCCTGTTAAGTAGCTGGGATGCTGTGACTATATTCTCTTCATTTTTCCTGGTTCTAGTTAACAAAAATGCTTATTAAATGCCTATTATCACCTATGTTTTTTAAACAACTTGAAAATCTAATGTTTCTTTAGTGTTTCATTCCATTTCAGGTCACAGACATTGTTCTTAAAACTTGTGTAGAATCCTTACCATGTAGCACCATGGCAAAACTATCAGTAATTCACATTTTAGATTAAATTTTTTTCTTCTTTTGTTTTGAAGTTTATTTATGTATTTTGAGGCGGGGTGGGGGGGAGAGAGAGAAAGAGGGCCAGAGAGAGAAATGGAGAAAGAGAATCCCAAACAGGCTTCACTCTGTAAGTGTGGAGCCTGACATGGGTCTTGAACTCATGAACTGAACTGTGAGATCATGACCTGGGCTGAAATCAAGTTGGGTGCTTATCCGACTGAGCTACCCAGGCACCCCTAGATTGAATTTTTATTTTGTACCTAAAAACAGTTTGTTACCAACTGTATATGACAGGCACTTTGTGTAGGGCACTGCTGATATAAGAATAATACCAGTATAATCTCAACCCAGGGTTAGCTCAGAGCTGATTATTTATTGCAATGTTTCTGAATCAAAAGTAGAGGACACTGAAAAATTTCGGCATGCTTTGTAGGTATGGAGAAAGTCGCAGCTATGAGAGGCTTTACATTGAGTGGCTTTGGGAAGGCAGAGTTGAACCTAATGGCACTGCCCATGGAGAGGGTTATAGAGGAAAGGAATCACAAAGGAGAGAAGCCAAGGATGAGAAACCCAGAATCAGTAAACAGACTTATTTTCACCTGATTTGTAAGTTTTGGGACTAGCAGTCCTAGAAAAGAGGGGTTTTGAGATTATCTTAACTTGAAGGTTTTCAAAACATGGTACTGGGCCTGCAGTATCATCATTGGAGAACTTGCCAAAGATGCAGATTCTCGGGCCATATTTCAGGCCTTCTGAATCAGAAAGTCCAGGGGATGGAGTCTAGCAATCTGGTTTTCACAGGCCTTCTAGGTAGAGCCTCTGTAATAAACTAACCCACACTGCATACAGATTATTACTCACATTCAGTACTTATTAAGTTAAAGCTTATGAAACCTATGTCATTATAATCTCTAAATAATTGCTGCATATAGAAGTCATGTGTTTGTGCGAGTTCTGAAGATCAAAAGGCATAAAGAAGACATGAGTTATAAAGAAGATAAAAATAGACAGTTAACAATCCAAAGCAGTATTTGCTTCATATCAAATCTCTGTTGTCCACATCTTCTTTATCCATTTGTGTATATATATTTATGTACACAATGTATCTATACCTAAACAATGGAATATTACTCAGCCACAAAAAGAAGAATGAGGTCTTGCAATTTGCAACAATGTGGATGGATCTAGAGGGTATAATGCTAAGTGAAATAAGTCAAAGACAAATACCATATGATTTTAATTATGTGTGGAATTTAAGAAAAAAAAGGAAAAACAAAAAATACACTCTTAAATGCAGAGAACAAACTAGTGGTTGCTAGAGGGGAGGTGGATGTGGGCATGGGTGAGAAAGGTGAGGGAAGGAAGAATATACTTACTGTGATAAGCACTGACTAATGTATGATAGTAGTAACTCATATTGTATACCTGAAACTAATATTTAACACTATATGTTAATTATTCTTCAATAAAAAATAGAACACATCCATTTATTTATTTACAATAACAAATAATAAATACTAGAGATATTTAGAGAAAGTAGCACTAACTACAGATGATTGTGGAAGGGGTCAGGAAATGCAATTTAGGAGATGTGTTGTCCCATTCTAGCTCTGGGTTTCTAGGCAAGCCTTCTGCTTATTTATTGCTGAGAACAAACCACCCCAAACTTGGTGGCCTAAAACAACAATTTATAATTATCTGTCATAATGCTGCTGAGGGTTTACTGGCTGTCTCTTAGGGTGTTTTATGCAGTTTCAGTCTGAATGCAGCTGGGTAGAGAAGTTTGACTTGGCTGCATGTCACTGAACACTGCTTCTCTCACAGATCTTGGCCTCTTTATCGCTGCCCCCAGTGTCTCATCATCTCAGGCATCTCCATATGACTCGGGCTTCTCATGGTGGCAGAGAGGTGTGCCTCTTACCATGCAGCTGGCTTCTGAGAAAGCAAGTGGAATTCCAAGTGCTCTAAGAGACTTGGAATGGACATAGCATCAGTTCTACCCTGTTCTCTTGGTCAAAGCAATCACAGATCAAGTCCTGATTCAAGGGTAGGGGACACACAGGGGTGACCATTTGGAGGTGTGGATTGTTGAAGGGCCATCTTTTGGAAACTACCACAAGTCCCTGATAATCTCTGAAAAATGTTGGGTTTGACCTAAATGATCTCTGCAGTACCCCTGCATGTAGCTTCACCTTTGCATGATCCACAAAACTTCCTTGTATAAATTGGAATGCACCAAGGAGAACAGTAATGTGTATCGCGAGTAAATATCATCAATTTTCTATTCCCGTGCCATTTTGTTTTCAATGGGTTACCAGTATGGGCTAATGAAGAAAGAAAAACCGAAGAAATTTTTCTTCAGATTATCAAGCCACTAGCAACCTCCTAGAAAAATATATCTCTTATGTTGATGAAACATTGTTGCTTTAATTTCATCTTTGTAATCAGAGCACACTAATACCACAGGCGATATCACAATCTCAAAGTGATGATATATTACCAGTGCATTGTGTATGTAAGGGTTTTTTTAAGTCAATAATGCCTTATAAATTCATTTTAGTGTTTTGGGGGGACTTCAGTTCCATTAAAGTTATTATTCCTTAAAAATATAATGGTTCTATTTTGACCCAAATGTTTTGAAATACAAGGCTCTGTAGGGAAATAAAATGCCCTTTAGGAAATTCTGTTGAGTGGAAGTAAATGTGAATTTTCTTAGATTTTTTTTGCATTTACAGGCTCTGTTGCTCAGAGTATCTCATGAGGTCAAGCCAGATGTCATATTCTTGTATGAAAATCATTGAAGTTTTAACAATAGTAGCAAAAATAAAATTCTAATCTCTAAATAATTAAAAGTTACTTTTTAAAGTTGCTTATTCTCTAAGAAGTAGTAAGGGATTTTTAGATTTTAATTTACACTTAAATCCTTATAAAATGTCTTTGCTAGAATGACAAATATAATATTTAATATATTACTGTAATAAAGTTTTTAAATTAAGGAAATGGAAATGTTATTTTTTATGCTTAGAAAGTTTCTTTTACATTATTCAGATTTTAATGCCTATACAGAACATTTTTCTCCACATTTAATAATACACAGTATGTACACAATAAACTGCCTGCTGTTCAAAGTCACAGCCATACCATAGTTTTTAATTATATTCTATATCAATTTATTAGGGCATGTGGACTTGTGCATTTCCACAGAAGACATTTTGCTTTCTCATCTAGCCACCTCCACCTCGAAGCCTTCCTAGACCACTCTATATAAGTTGTCAGCCAAAACACCCTTCCTGCCCCCACCCTTTTACTCATTGCTTGCCAGCACCCAGCACAGGGCCTGGCATAATAATTTCATGATGACACCAAAATCTTTGTCTCAAACTTTACTTGAATGGAAGGTATTCCTGGTCCCAGATGACTTCACCTTGCACTTTAATTTTAGTTTCTAAGATCACCTGGACTAGGGATGAGTATGTTAGTTTTTAATTGCATCATTTCCCCATTGAAAGGAAAAGCCTATGAGATTTTTTCCCAAAGCTTAAGAGACTGGATTTTTTGGAGAGAAATATTAGAAATATCTTTTTTAGAAATAAAATTTAATGTTGATACTGACAAGTTATATTGTTAACTTTTAAAATGTTCTATTTTTACAGATACGTAAGTCACATTTTAAACATTTTAATTGACAAGTATTTTTAAATTTTTAAAATAAAAAGGAATATTACAATTTTCCACTTTGTCCCAGAAAACTGGGTCAGGACAATAAACTGAATGGAGCAAATGAAAATCACTAGAGCATACTGAAACAATAAGTATTCTCTTCTAAAAAATAATGTGTTCTGCTACTTACAGCATTCCATCATGGTGCTCCAAATATGCTAATGAAAATTAGCACAGTTATTCTCAATGCATTCATACTTTTAGCCTCGCTGTATGAGAGAAAGCATTTTTAATCTAATTCTTTAACTTTGGGGGAAAAGGAGTTAAAGAGAAGTCACATAAATTTTTAGATCAGAGAATAGCGTAGGTATTTGCTAAGAAAGGGCAATAAGCAAGTCTTAAATATGGCAGTTGAATCTCCCTTTGCTCATACACTGGTGCTCTAGCTAGTGGCAAACTGTGAGAAAAAAAGAAACCAATTGTGGGTAATAGCACATGACACATTGTGTTTTAAGGGAGTGGGTTTTTTGAGTGTTTTTGACACACAATGTTTTATTAGTTTCAGGTGTGCAAAATAGTGGTTCAACTATTCTGTGCTCACTCTAAGTGTACCTGCTATCTGTCACCATAGATTGCTATTAAAATATCATTGAATATATGACAGATTTTAAGTGAATGGCATAGCGATGTCATACTATCACTTTATTTTATTATTTTCTTTTTTAATTTTTTTTTAATTAGAGTAATCTCTATTCCCAGCATGGGGCTTGAACTCAGGACCTTGAGATCAAGACCCTCATGCTGTACTCACTGAGCCCAACAGGGGCCCTCTTTTATTATTTTCTTGCATCCACTTAAGTGAATGAGAGATTAAAAGAGCAATGGTACTCAGAGAGTCTCACCTATTAGCAGTGGTAAAAACATTTGACTTTTATCATAAATGAAAGCATTAGTGCTCATTTTAAATATAAAAAATAGCAATATCACATATGTTAGTCGTCCCTAAGATTGTTAATACTCAGTAGAGAGTGTGTTCACCTTTATTATATAGAAGGTCAAGATAGGATTGGCTAATTATTTAATAATTATTCTATAGGTGAGTGTATAAGTTTTGTATTGCTGCATATGGACAGAATTGTGTCCCTCCCAGATTTATAAATTGTATCCCTAACCTTCAGTGTTAATGAATTTTGGAGATTAGGCTTCTATGGAGATAATGAGGATAAATGATGTTATGGGTGGGTCCTAATTCAGTAGGATTGGTGTCGTTATGAATGAGAAGAAGAGACTCCAGAGAGCTCTTTCCACACACAGAGTAAAGGCCGTGTGAGGACTAGTGAGAAGGTAGCTGTCCACTAGCCAGAGAGGTCTCACCAGAAACCAGGATTGATGTAGCTAGCACCTTAACCTTGGACTTGTAGCCACCAGAACTGTAAGAAAAAAATTCCTGTTGTTTAAGCCACCCAGACTTCAGTATTTGGCATCCTGAGAAGACTAATTTAGCTGCTCAATAACCCTACTCCAAATTTTTCTGGCTTTAAACAATCATGATGTTATTTGCTCACAAGTCTGAGGATCTAGCATTTGTGTATAGTCTGGCAGAGACAGCTCGTCTCTGCTCTCTGTGGTATGGATTAGGGAAGATCAGCCTGTGGAGGTGATTTCAAGGTGACCTCACTCACATGACTAGGGACTTCATGCTGGCTGTTGGCTGGAGAGTTACAGTTTGTCTCCATGAGCCCTTTCTTTCATGTGTTTCTAATTCTCCAGTGATAGGATGGCCCTAGACTCCTTCACATGGCAGATCAGTTCCCTCTTTGTGAAAGTAGGAAGGTGTAAATCCTTTTAAAGCACAGGCTCAGAACTCCCAGAATGTCACTTACACTATTTCTATTGGTTAAAACATGTCATCCCAAATACTCTAAAACTACTGGAAGACTTTGTGCTCAGTAAAAATAAAACAATATTATCAAGAATACCTCTCTTATTTTTTGCAATAATTTCAGCAGATTGTAGATTTTGGTAGACTTTCAATGACTAGCCTAGGTCACTGAGACAATGTAAATAACATAAAGCAAAAAAAATAGAATGAAGGAAATCTTCTTAAAATTGACTATTACTCTTTTCCTAACAAAGGCTAAACTTTATCTGTTTTATGTTGTGTGCTCCCAGGTTTTTATCAATATGCAAAATAATCAGTATCGTATACATAAATAGAAACAATTACAAGTATGCATAAGAATCAACAGAACATACTCTCCATCAATAGATGAATGAATAAAGATACTTATATCTATATTAATATATATCTATATATCTATATCTGTATATCACATCTTTATCCATTTGTATATATATATATATATATATTTATGTATACACAATGTGTATATACCTACACAATGGAATATCACTCAGCCACAAAAAGAAGAATGAGATCTTGCAATTTGCAACAATGTGGATGGATTTAGAGGGTATAATGCTAAGTGAAATAAGTCAGGTATTTGTAGAAAAACAAATAGCATATGGTTTCACTAATGTGTGGAATTTAAGGAACAAAACAAAGAAAAAAAAAGACAAAAACTGACTCTTAAATACAGAGAACAAAGTAGTGGTTGCTAAAGGGGGGGTGTGGGGATGGGTGAAAAAGGTGAAGGGGAGGAATAATATACTTCTTGTGATGAGCACTGACTAATGTATAGTAATGGTGACTCATTGTATTATATACCTAAAGCTAATATTTAACACTGTATGTTACTTATACTTCAATAAATAATAGAACATTCATTAATTAATTTATAAAACTAGTAATTATCTATTAAATGCTTACTACCTACTATGTGACAAACTTCTGGATACTGGATATACAGTGGTAAACTATTAAAGTTCCTAATTTTATTATCTGTAAGAAAATCCCTAATAAAATCATTGTAGTTTTAAGTTTCTAGTAGGGAGAGACAGATACTAGATATGTAATTATGTACTAAGTCAGGTGGTATGCACAATTAAAAAACACAGAAAAGGAAATAAAGTGATTGGTAGGCAATTGAGGAAGGGAAAGATTGATGTTTTAAATAAAGTGTTTGTGTTAAGGCTGTCAGGAAAGGTAAAATTTGAACACCAGAAAGTAATTGGGGAATTAAACATGCAGATATGTGGAAGAAGAGCCTCTGTGTAAAGGCCTTGTGACAGTAATGTTCTTGCATGATCTACCAAATATGACTAAAACACATGGGGAAAAGATGGAGTTAAGACATATTTAGGGTCCAGACATACAGAGTTTTTCAAACTATTTTAAGACTCTGATTTGTATTCTAAATGTGATTGGAAATTATGTTTTTAAATTTTTTTAATTCTTTTGAAGTTTATTTATTTATTCTGAGAGAGTGAGAAAGGAAGGGAGAGAGAATCCTAAGCAGACTCCACATTGTCAGCATGGAGCCCAATGTTGGGCTCAGACCCACAAACCCATGAGATCATGACCTGAGCGGAAATCAGGAGATGGACGTTTAACTGAGCCACCCAGGTACCCCTGGATATTATCTGGTGTTTTTTTTTAAGCTTTTTGAATGCAGTATGGAGAATAAACTGTAAAGAAACATGAATTGAACAGAGACCCCATTAGGAAGCTATTGCAGGAGTCTGGAAAATGAGATAATTCAGATCAGCATTTAGGTGACACTTATGGATGGATGTACAGAGAGCTGCTCAGATTCACCATATCCAGTAAAAGAGTAGACTTGCTTACAAGTTGGAAGATGAGAGAAAAGATATAAGTAGTCAACAATGACGAAATTTTTTTTAAGTTGCCTGAGCAACTCAATGAAAAGTGAGAGCGGTTTCCTTGATTGGGAACAATTTAAAAAGAGCAAGTTTTGGTATGAAGGAAAGCAACAATTCAGTTTATATGTAGAAGTATATGCTCAGCCAATTGATAGTTTCTTTTCCTCCTTCATAAATTTTTTCTACAACACAATAAAAGATAATCCAAAACAAAAAAAAAGGTAGAAAAGAGCCAAGCTCTTGACTTGACAGCAAATGAATTCTTAGCATTTTGGCTGGGACTTTTCATCAAGGCAGATTTGAAACCAGTGGATGGCATGGTTTCCTGGGCAACACACCGCCATCTACTCAGTTTTATATTAGTTTTGTCTTGGCTGCATGAGCTTAACCAAAAGAACTCCTAAAGCCACTGCTAAGATTAATTTCTCATTACTTACTACACATGTACACAGAATTTCAGAAGGAAATTTGTTACATTACATTGATGATTGTAGAGTTTAAAAAATGTTTTAGAACTTAGTATCATTGTTTACTTACACAACTATAATTTTGTTCGCAAAAACTGTTCTCAGCTATAACTATGAAATTTCTATTGGTAAATTCAAATTTAAATATGAGTTAAAAATGCATGAACTCTATTATTTACCTTAATACAATTCTTTAACAGTTGCAAATAGTTATTTAAGTAATAAAATCCACATTAAGTTTATATATTTGGAGGAAAAATGAAAATTTTCTGAGTTTTCTCATAATCTGGATGTAATTTAGACAGATATCCTAGGTTAAATGAGCTGGGTAGAAGCAGAGGTTCGTTTTGACTCAGAACATAGCTTATTTTGGCTAAATGTAAAACCATCATAATATGTATAGTCTTGAAGTCCCGTGATGAAGACACAGCTTTATAGGTGTTATTTCAAACTGAATGATAAACATATTATTTAAATGCTTATTTAGATATGTTTGATAGAAGGTCATTTTGCCACTCTAGATCTATTTGTTCATTTCCTCCCAAATAACTTACCAGTATCTCAACACATTTATTTAAAGTGATTTGCATATCATATATTAAAATTTTATATCTAACGGGATCTATTTTACGGAAATCTTTTTTGTTTCCTTTATAGAAAATGTTCTCCTTGGTATCACCTTTATTTGTTTCTTAAAAGAACAATTAACTAACATAAAAATCTTAGTGCTAATTTATGAATGAGCTGAAGACCTATTGTCTAGTTTCTTCATTCAAACTATGGCCTTCTAGCAACAGAGCTGGCTTCCTTCATTGATCAGTTCAATAGTGACTTTAATGATGGGATTTCCAGTGTACAGAGTGATCATGTGCTGCAGTATTCATGTGGCACTGGTTCATTCAACAAATATTTTTGAGCCTCTACTAGATGGTAGACATTTTCAATAGATACTTATTGAGTGACTGAATCGGTTGAGGAAATCTGACTTAGGAATACGACTTGAGCAGAATTTCCCTTTTTACTTTGGAATAATTTTGGATTTGCAGAAAAATTATGAAGATAGTACAGAATGTTCCCATATGCTCATCACCTAGCTTCCCCTAATTTAATGTCTTACAGAATTATAGTTTTTACCTATTGCTTTTATAAAAATTAAGACATTGATATTGCTACTACCATATTCACTACAGGTTATTTTTTTTTAAATTTACTATTTATTCCATTCATACCTATTTTTGTGTCCCATGATCCAAACTAGGTTACCATATTGCATTTAGTTGTCATATGCCCTTGTCTTTTGCTACTTGTGACAATTTTTGAGCAAGACTTTCGACATCTGTGTCCAAAATAGTTGAATGTTTAGAGTTTCTGAGATATTTTATATAAAATGAAAGTCCTTTCATCTATTTATTAATTCACTGAACATTGATTAATTACTTGTCATAAAATACAGTTCTTGGTCCTCGGGTATAAACATGGCTATATTCTTATGCTAGAGAGGCTCCTAATTTATTGTGAGCAAATAACTCCAGCAATGGCATAAGTGCTGTGACAGAGGAATAAGGAGGGGAATTGGGAAACGGAAAACATCTGATTTCAACTGGAAGGATTAGGTCTTGAAGGGTAGTGAGACTTTACAGGTAATTAGAAGTGTTTGAGACAGGGAACAGTGCATGCAAAGGTGCAGAAGTGAGAAGCACAGCCCAGGTACTGACAAGATGGGCAAGTGAAGGGAATGAATAAGTGACGAGAAAATACAATGGCCCAGGGGAGTCGGATCCTGAAGAATGTGTATGTTCTGCTGGAAAACACGGCTGCGTTTCAAAGGCAATGAGAGCCATTGAATTTCTTTTTTTAAAGTGGGGTTGCTAACTTTGGCCCTATATTATATGACAGAAATTCTCATAATATCATTAGATTATTCTGGGAAGTTTTTCCAGTTACCAGATTTTCATTCAGAACACTGAATTTTTCTCAAAGATTCATTTTTCCTTAATGTTTACTAAGAATCAAGGAAAACTTTAGGACTAATGGTATCATTCATATAGATTTTCAGAAGTTATCTTTCTCCATAAGTAAAGTTTAGTAATAAAGAAAAGATACCTGCGTCTCACCTTCATTGTCCAAATTCCCATATTTTCCTACAAACAAGAAATATAATGAGGGCCACCTGGGTGGCTCAGTCAGTTGTACAACAGGCCCTAGATTTCAGCTTAGGTCATGAATCCAGGGTCATGAGATAGAGCCCCACATTGGGCTCACTGGTGAATGTGGAGCCTCCTTAAGATTATCTCTTTCTCTTTCTGCTCCTCTCCCCAACTCGCACATGCACTCACTCTCTCTCTCTAAAAAGAAAAGAAAAGGAAAGGAAATGAAGGAAGGAAAGAAGGAAGAAAGAAAGAAAAGAAAGAAAGAAAGAAAAAAGAAATATAAGACACCAAAACAAAAGCAACAAAAACAAAAATAAAAAGGTGGGACTACATCAAACTAAAAACTTCTAAATAGGAAAAGGAAGCTATCAACAAAATGAAAAGGCATCCTAATGAATGGGAGAAAATGTTTGTAATTCACATATGTAATAAGGGGTTAATATTCAAGACCTACAAAGAACTCATAATTCAATAGCTAATAATAATAATAATAATAAACAATCCAAGTAAAAATGGGCAAAAGTTCTATTTTTCCAAAAAAGACATACAGACATTAACAGGTATATGAAAAGGTGCTTATTATCACTAATCATCAGTGAAATGCAGATCAAAACCATAACAGAATATCACCTGGCCCCTGTTAGAATGGCTACTCTCAAAATGGGAAGAAATAATAAGTGTTGGCACAAATATGGAGATACAGGAACCCTTGTGCACTGTTGGTGTGAATGTAAATTGGTGCAGCCACTCTGGAAAACAGGAGGTTTATGAAAAATTTTAAAATAGAAACTACCATATGGTTAACAATTCCACTTCTGGGTACTTATCTGAAGGAAATGAAATCCTGTCTTGGAAGAGATATACGCACCCCCATATTTGTTGCGGTGTTATTTATAATAGCCAAGACATCCTAAGTGACAATAGTGACAATCAGTGGATAAATGAATAAAGAAAAGATAGTGTGGATACACACACACACACACACACACACACAATGGAGTATTATTCAGCCATAAAAAAAGAAGGAAATCTTTCCATTTGCAACAGCATCTTGAAGATCTTGGGGGCGTTATGCTAAGTGAAATAAGTTAGATAAAGAAAGACAAATACCATGTGATCTCATTTATATGTGGAATCTAAAGCAAAACATTTTAGTTTTTGAAATCTCCAAGTCAAACACCAAAGGAAGGAATTTCATTCTGAATTTATATAAGATACACAAATTATCAATTTTCAAGCAAGGCCATGCTATTTTTTGCCTATGTGTTAGAAGCCAGTATTATTTAGACCTTGTTACTTGAGGCGTGGTCAGCATCACCTGAGAGCCACTGAATCAGAACCTGCATTTGTAACAGGATTCCTCTGTGGTTCACATGCACATTGTTTTAGAAGCACTAATTTAAGACATTGTTTATTAGATTTTAAAATTTTAATGAAGAAGTATGTGATAGCCATAAATAAAATCATGGCTATAGTTATTTTTAAAAAAAGGGAACTTGTCAAGACAATGTGCATACTAAATTCTTCTCGAAAGAGCATTGCATAAGATTATCAATCTTTTTAAATATGCATTTTATTTTTACCTAAGAGCATGAAAGGGACAAATGATAAAATTGTTTTTAAGCATCTCTAAATGTCACCTCATTATATTTTACTCCTTCTGATTATGTATTTTTAATGAGTGAATGAGATTTATTATATCAGTCTTACTAGAAACTTTTGTTTATGGAACTGTAAATGGTGAATTCTTTAACCTATCACTTAAACATTTGGGTTTATGTTAAGCTAAAACTAGACATCTAAAAAATTCTTAAAAATATTTATTGGGAATTTAATTATGATATCTTAATAGTCTATGTGATTTCTGCAAGAACTAAAACTCCCTACTGTATTTTAAGTGACATTTTAATTAATGAAAGTTAGAAATGATTTACCATTCACAGGACCTATGCCTTTTAATTATTTCTGTATATATATATATATATATATAAATATATATATATTTATATATATATATGTAAAGGTGCCTATTTATGGTATTGTTAGAGCTACATTGATTTTTGCCTTTAAGAAATTAGCATCAAAATATGGGACACTAGCTTGCTCATGAATAATTCTGATTCAGTTCTCTATTGTTACTAATCTAAGACAGGGGTCAGTAACCTTTTGTTGTAAAGGGCCACATAGTAAATATTTTTTGGCTTTGTGGTTCATACATCCTCTGTCTTTCAGTTTTGCCACTGTGGCATAACGGTAGCCATAGCCAATGTGTAAACAAGTAAGTCTGAATATATTCCAATAAACCCTATTCATGAACACCAAAATTTCAACTTCATATATTACTCTTATTTTTATTTTTTAATGACTTAAAAATGTGAAAGACATTTTTAGCTCATGAGCTATAAAAAACAACCAGCAAGTTGGATTTGGACTATAGGTTGTAGTTTGCTGCTTTCTGATATAAGACACTGAGTATATGAATGTATAAGGACAGTGGCTCACTATTGACTATAGATTTAATAGGAACCTGATGACTTCCTAGTATGCAGACTGTAACACTGGCATTATGTTTTTGTCGATTTGAAAAGAAAACCAGAAATTTAAAGAGAAAGAGAGAAGTACAGAGAACTAAAAACCATTGTGAATTTACTGTGAACTAAACCCTGTGTTCAGCATTTTATATATTTCATCATGTAGCTTCTTTATCCCCTGATGAAACATATAATATTATTAGCATTTTACACATGAGAACAAGGGAGGCTTAAGTAAGGTTTTGAGGCTGTACAGCAAGTCACTGGCAGAATTAAGCCAAGGCTGACTCCAAAACCTGAGATGTTTGCACTATACCACACTGGCCACAAGGGCTCATCCAACAGGAAGGCATGCTATATACTAATTAAAAAAAAAAAACTATTTTTAGAAAAAGATAAAGGAGAGTATCAGAAAATGCAATGTTTTTTAGAACCTTGAAGTGAAATTCTGACAAGTGGCTGGAAAAAGGAGGAAGACAGTCTAAATTACAGGTGTGAAAAGCTCATGAGAACATAGTTAGAAGCTGAAAAATAAGCAGGTGGAAGACCACTTTAAAATTCCCAGTGGACATGACACTGTCTTTCATGTCATTCCCCTTCATTTGTCTTCCTCTTCCCCTTTGTAATATTTAGCCTTTATTGCCTGATGAAAATAGATTGGTTCACTCTCTTCTTTTTACTAACTGTCTTTGTTCTTTGGCCCACAATTTCAAACAGTAAACTCATTGCTGCTCATCTGGCAACTCTGTGTTCCCAAGAAAATTTCAGAAGGACCTTCCAATTTCTACCAATTGTATTTGGCATTGTGCTGTAATGAAAGACAGGGGAGGCGGCTGATAGAGGTTGTGTCTTTCACACCCCATTGCCTTTTGTACTTTCTCAAAGTAGACACAGCCCATAGCTATTTAGATGATATGTAAATTATGCTGGTCACAGTATTTGAGCTAAATAATGATTACTACATAGGTTGAATGGTGAATATTTCATTAATACAGCTATGTGCCTAACGCAGACTCCCTTTTTGTTGTATGGTGAGCATGTTGAGACATACAACTCACATTTTTCTCTTAATAACTCAGTTTTATATTTAATGTGTGCTTAATTTTTCGTCATTTTAATTGTTCTTTGTGCAGGAATCCCTCCTAGACAAAAAATCTGAGGTTAAGACAATGAACAAGTTAGCATAGAACTAAGAGTAAATGTTGCAAAAATTATATGAGAAAGTTATACAGTAACACTTTTTGCATGTCTTTGTGTTGATATTTCCTGCAATACACATGATTATATAGGATAAATAAAGAATAAAAGAATATGTGAATCTCTCACAAATAAAATCTACAATATTAAACTGTGTTCAACTTTGATTCATGAGATGAGAAATATGACCTTGTATTTGGAAGAGCACACTTCAGTATATATTTCCCATGTCCTAATGTTTGTTTAGGGAAATGTAGGCAATTTTCATGGAGTCTTAAAGAGATAAGAGATCAATGAGAATCTTTGTTGCTTCTAAGGACTATTTTCCAAGATTTAAGAAATGTTCTGTGTGCTAAAAGTGGTAAATTATATGATGAAATGAAGAATGAAGAAACACAGTCAGGAAATACTTTATAAAAGTATGACTTCTACTATAATTCACAGTATGTAGCATATTTTGAAGTAGTGACCTAGGGACTGTCTGCTTATGGAATTATCATTCTAAGGTCCCTCTAACTATAGCTTGTTAAATAGCATGTATATGGGGAGCTCCAGCCACGAGTCCAGCCCTTCTTTCCTAAGTGATATTTTGGGCTGATCTAAGCTCTTCCTAGATCTTCAGACTCACCTGACTTATCCATATAACCTACCCAGACAGGAAGCACCCAGAAAGCAAGCTATGTACTGTAGTGTGTGCTTTTGACAATTATTCTGGTCTCCTTTCTGCTTTATCTTTCTGCTCTTTCTCTTGTACTCTCTTCCTTACTTCTTGGATTGCAATCCTTACTCCCTTGAAGCTTTCATTTCAGGACTAGTTATAATCAGTCACGGAACTATTCTCTCTCTTATTTGCCAAGGCTTTCCTTTCCTTTTGGTGTTAGCTCTGGTTTTAGTTTCAGCCTGTGTATTTTCCACAAGGAAGAATCCTGTTTCCTTAAATAGGCATATTTTTCAAATCTACAATCTCTTACCTTACCACAGGCTTACACCTGTGTTCACAGTTCTTTGCATCTAGATAGCAATCTGCTTTGTAGGTGAGAGTTCAAGCCAAGGGTTAAAGGCATCAGAGGAAGAGGAGGAGTTGATGATAGGCAGATTTAAAGACAAAATTACAGATGTATTGAAGGACAAGTGCACAAACAGTTGACAATTTCCAGAAGTAATAATCCTTTTTATCTCCCTTTTTTCTTGCTTCTTTTAAGATCAGTTTCACTTATTTCATCTGATGTTTTAGTTGAAGTTTAGGTCTTTTTTCAGAATACCCTCAAAGTCAGTGAAGTAATATTTTTATGCACTTTCAATTTTTTTTTGGAAACTTGACTCTAAGATTTGACATCTCATGCTCTTCCAATAACCATAGTAGTCTTTAAATTAATTAAAAGTCACTTGGCTCATTGCCTTCCCTGTACAGTGTTCTTTGGAGCTGACATCAAAGAAGAAATAGGTTTCTTTAGATCAGTTCCTTGAAAATACACCTTTAATAAACATATTCATATAGTACAAATAATCTTATAAATTAGTATATTTTATCATTTATTTAATAAGAGTTATTTATAATAGTCAAGCATCAGAACATGGACTACAGGAACCTCCTATATCATACAATATGGAGCCCTCAAATGGGTCATATGGCTCCAGATTAAAATCTTCCTCCTTATTCACCTTCCTGTAACCTTGATGTTTCTGATTTTTGATTTCCACACTCCTCAACGCATTATACTAATTATTGTTTGTTTATGCTTTCATAACTTCATTTCCTTGCTCAAGTTTCCATGGTGTTTCCAAGTTACTGCTGATTCCTCCATTAAATGTGGACTTCTCTTCTTGTTTATTCTTAATTTCTATTCCTCCATATTACATAATCATCACTGTGCTACACTTAGGTTTTCTTCTGTGTCTTTACTTTTGTTGTTTATTCTGTTTATCCTGTCCTCTCTCTTATACCTTAACTGCATTCTGTATGTAATTTTGTGTCCAACTCATGTCCTATCTACATAAAGCCTTTTTTGAGAAACAAGCTCACCTTGATCCTTCTCTAATTTTTTATGCATATCATCTTTACTGAAATAACTGGCAATTAATCAGATACTTTTCACTAACCTGGGTTGTTTCACTAACTTGAGTTGTTTTCCCAACTTGATTGTAAATTTCATATAGGTAAGGAAGTTTTGCCCTACAAACTCCTAAAATACTAGACATGTGTTAAATTCTTAGAAGGTGGCTTTTTCTAATGAAAATAAATGGGTTCTCTATTACTGTATTGGACAGCTACAATTAGCTTAACCTCTAAGGATTTGCTTCTTAATATGAAAAAACAATGTAGCTAATGATACTATCTGATTTGACAGTAATATTGTTAATGAACCATTAAAATGTAAAATGTACCATGTCATGCCATTTTAGGACATTGAATATTTAGTTTAAGATGTTATTGTATGTTTTATGTATTTAATTTTATAGCTAGATATTGGTTTTGTACCTTACGGTAGATATGTAATGTGCTCTAGTAGAAGACACAGTGTGACAAAGAAATGAAAGTAGAAAGGTAAGAAGGCAAAACATGCAATCAAGGGGGAGCAGTGATGGCTGGAGATGAAAGCAGAGAAGCACACACTGGGGAATATTACTCTATACCTTTAGAATATTGATAATAGTCAACAGAAATAGAAACAGTTAAATCATATGTTTCTCTGTCTTCTAAGAAACTATAATGACTACAAAACAGTTTTTAGTCCCTGGATATGTAATTGAAAAAATAAGATAAATAATTACAAACTAAAGGGTAATTCAACATATACAAAAGGAAACTAAGTTACCTAAAGGATCCTAGATAATGTAAGGTACTCTACTAATTTCTTATTTCTAGTATAAAAAGTTACCACCAATTTAGTGACTCAATATACCACAATTTATTAGTTTTCTGGTCCTGGATGTCAGAAATCTAATTGGTCTACAAGACTGTGTTCCTTCAGGAGGCACAAGGAGAGAACCAATTTTCTTGGCTTTTCTAGTTTCTAGAAGGTGCATGCATTCTTTGGCTTGTGGCTAGACATAACTCTGACTGTTGCCTCTGTTGTACTGTCTCCTTCTCTGAACTCTGACCCTCCTGTCTTTTTCTTATAAGGACCCTGTGATTATATTGGGTCTGCCTGGATAATCTAAGATAGCCTCTCTATCTTAAGGTCTTTCACTTAATCATATCTTCAGAACTCCCCTTTCCCATATAAGGTAACATGAATTCATAGGTTTCAGGGATTCAGACATGGATATCTGTATGGGGACATTATTCTGGCTGTCATAAGTACAGGGTATTAGGACCATAGCTCATCATGTTCCTACTCTAAGTAATGGAAAAGAGTAACACAAAAAATGCTTAAATCTGGATTTTTTAGACCATATTATTAGTAAGTTATTATCATATAAAGTGAAATACTTTTCTCCAAGTGAATTTAGGTTGAGCATTTTCATGAGGTAAAATTTTCTGATGTATTATTCCTCATTTACATCATTTCTTTGTGTACATGCTGATGCAAAAATGTTCAGATATTCATTGTTCACTGAATATGCCATTTTCATTCATATCCCACAAGCTTGTATGAAATGCAAAGACATACATTCTGTAAATATATTCCATATAATTAAATACAGATCTGAAATTTATTTTTTAAATGTTTTTTAAATTTATTTTTGAGAGAGAAACAGACAGCATGAGCAGGGGAGGGTCAGAGAGAGAGGGAGACACAGAATTTGAAGACAGGCTCCAGGCTCTGAGCTAGCTGTCAGCACAGAGCCCGACGTGGGGCTTGAACCCACAAACCATGAGATCATGACCTGAGCTGAAGTCGGACACTCAGCTGACTGAGCCACCCAGGTGCCCCTGGAATTTCTTTATCTTTGTAGAATTTGGTAGATTTCCTAATGGTGTATAGAGGTAACATATCAAGAAAAAGTTGCAGTGATATTCAATTGACATTTTTTATTAATAATGCAAATCCATCCCATGGAAAATAGATCATGGAAATTTTAATGATTTTTTAATTACTAAGAGAAACTATTAAGATGCTATGGTGATTTTAAAAGCATGGCCACAGTCAGGTAAAATTAGCAAGATTATCTAAAAATAAATTAATCAACATTGATTGTCCACTTGTGTTTAGCATAATCTTAAGCCTTCTGGGGAACACAAAATGAATGTAAGCATGATCTGTTCTACCAGTCTATTTAATACCAATCTATGTAATATATACCAATCCACATATATTTATGTAAACCAAATTTCATTAGAAATTGGGAAATGAGCATAATTGTCTTGGGTTAGAGGAGCCAGGAAACTTTTCTGGAAGATACTATTTTAAATTGAGCCATACAGGTGCATTAGATGGGCAAAAATGACACCATGGGCCAACACACGGAGTTGATAAAAAAGACTAATGTGAAGAGAAAACCAGGGTAGATTGGGATGATAAAATAGGGTCTATTTTGGATAGATCTAGTAGGGTCAGATTCACAGGTCCTTTAAAGACAAGTAGAGGAATTTAGCCTTGATAATACACAGGGCATTTAAAAATCAAACACACAAAATCCTAGAACATAAGGTCTCCCCACATGACACAGAAAATGTGCCTTGGGGTGTTGAGGGGTGAAGATGGGGATTTTTTGTCTATTTTCTTTGCACTGATATACCAAGTGCTCAGAACAATGTCTGATATATATTTATTGAATTTTACTGAATGAATGAGTTACTTGAATTACTTGAATTCATTTTCTATGTGATATTTTTATAAAAAATAAACTTCAAGCTTAATGTTTTAGTATAAATGATAAAGCCTTGATTTGATGCTCTATGGGATTAGGTTTTTCTTTATCTTTAGATTTACTGAGAGAACCAGAGCTTGGTTTCATGTTTTCTACAGCAGAGACCTAAGAGTAGGGACGCTCTGAGACATTGAACTATCCATTCAGCATTAGAAAGATGACCCTGTTTAGGCTCTACTATAAGACCAAGCCAAAGGTCAGACTCTCTAAGGCAGACAGAAACTTTTTCTAGATAAAATCCTGGGCCTTAAGCTAAGAAGCAGAATATTCTGAGGGTACCTGGGTGGCTCAGTCAGTTAAGCGCCAACTTCAACTCAGGTCATGACCTTGTGGTTCATGAGTTCCAGCCCCTTGTTGGGCTCCCTGTGCCAGTGGTATGGAGCCTGCTTGGGATTCTCACTCTCTCTCTGCTCCCCCACCCCACACTCAATGCTTTCTGTCTCTCTCAAAATAAATAAATAAACTTTAAAAATATTTTAAAAAGCAGAATATTCTAATAATTTTTATCATATACCTGTGAATTTATCCTTTTTTAAAAATTTATTTTATTCTTTGAAATGTCAAGATAACTCAATGAATTAGCTATACACAGGGAAAGTGAAATTTTCAATTAAGTTCATATGCAAAATACTGAGTTGCTAATAATAAGTTACTTTAAAGAGCTAATGAAATTTGCAACCGATGTAAAGATCTGAAATTGTAGCACTGACAGGACTGAGTTCAATAATTCAGACCCAGGGGATTTTTGTAACTTAACTATAAAATAAGCTAATTCAGAAATAGTATTTATGGTAATTTTTTTATACCGTTTGAAAATCATCCTGCTTGTACCCATCCAACATAATGAACCACAAACAGATTGACAATCATAGATATTATGCTACTTATAAAATGTTTTATGTGACAGCAGAAATTTTTAGTTACCTTAGTTCTTTCTTGTAACAGCTACTCTCCAGTTAGTGACCTAAAATAACTCATAAGTTTTCATGACAAAGAACCCAAGGAAGAAATTTGGCCTATAAGCAGGAGTTCAGAGAAAATTAGGAGAAAACCAGAAATTTTTGTAAAAGTAGAGAGAACATATGAGACTTTTTATTTTCTTGAAATCTTTAGGGGTAGAGGCTAATGTAGAAATCAGAGAGGCATGCTACATACCTGAAACTCAGCTTTTGTGAGTGTTGCTTATGAATGTAGGATCATATTTTGTATTTTAGCTGTATATCTAGAGCTATACCATTACTAAATTGGCTTATGGAGATAGAAGGGTGAGCCAGCAACCTGTGCTTGGAGTCCCATGGATATTAATAATTGGTACAAGTGATCAAGTGATTTTATGATTTTTACCTTCTAGCTGCATCTAATCACTTTGGATAGATACTAATCCTTACAAGACCAGAATCAACCAAATTGTCATGGATGTCTGTGAACATGAGACACGATGGAAAATTAGGAGTAGTACTGGATTTCTAGTCAACTGATAACATGTTCTCATTGTATGTATGCCTTTCTATGCCTCTAGGTAATAGGACTTTGAACAGATTACATTATGGGTATTACCTCAGTCCCCAAGTATTTCAAGTTAGATTCTCTGGAACAGGTCTTAAGATGAGTTTGGGGTTTGTGATGTTTCCTAGACATCAACACTTGAGAAAAAGATAAAGAGAGAGAGAGAGAGAGAGAGAGAGAGAGAGAGAGACTCTGCAGTGCAGACCCAACACAGCTTTGGCTCACCAGGCTGAAAGCTCAGGGGAAAATCTGCCATCAAAGTGCCCCACACTGGCTGCAATCCATGTGCCTTCAACTCCCTCCTTCCTTGCATTCTTAGTCACTGGATGTGGATTGTCCCCCAAGGGGAATTCCATCAGGCAAGGTGGCTTTCTGTAGCTGAAGCAGAAACTTCTGTAAAGGCGACATCTGGAGACAGTCTACAGATCCCATGCACCCCAGCTTCCTTCCTTCCTTCCAGGTGAATCTTTCCTTCCAGGGCAGTGTATTTACCTATCTGCCACCCTGACTCAGTAAATAGCAGATTGTAGCGAAGGATTGGGGTAGGCATTGTGTACAAATGGTAATGGATGAGTCATAAGATGAATATAAGATTTACCATTGTATAAAGCTATGACTGTGGCCATATGAAGCTCAGGGTCAAATTTTCAGGAAGGCCCTAGAGCTAAAGCAAGGACAGAAGTGTAGTTTAAAGCACCATAAGCACCTAACTTGCTGAACACACATGTCAGCACATCCATTAGTAGGTTTCCAAGTGCTGTTTTTCTAGAAGCTGAGGCACTTTCTTCTTAAGGACAGAACATTGATTTGTTTTGGAAAACTCCTGTTCTCCTATTGTAGTCAAGTGCTCCGCTGACTCTTGGCCTAGAGGTAGGTACCTAAGCCCAGCTCAGCCAATGGGGTGCATTTTCCGTAGCACTTGAATTTTGGGAGGAGTGACAAAAGTAGGAAAGAAATGGCTGAGGCTGATTCATCAAAATGTAAACTGCCTTAAGAGATTGCCCTCAAGCTTCAGTGCTGCCCTGGCTCTAGCCCTGCTTGAGATCTAAGTATTACAGCTTTGCTTTTTTTTTTTTTATTTTATTTTTAAATGTTTATTTGCTTTTGAGAGAGACAGGGAGCGACAGAGGGCAAGTGAGGGGGGATGGGTCAGAGAGAGAGGGAGACAAAGAATCCAAAGTAGGCTCTGGGTTCTGAGCTCTAAGCACAGAGCCTGACATGGGGTTTGAACTCATTAACCCTGAGATCATGACCAGAGCCAAAGTCTGATGCTAAACCAAATGAGCCACCCAGGTCCCCCAGCTTTGCTTTGACTCTGTGACCTATGTAATAGTATTCCAATAAATTACTTATTTCTCTCTTAGTTAGCCAGAGTTACTTTGAGTTGCTTACAGATGGTACCCAGGCCGATCTAAAATAATAGTAATAGTTATTATGATAATTATAGTGTACTATAATCTGAATTCCTAGATGAGGATGCTAATAGAATCAATGTATCCATTTTGGTTTTTTGAAGGAGAACACTCCACCAAATAAATACAGTTCCACATTGGAAAGAGGGTAATGGTGGGTGGTGTAGAATGCAAAGGAATTAATGAGTGGAAACAAGGAGAAAGCTTATTTGAGAGGAAATAATTTTAATTCATTATAGATATGAATTTTCAATCAAAAGAACTGTCCAAAATAGATCTGGGGAGGTGATGAGTTCTTTCTTATTAATCCCTATGGGGAGGAAAAAATAGAAAAGTGTCTTATTTGCATGACTGTTGGTGAGGATGGATTCCCCTTCAATTTTCCCATCACCATATATTCCATGAACACTGTACAATTATTTGTGAGGAAATAACCTTTATGAATCTCTCTGCCTGGATAATAATTCATCTGTTCCTTCAGCTCAAATTTTTAGGAGCTACTGGCTTCTCAACAGAGGTAGCATGAAGTTAGGAAGCTCCCCAAGAGGCTTACAGGACAGTCTCGTTACCATATCAATGTATGTCTTAACAGGAATTACAGTTATATAGAGAAATGCTCTTATCCAGAAAGGCATGTTTCTAGAAGAGCTGGATATGAAAGGTATTGTTGAAACCCATGACTAATTTCTTTGCTTCACTCTTTTATACCACAGCATTTTGAGAATGACTTCCAAATTGGCCATGGTGGATTTGATCACTTTTTCAGGGCAGTGATCACGTGGAACATTATAGCTTCACAGATATTTCACAAAGTCAGACTGCGGTTTATGAAAGATGTAATATAAAGCAATAGAAAATAAATATTTTAACATGCTGTTTTATTGTTTATGACAAGATACAACTTTTATGGAGAAAGCGTTTCTAGTTTAACTACCCCTTCACACTAAATTTCATGACCAAAAAGTAAACACAGAAGAAAGTTCTGTGGCTTACAAAACATAATATGGAAAGAAATAAACAGGTTTTATTTTATCATAGTTATATGAAATATTTCTGATGTAAGTTAACACTTTTAAAAATTGAATCATAAATCATACTTTTGTAGCATTTACTATATGACAAGCACTGTTTTAAGTGCTTTACATATAGTGAATCTTCTAGTCACTGCAACAGCTCTGTGACATGGATACAATTATTATCTTCTTTCATAAATGAGAAAACTGACATATGTAGGTATACTGTTCTTCAGGACAAACCATAAAAAGGAGGAATGTCTCTGAAAAATCAGAAGGGAAATATGTCCATTGGGCAGAATTTGTAGTAGTAATATATTTTGTTGGTTTGGTCTGGATTGAGAAATACTCAAAAATGTCCTACAGGTACTAAGTAGCAGGGCCACAGTTTATAAGCATGGAGGGCCATCCAAAATCTGAGCATTTATTGTTTACTGCTATTGAACATACACCACTAATTCTAGTCAGGTAGTGATGTTTCCTAACTGGTGCTACACCTATCATGTTTACTCCTGCTTCAACTATTGCTCATGTTCCATCACTGTCCTAATTTCCTGAAATATCCTTTTCTTTCCTTTAACTTAATTCCGTTCAGTGCTCATTTCAATCCTAGCTCTTTCACAAAGGCTTTCTTGACAACCATAACTGATTGAGTTTGCCCTTCTTTTCACTCTTAAAGCTCACAGTGCTTACATCTCACTACCATCACTGCTGAATGCCTAACCCTTTTAACAGCAGAGATTGATACAAGGCTCCAACATGGCACCTTCCTCTAGGGGGACCAGCTAGCCTTGTTATTGTGTAGTGATTGCACTGGACACCTTTTAACAGGGAAGAGGCAGTAATTTACCCTCACTGGAACAGGATTCATATTCTGGATATACATTTGCCTTCTCTGTCCAAAATGTTTCTACTAGCACCAACACGTGCGTTACTTTTGTTTTATTCCTAGGACATTGCCTAGGACTAAAGTACTCATTTCACACCAGAAAAAGTGTGCTAAAGGGTTCATGCTCATAGAGTTACCTGGTCGTATTCATGTACTCCATCTGTGTAAAGTCAAGTGGCCTGATAAAATGAGTGAATGGTCTATTGAAAACTTAATCACAATGCAGTTTAGAGATTATAGCCTATAAAAAAGTTGGATTTTATCTTATAAGATGGGGAATATTTTATGAATGTGTGACCAATGTATCATATCATTTATTTTCTATAGCTTTTTTATGGGTCTGGAAACCAAGGGTTGAAGATGGAGAGGTATCACTCACTATTTCACTTTACAACCCATTTGCAGAATTTTTGCATTCCTTTCCCATAACTTAGAGTCTGCAGGTTTGCATTTGTTCCTTCCTAAGGAAAACTACTTCTACCAGGGGACACAATGGTTTCATTAATTAGAAGTTAAGACTACCACCTGGCCGTTTTCTGCTTCTCCTGTCAGTGAACCAACCACATTATTGCACTGACGGGCATGATTAATCTTGATACAGAGAAGAAATTAGGTCACTACTACTAATGGGAGCTGAAGGAACATGTCAGTGAGCCCAGAAGATTATCTGTGATGCCTCTGAGCCCAGTTGCAAAAGTTAGTGACAAATTGTAGCAACCCCAAAAATATCTATATATTTACAAAGATTATACATTCAGATATTTTAGGAATGAAAATTTCCACACATGCTTCCAGAGACAGGGCATTGATATCAATTGGAACTTATAGTTGAATAAAGAAGTTTAAAAAGTTAAAAAATAATAATTACAGCTTTGTGACCAGCTACAAAAGGAGAGCTCCCTCAGTATGCATATTTTATTATATATTTGTGTATGTGAGTATATATACATGTGTATATATGTTTGTACGCATGTAATCACTGATTTCCTTCCTCCCACCTCATTTCTTTTATTACTTTATTTGAGGCTTAGTGGTGATGGTTTACTTCAAAATTTAGTCTTTAGGTTGCAGAATATTCAGGTGAGACTGTGACTGAAATAGAAGAGTCGTGACACATCACTGGAGGGACATGAACTACGTTTATTAGAGTATATGATGGCTTGGATATTGAACCTCTCTGTCTTTAGGGAGAAGACGAGAGTTATTTCATTTATAGGAATATATTTGCAACTTGTTATACAGACGCTTAAAATTGGTACTGTTTCAATGGGATGGATTGTGCTACAAACCCACTCTTGGTACTCTGGAGATGCTGAGCCTGATATTCTGAAAATTCCTTTCTCCTTTGTCAGCTGACTCCTGTGGGTTCACCCAGCGAGGGAAGCTGGAGGGAGGTGGAGAGGCAGGGAGAAGAATCTTCTTTCTGTCAGCATTCAGACCAAGTTCCTAGTGCCCCTCTCTGAGTTCCTGATGTACTGACATTAGCCAGATGTATTATTTAGACTTTTCTAGAAAAATATAAATGATAGGATGTGTGTATCTCCACAGAGAGATATATTTTAAGGAATTGCTTTGTGTAATCATGGAGGCTTGGCACATCCAAAGCCTGATAGAGTAGGCTGATAGTCTGGAAACTCGGGAAAGAAATGCAGTTTGATTCTAAAGAAAGTGCACTGGAAGAATTCCTTTTTCTCAGAGGAGTTTAGTCTTTGTTCTGTTAAAACCTTCAACTGATTGGATGAGGCCTCCTCATCCTGTAAATCTACTTTACTCAAAGTCTAACAATTTAAATGTTAATCTCAACCAAAAACATAATGTCTTAGCCTGCTTGGTTCCTATGACAAAACTGTAGACTTGGTGGCTTAACAGAAATTTATTTTTTCACAGGTTTAGAATACTGAAAGTATAAAATTAAGGTTCCTCCTGATTCAGTTTGTGGTGAGAACTCTCTTCCTGACTTTCAGAGGGCCACTTTCATGTGTCCTCACATGTCAGACAGAGATCTCTTTCTGTTCCTGTTCCTATAAGGCCACCAATCCCACCTTATGATTCATTTAACCTTAATTGCCTCCTAACATTATTTGCACAACATGTGACAAAGAGATACAAAATGAGCAAATTCTGTTGGGAAAATGGTGATGGCAAACTTATTGGATGCGCAAGATTGCCACAAACTTTCAATTTGTAAAAATACAGTATCTGCAAAGTGCAACAAAGTGAAGCACAATAAAAAAAAATAAACAAATAAAAATAAAAAACAAAACAACCCCACTATTTGCAGATAGATTTATGTTGGAGGTTAGAACTTCAATATATTAATTGCCAGGGAGGAGGGACACAATTGACTTTATATGATATTGCTTGTGCCCTCAAAATTCACATCCTTATCTCATACAAAATATATTTATTCCATGCTGACAACCTCCAAAGTCTGCTTAAAATTAAGCATGAGAGACTCTTGAATACTGAAAACAAACTCAGGGCGGAAGGGGGAGGGGGAAATGGGAAGGGGGGTGATGGTCATGGTGGAGATCACTTGTGGGGAAGAGCACTGGGTGTTATATGGAAACTAACCTGACAATAAACTATATAGTTAAATAAATAAATAAATAAATAAATAAATAAATAAATAAAATAAAACTTTAAAATCAGAAAAAAAATTTTTTTAAGTTTTTTTTTTAATTCCAGTTAATTAACATGCAGTGTAATATTAGTTTCAAGTGTACAATTATAGTGATTTGATATATAATACCAGTACTTATCACAAGTACCCTCCTTAATCCTAATCACCTATTTTACTCATCCCCCCACCACCCTCCCCTCTGGTAACCATCAGTTTGTTCTCTACAGTTAAGAATGTTTCTTGGTTTGCCTCTCCTCTTTTTTCAGCTTTGCTCATTTTTTTGTTTCTTATTTTCCACACGAGTGAAATTATAAAGTGTTTGTCTTTCTCTGACTGACCAATTCCACATACCATTATACTCTCTAGCTTCATCCATGTCATTGCAAATGGCAAGATTTCATTCTTTTTATGTTATGGTTCAGTAATATTCCATCACACACACACACATATATATACATATATATATATACATATACATATACATATATATATACACACACACACACACACATACCATCCCTTCTTTATCCATTTATCAGGTGATGCACGCTTGGGCTGTTTCCATAATTTAGTTATTATAGATAATGCTACTATAAACATTAGAGTTCATGTATCTCTTTGAATTAATATTTTTGTTTTCCTTGGGTAAATACCTAGTAGTACAATTGTTGGATCATAGGGTAGTTTTGTTTCTAATGCTTTGAGGAAACTCCATACTGTTTTCTACAGTGGCTGTACCAGTTTTCATTCCCACCAACAGTACAAGAGGGTTCCTTTTTCTCCACATCCTCACCGATACCTGTTTTTTCTTGTGTTGTTGATTTTAGTCATCCTGACAGGTACAAAGGGATATTCATTGTGATTTTGATTTGTATTAGCCTGATGATCAGTAATGTTGAGCATCTTCTCATGTGTCTGTTGGCATCTGTGTGTCTTTTTGGAAAATGCGTGTTCATATCTTTTGCCCAATTTTAATTGGATTATTTGGTTTTTCAGTATTGAATTTTGTAAGTTCTTTATATATTTTGGATCCTAACCCTTTATCAGATATGTCATTTGCACATATCTTCTCACTTTCTGTAGGTTGTCTTTTAGTTTTTATTGATTATTTCCTTCACTGTGGATAAGTTTTTTTTTTATTTTGATGAAATTCTAATAGTTTATTTTTTTATTTTGTTTCCTTTGCCTCCAAGGACAATATCTAGAAGGAAGTTGCTATGGCCAATGTCAAACAGGTTACTGCCTATGTTCTTCTCTGGGATTTTTATGGTTTCAGGTCTCACATTTAGGCCTTTAATCAATTTTGAATTTATTTTTGTATTTGACATAAGAAAATGGTCCAGTTTCATTCTTTTGCATGTTGTTGTCCAGTGTTTCCAACACCATTTGTTGAAGAAACGGTCTTTTTCCCACTGGGTAGTCATACCTGCTTTGTGGAATATTGACCATACACTTGTGGGTTCATTTCTGAGTTTTCTATTACATTCTATGGATCTGTGTTTCTCTTTTTGTGCCACTTCCATACTATTTTGATCACTACAGCTTTGTAATATAATTTTAAGTCCAGAATTGTGATGCTCCTAGTTTTGCTTTTCTTTTTCAAGGTTATTCTGGCTATTTGGGTCTTCTGTGGTTCCATAAAAATATGAGCTCTGTGAAAAATGCTATTGGTACTTTGATAAGGACTGCATAAAATGTAAGGATTGCTTTGGTTAATATCGACATTTTAACAATCCATGAGGATCTCTGCTTCTCTGGTTAGGTTTATTCCTAGGTATCTTATTGTTTTTGGTGCAATTGTAAATGAGATGGTTTTCTTAATTTCTCTTTCTGCTGCTTCATTACTGGTGTGTAGAAATGCAACAGATTTCTGTAAATTGATTTTGTATTCTGTGACTTTATTGAATTTGTCTATCAGTTCTAGCAGTGTTTGTGGGGAGTCTTTGGGGTTTTCTATGTAGAGTGTCATATCATCTGCAAATAGTGAAGGTTTTACATCTTCCTTGCTGATTCAGATGCTTTTTATTTATTTATTTTTTTGTTGTTGTCTCATTGCTGTGACTAGTACTTCCAGTACTATGTTAAATAACAGTAGTTAGAGTGGACATCTCTGTCTTGTTCCCAACTGTGGAGGAAAAGCTCTCATTTTTTCCCCATTGAGTATGATATTAGCTCTGGATCTTTCATATATGGCCTTTATGATGTTGAGATATGTTCCCTCTAAACCTACTTTGTGGAAAATTTTTATCATGAATGGAGCTGTACTTTGTCAAAGCTTTTTCTGTATCTATTGAAAGGATCATAGGGTTCTTATCCTTTCCTTTATTAATGTGTTGTATCATGTTGATTGATTTGGAAATATTGAACCACCCTTGGAACCCAGGAATAAATCTCACTTTATTGTGCTGAATGATTTTTTAATGTATTTTTGGATTTGGTTTGCTAGTATTTTATTGAGAATTTTTGCATCCACGTTCATCTAGGATAGTGGCCTGCAGTTCTCTTTTTTTAGTAGAGCCTTTATCTGGTTTTGCTATCCGGATAATTTGCTATCAGGCTAACAGGCCTCATAGAATGAATTTTGAAGTATTATTTTCTTCTCTACTTTTTGGAATAAAGAAGAATGGATATTAACTCTTCTTTAAATGCTTGGTAGAATTGGCCTGTGAAGCCATCTGGCCCCAGACTTTTGTTTGTTGGGATTGTATTGATTACTGATTCTATTTCTTTGCTGGTTATAAGTCTGTTCAAGTTTTCTATTTCTTCCTGTTTCAGTTTTGGTAGTTCATATATTTCTAGGAATTTGCCCATTTCCTCTAGGTTATCCAATTTGCTGGCATATAGTTTTTCACAATATTCTCTTATTATTGTTTGTATATCTGTAGTGTTGGTTGTTATTTCTCCTATCTCATTTGTGACTTTATTTATTTGGGTCCTTTCTCTTTTCTTTTTGAAAAGTCTGGCTAGGGGTTTATCAATTTTATTAATTTTTTTAAAGAACCAACTCCTGGTTTCATTGATGTTCTGGTTTTGTTTGTTTCCGTATTATATATTTCTGCTCTAAGCTTTATATACTCCTTCTGCTGACTTTAGGCTTGATTTGTGGGGGGTTTTTTGTTTTTATTTTTTGGGTTTTTTTTTGTTTTTTTTTTTTTTTTGCTTTTTTTGGTGAATCCTTTAGGTGTGAGGTTAGGTTGTTTATTTGAGATTTTTCTTGCTTACTGAGTTAGATGTGAAGTGTATACTTCACTTTTAGGACTGCTTTTGCTGCATCTTGGACCATTGTATTTTCATTTTTGTCTGTATACCTTTTTATTTCTTCTTTGATCTCCTGGTTGACCCATTCATTGTTTAGTAGCATGTTGTTTAACCTCCATGTATTTGTGATCCTTCCAATTTTTTTTTTTTTTTTTGTAGTTGGCTTCAAATTTCATTGTGTTGTGGTCAAAAAAGATGTATGGTATGGTTTCAATCCTTTTGTATTTGTTAAGGCCTATTTTGTGACCTAAAATATGATCTCTTCTGGAAAATATTCCATGTGCACTTAAAAAGAATGTGTATTCTGCTGTTTTAGGATGGAATATTCTGAATATATCTGTTAAGTCCATCTGGTACAGTGTGTTATTCAAAGACATTATTTCCTTGTTTATTTTCTATTTAGATGATCTTTCCATTGATGTGAGGTGTCAAAGTTTTGTGTTATCAGTTCCTTTATGTTTGTTTTTAATTTTTTATGTATTTAGGTGATTTCATATTGAGTGTATAAATATTTACAAATGTTGTATCTTCTCATTGGATTGTCCCCTTTATAACTATATAGTGCTTTCTGTCTCTTTTTACAGTCCTTGCTTTATTGTTTTTAATGTTAATTTATTTATCTTTGAGAGAGAGAGTGAGAGAGAGACAGCGAGCAAGCTGGGGAGGGGCAGAGAGAGGGAGAGAGAGAGAAAACCAAGTGGGCTATCCACTGACAGTGTGGAGCCTGATGTGGGGCTCAAACTCATGAACCACAAGATCATGACCTGAGCTAAAATCAAGAGCACTTAACCAACTGAGCCACCCACATGCCTCTGCGGTCTTTGTTTTAAAATATAGCTTATCTGATATAAATAATGCTACTCCAGCTTTCTTTTGATGTTCATTAGCATGATAAATAGTTCTCCATCTCCTCACTTTCAATTTACAGGTGTCTGTCTTTAGGTCTAAAATGAGTCTCTTGTAGGCAGCATATAGAAGGGTCTTGTTTTTGTGTGTGTGTGTGTGTGTGTGTGTGTGTGTGTTTAATCCATTCTGACATGCTATGTCTTTTGATTGGAGAATTTAGTCCAGTTACACTCAAAGGAATTTTGATAGATATATAAATATTGCCATTTTATTACTTGTTTTGTCATTTTTTTCCTGGAGGTTTTCTTTGATTCTCTCTTGTCTTTCCTACTTTTGGTCTCTTCTTTGCACTCAAGAGTCCCCTCTAATATTTCCTGCAGGGCTGGTTTAGTGGTTACAAACTTATTTAGTTTTTATTTGTCTGGGAATCTCTTTATCTTTCTTTCTATTCTGAATGATAGCCTTCCTAGATAGAGTTTTCTTGGCTACAGATTTTTCCCATTCAGCACTTTGAATATATCATGCAACTCCTTTTGGCTTGCTAAATTTCTGTTGAGAAATCTCCAACTAGCCTTATGGGTTTTCCCTTGCAGGTTAAGGACTTCTTTTGTCTTGCTACTTTTAAGATATTTTCTTTATCACTATATATTGCAAATTTAATTATAATATATCTTGATGCTGGATTGCCTTTGTTGATTTTGTTGGGATTTCTCTGTGTTTCCTGGATCTGGATGTCTCTTTCCTTCCCCAGATTACAGACATTTTCTGCTCTTATTTCTTGAAATAAATTTTTTCCCCCTTTTCTCTCTCTTATTCTGGGACTCCAATCTGTAATACGAATGCTATTATGTTTGATGAAGTCACTGAGTTCTCTAAATCTATTCTCATGTTACATAATTCTTTTTTCTCTATTTTGTTCAGCTTCATTATTTTCCATTATTTTGTCTTCTTGGTCACAAATTCATTCCTCTGCTTCTTCCAGCCTGCTGTTCATTGAATCAAGTCTGTTTCCAATCTCATTAATTGCATTCTTCCTCTCTGATTGGTTCTTTTTTTTTAACCCTTTTATCTCTGTGGTAAGGGTCTCACTGATGTCTTCTAATCTTTCTGAAGCCCAGTTAGTATCCTTATGATTGTTAGTATCCTTATGATTGCTTTACATTCTCCATTAGGCATGTTACTTATATCTGTTTTGCTTAGATCTCTGGCTGTGACCTTCTTCTTTCATTTGGGATAAATTCCTCCATCTTGGCATTTTGTCTAAGTCTCCACCTTCTTGTGTGTTAGGAAAGCCAGTTATGTTTCCTGCTCTTGAAAGTAATGGCCTAATGAGGAAGGGCATGTAATGCCTAGGACCTGGTGCTTCAGGGAGTGTCTCTGGTGTGTGCTGCATGGGCACTGCTTTTGTGTTTTGGCTGTTCTATCCTTCAGCCAGTTGTCTGCAGAAGCTCTCCTTGCCTGCTGTGGGGAGTGTTTGGTCCCTGGCCTCAATGTGGTGAGATTTAACTAGAAATGCTCTGGTTTGCTTGTGAAATGAGACCTGACACCAGCTCCACCAGGACTAAGGCCTGCAGAAGACTTTGGTCAGGAGGGAAATGGCATCAGCCTGCTCCTTTGTTCCCAGAGAGGTATATCGTGAATTCTGCCTCTCAGGGATGTGCTCCAAGAAAAGCAAATAATTTCCCCAGTGTGTACCCTGAAGTTTTTCAGATTGCTGTTTCTAGGCTGTCTGCCCCGAGGTTGTTTCCCTGCCTTCTTTCCAGAAGCTGTGCAGTGCCCTCCAGGCTCTATACCTGCCAAGCCTGCTGACCTTTAAAACTCTAGGTTTTAAGCCCTAGTGGTTGAAAGAACTCACAAAATTCATCCCCTCTCGGGACAGTTTTCTCCTTGTGCATTCTCCTGTGTATTCCTCCTTCTCTCAACCTTCTTGGCAACCATGGCTCTCTGCCCTCCCCAGCACCCACCATCTGTTTCTTCCCTAAACCATGTCTCCACACTTTCTGTCTTCTTGGATGTGGCCTCTTCTCTCCCTTTAGTTGTGGAGTTTGTTCTGTCAGTCATTAGGTTGATTTCGGGGGTATTTAGGATGATTTGGTAGTTATCTAGTTGTTTTTGTGGGACAAGACAAGCTTACCATTCTCTTTTCTAACACCATCCTCAAAATTTCCTTGGTGAATCAGCCCCCAAAATCTTAACTCATTCCAGTATCAACTCAGAAGTGTAAAGTTCAATGTCTCATTTAAATATCATCTAAATCAGATATGGATGAGACTTGAGGTATGATTCATCCCTGAGGCAAAATTTTTCTCCAGCTGTGAATGTGTGAAACCATATAAGTTATACGTGCTTTCAAAATGTGATGGTGGTGCAGGCTAGAATAGACAAATATTTCCCAGAAACATCCAGAATAATGTTTGACCAAATATCTGGGCACTAGGGCCCAGACAAGTTGATATATGAAATTGTCATGTAAGATATCATACTACCCTCAAGGATGCAAGTCACAAGCCCTTCTTTTAAACTCCTGAGGTAGGAAATCACCTTGACCTCAAACCCTTTTCAAAGGTCTAAGTCCTAAGTCTGGTGCAACCCTCCTTTGAACTTCTGAGCTATCAGCAACAGCTAGTTGGTTCCTTTATTCAAAAGGGTTTGAATCCCAGTACTAAGGTGATAATCCTGAACTTCTAAGGTTTCTTGGTATCTTTCATTTTATTTCCCCAGTCTGGAAAATGATAGTTGTTTCCTTCAGTAATTATCTAATTTTTTGCTTTTGTCCTCTTTAGCTTTAACAATTCTCCAACCCAATTTTACAAATTCCCTAAATTTCCATATTAAAATACCTGCTACCCCTTCTATTTTATATGTTAAACTGCGTGTGATATGCCATAATTACCTTAATTCAGATTGTTATAATGAAGTTCCATGGCTTATAAACAACAGGAATGTATTGCTCTCTTTCTGGAAGCTGAAAGTCAGAGATAAGGATATGAGGGTGGTTAGGCTCTTACTGGTTCACTACTGTCTGTCTATTGCTATATCATCACATGACAGAGAGCAGAGAGAGTGGAAGCAAGATCTCTCATATCTTTTTATAAAGACACTAATCCCATTTATTCCCATATGTCATTATAACATAATCACCTCCCAAAGTCCCCACATCCTAATGCCATCACACTGGGGAGTGGGATTTCAATATATAAATTTTGGGCAAACACAAGCATTTAGTCCATTGCAATAATTCTGATTTTCCTGGGACAGTCCTAATTTATGTTTATTTTTTCAATGTGTTTTAACAGTACCTCTTTCACTCTCAAATGTATCCTAGCTCGACAATAAATTATATGATCATGGCAAAAATAAAGAATAGTGCACTAGAAATCAGGACACCTGGGATCTTGTCTTGGGTCTGTAAAAAATTTATGTGACCATGAGCAAATCACTTAACCTGAGGAATAGATGACTATTTCTACCATTTATTACAGCTCCAAAATTCTTTGATTTTGTAATCTATGTTGCTATTGTATGGTTTGCCTTGATATACTGAAATGTTTTACCACTGCAATATTGATGTAAATCTGAGTAGCTTTAGAAGGTGCCAGAAATGGCATGAATTTTGAGAAGGGTTCTAAAAAAGAGAAAAACGTATGCTTGCCAAAGATCACCTGGGAGAAGTTAGTTATATTAACTAACTTCTGTGAATATACATAGCAAGGAAACAATAATACATAGAATTGTACCCATTAACCTAGCTTCTTAACTGCCACATCATAATTTTAATTTTCAAGACGCGTATAGCTTTATGTGACATAATGGAAGCGGTAACTAATGCTATGGCACTAATCATTTTGTAATATGTAAGTGTATCAAATCAATATATTGTGTCCCTTATGCATTACATTGCATACAATATTGCATGTCAATTGTATCTCAATAAAGTCGGAAAAAAAGATCAATACAGCTTGATTTTGAAAACTATTAAAATTCAAATTTGATTAGAGAAAATATACCTAAACTCTATTAGAAAATATTTAGACTGTTGTTTTTCAGAATTATAAGAAAACTTTACGGTTAAAGATCAGAATTTTTTGGACTATATAACCTAGACTTAGCCTAAAATGAATCATCAGATTCTTGAGTCCTAAATTCAGATTTTCTGATTTAGGAGGCCTGATGCAAGGCCCAGAAATCTGCATTTTAATGACAATGCCAGTGAGTGTTTTGTGCCCTAAAAACTTTATAGTTGACTCTTGAACAAAATAGTTTGTTTTGAACTAGGCAGGTTCTCTTATATGCAGATTATTTTCAATAAATATGGTACAGTACTGTAAATGTATTTTCTATTCCTTATGACTTTCTTCATAACATTCTCTTTCCTCTAGCTTACTTTATTGTATTACATATATATATATATATATTATACAAAATATGTGTTAATGACTGCTTATGTTATCATTAAGGAGAATTATGTTATTCTACCCCATAGTTGGCTATTGGTAGTTAAGTATTTAGGAGTCAAAAGTTAGACACAGATTTTTGACTGTGCAGGGGGCTAGCAGCCCTAGCTCCCACATTGTATTAAAGCCCATTATATTTTATAGCTTTCAGAATATCAAGAAAGCGATGAGTACCTGACAGACATGCTTTATTAGTTTGCTGGACTCCATAATAAATAACCTGGACTGGGTGGCTTAAGCGACAGAACTTATTTTTTCTCCATCCCGGAAACTGGAATCTGAGATTAAGGTGTTGGCAGATTAGGCTTCTCCTGAGAGCTCTCTATTTGGTTTGCCTTCTCACTGGGCCCTCACGTGGTCATCCCTTGTGTCTGTGTTGTCTGTGTCCTAATTTTTCTTTTTGTCTGGACATCAGTCATATTGGATTAGAGTGCACCCATAACAACCACATTTTAAATTAATTTACCTCTTTAAAGACCCCATCTCTAAATACTGTCAAATTCTGAACGATTACGGGTCAGGACATATGCATTTGCATTAAACATATGCATTTTGGAAGACACAGGTCAGCCCATAACACTTGCTGACCATACATCCCAACCTGTTCAGAATAATCCCAATTTACATCTGATGTTCTGGGAGGATGTTTATGAGAGCCTCTTCTCAATCTCAGAAGAGTCCAATTTTGGGCCAGATTTTTATGGTTTCCCTATTTAAAAGCTACATTACTTTAATAAAACCACAATCTCTCTTACTTTTTTACTTTGTCCCACTGATATCTTGAGGATAATTCTTTCAGCATAGAATATATTAGAACAGTGAAATTTCAAAATTTCTATTAGGCAGTTATGTCTTTTAAATTATATTCCATTGAAAATTAAAAACCCAGTGAAAGGATATCAGAAATTAAAGTGCTTACAATAGATTTCATCACCATCCTTACATGCAGTTTTTCTTGATTTTATTACTTTTTATAGTGCTATTTTATGACCACTCTTTATAATATTAATATATAACTTAGGGGTGCCTGGGTGGCTCAGTCAGTTAAGTGTCTAACTCTTGATTTTGTCTCAGGTCTTGATTTCACAGTTCATAAGATCGAGCCCCACGTCAGGCTCTGTGATGACAGTGTGGAGCCTGCTTGGGATTCTCTTTCTCTTTCCCTCTCTTTCTGCCCCATCCCCCACTCATTTGCGTGCTCTCTCTCTCTCTCTTTCTCAAAATAAATAAACATTAAAAAGAATAAAAATATAAAAAATACATTACTACATAACTTAAATCAGGATTTTAATGTTTTTTTCCCCCAAAGGCTGCTAAAGGCACAATTAAAATATCATTTCCATCCAGTTTTCAGTCAAAAAGAATATGGCACCTCACCTTTCTGAAGTTGTGATAATGCAATTTAGATTATCCCAAGCCAATTAAATTCTTTCTGTCCTATTTTCCTCACTGTAAAACATGAGTCACAATACCAGCCACCCTAGATTTGTAAAAATTGCCAAGTTCACCTAAATGCTAGGATTCCTCTGTCTCTACCACTAGCTCTCCCTCCCTATTCATTTTCACACTGCCTCTCCTGCAGCACTTGTCATACTGCTTTATCTTTTTTTTCTGCCCTAGCTATTGAAATATTAGCTTGAAGCCAAGGCACTGTGTTGGTGTGTTCTTTATTATACTTTGGACCCTGTAGCATGATAGGCATATAGATAAAAGTAAATATTTGTGGGGGGGGGGGGGAAGGAAAGAGTAAATTAATGAAAAAAGAATGAGTGGATGAAGTGGATAAAGGCAATTTACTTCAACTTTCTCTACTGTAGAGAACTACATAAAAGAATCGCAGTTTTCAAGGGCTTCAGTAAACTGTGCATATGCCACTCAAGCATCAAAGGCTTAATTCAGAAATGGGCGATTGTAAAAAGAGGCAAACTTAGGAGAAAAAAATGTATAACTTTTTTTTCCTCATACTTCAACTGGCAGAAAAAGTTTTAAGCCTTGGGACTACTACAAAAGTTCTTTGCTCATGAATCTTTGGTTGCATGAGTACATATGATCTGTATTCAAACCAAATGGTAATCTGAAAAATTGGCTTGATCTAATATTTTATCTTAGAATTTTTATAAAATGAATACATATTAACTCCAGGGCACAATTTTTAATTTAACAAGAATCTAAGAAGTTCTTCCATCTTTCTTTTTTGATGACAATTTGTTTATTGTTAGTTTCATCTTTGTATATAGTCTGCTCTAAAATTACTCCGTGTACTAATCAACAAACCTGTTTCACTTTCATAGCAGAAAAGCTATTTCTTGAGCTTGTTAGGATCATTTAAAATGAAGTATCAGAATCATGAAACCATATATAAAAATCTTCTAGATTTCACTTTGAAAATATAAAGTAGGCACTTCCACAACTTAAAATTTGCATGGCTTCATTAGTATAGAACAACCTTGTCCCTCTTTCTAAAAAAATTTTCTCACATGAAAACATTGGCTGAATATGATATGCAGATTCCCACACTAAACTCTAGTTCCACTTAATGTAACTACTTTGGCCAGTTCCTTGCAAGGTTAGTCCTGGCAATTTATTTAACATTGAAATTTCTCTTAGCTACAAGGCCTGAATTATGAATCTGTTAGGCATGTCTCATCTGGTGTCCTGTGAAACATGAAATCCAGGTGGCTGTTGGAACTGACACTAAGAAGGAGACGCTAATCACATCAAGTTGTGTTGTCTCATTTTACATGTCAAAGTGTGAAGTCTCATAAAAAAGAAGAAAAAGACTAACATTTAAGTTTATCTTAGGTAAAAAAAAAAAAAAAGAAATGGAATAATATTTGATAATTTCTCTTTCCCAATCTAGGATGTATATTTAAATCTAGGGATGATTGGTAGTACAGCCTTCAGATAACTTAAAATTAGCATTGATTACTCCAAACTGGCTTTTTCTTCAATGGTTTTTAGTAATATTTAACTGCTGTCTGCAATACGCATTCTATTCTCATTTGCAAGAGAATAGAATGCTTCTATTAGAATTCTATTAGAATAGAATAACTCGAATGCTTCTAGAGAATTGCTTCTCTATTGTCCATTCTCATTTTGCTAGAACTTTCTGCATGATCATAAAGTTAGTCCTCTCCCTTGGAAGGCATTTTTTCATGTATCATTAGAAGTTTATCTGGATACCGGCCCAAGTTTTAGTTTGTAAGTGGCATGCTTTTCCTCTTTTAAGTCTCCTTAAAACATAAATGCCTTAGTATCAGAGAAATGCAAAGTAAATCCCAAGTGAGATTCTGATACTACTACATATACCAGAATTTATAAAATTAAAAAATGCATACAATGAAAACTGACAATTCTAAGTATTTGTGAGGATGTGGAACAACTTGAATTATCATGCAGTATGATGAAAGTATAAATTGATGAAACCATTTTAAAAAATCACTAGACAATTACTAAAACTGAACATATCCATACACTCTTTCCAGAAATTTCATTTTTTCTTTTTTAAGATTAGTAGTCTTTTCTTTTAAGTTTATCAATTTACTTTGAGAGAGAGAGAGAGAGAATCCCAAGCCTTCTCTGCACTGAGTGTAGTCCAATGTAGGGCTTGAACTCACGAACCATGAGATCATGACCTGAGCTGAAATCAAGAGTCAGATGCTGTAACTGACTGAGCCACCCAGGTGCTCCAGAAATTTCATTTCTATGTATGTGCCCAACAGAGAAGAGTACATGTCAGCTAAAAGACAAGTACAAAAATGCTCTTAGCAGCCTTATCCATCATAGTCCCTAACTGGAAGTAACCCAAATATCCATTAAAAATTGATGGATAAATGTGTTATATTCATACAGTACAGAGAATAAAACAAAGCAAAACAAAACTACAACTGTTTGCAAAAATGTGAGTGAATCTCACAAAATGCTAAATGAAGGAAGTTAGGCACTAAAACATATATAACGTATGATTCCATTTATATGTAGTGCAAAAGAGACAAAACTAAGTCAGAATAATGTTTTTCTCTATGGAGAATGTTAACGGGATGTTCTACATCTTGATCTAGGTAATAAGTACATAGTTAGGCTAATTTGTTAAATGAAATGAGGGGTACATTAAAGTTTTTTTACTTTATGTGTATGATATCTCACTTAAAAAGTATAAATTATATTTCATATGAATTTGTTATTTGCATACTGAATTTGAAAGGAGCTCAAAAAACTCAATACTTTGGATGTAAATACTTGGTATAGGGGACACTTTGAGAAAGTATTTCTAAATTTTAATCATTACCTTTCTTTTAATGTTGGAAATTTATTTTGTCTTTTGTTAGGTAGGAGGCATTTATTAATGTCAGATTTTCTGTTCATATGTTAATTAGCAAGAAAGTAATGTATTATTAACTAACAAATAAACTATACCCCTCAAAATAAGTAGTTACTCTCATTCAGTTTAGTAAATGTCTGTCACACTTATATTCAGTGTTGTCCATCTTCTTATGTTCTACCCAAGTATTTATCCTCTCTTCTCATATGCAAATTGATAGATTTTTAAAATTCAGCCTCTCTCTAAGTTTCTTTGAACTGGTAACAGGTGCAGATTTTCATAGATAGGTATTTCTTTTGAACAAAATCTGGATATGTCTCACTTGATCTCTTTTATTTTTTTTAAAGCATCTTATATTTGTGTTAAATACAAAAAAATAATGTAGTAATGGATTGATTTAGAAAAAATATTTCCATTGCCAAATCAGTATTTATTAATAGTTATTAAAGATAGAGATGTTAACTAAAGATCATTTCTGCTTGGAACTACATGGTACATTGGGTTACTGAATTATCTGGGATGTTTGGGGAATGTGTCATCCCATAAGTGAGGTAAATTTGTGGACCCCTGAGTCCTCAACAAATGCTGCATATCTGCATGTGTGGTATGAATGACTTCATGTATGAACAAAACCTTATATTGTTCTTCCTAATACTCTTCCTTTCCTCTCTTGAATGGGTTTAGTCTGCCAGAAAATACTGTCAGGTAAATAGGAAAACAAATTTCAAAGCTGCCAGTCTTTGGCCAACCACAGTCACTTCCCAAGACAAGGTCTTACAGAGTTTATTAGTGATTACAGTCCTGCTTGGGGAGACCAAATCCAAATCCATTGGAAAACAAGAACAGGAGAATTAATTTATTTATTTTGGACTTTAGAAAACTCTTTGGGACTTAGAATTCTGCAGAGTTTGGCTCATGACTACAAGTTATGGTCATGTTATTTTATATCTTTATAGGGCTGGACCAAAAATAAATAGGCTCATGGAGACAAAGAGGTATCTCTGGAAATAAACTTTATGTAAATGCATATTGCATTCCTGCTTAATTTCTTTTTCCTCTAGTTTATTACATTATGAATTAATTATGAATGGAGGTAGGTGAAGATAGGCAGCATAGCACAGCGCTTAAGAGCTTGGACTTTAGTATGGACTTGGACTCCAAGTTTGACATGTAGCTCGGGTACCTGCTAGTTGTGTCCCCTTGGTCAGGTTTCTAATCCTCTCCATCCTTCAGTTTCTTCATCTGAAATAGTTACACCTACCCCATAGTGTCCAAGTGATCAAATGAATTTGTGTTTAGAAAGTTGTAAGAGCACTTCTTGGCACTATGCATGCTTTATTAAAGGAAATTAAAAATAAAACCTTCAAATAAAGTAAATAAGAGGGAAAATAACTCATAGCCCCACCTTTAATTTGTTACTGTGTTATTATCTGTCATTGCTTTTTGTTTTAAAGACCTGTATGTACATATAGCTGAATGTGTTATACTACATTTTATGAGATATTTTGTCCATGTTTTATAGGCATATCCTGCTTCTTTTCCTTATCTAATGCTGTCTCTTCACTTGTAAGGCTTGTTCTCATCTTTACATGTCCAAAGTCCAGCCAGCCTTGAAGATGTTGCTCAAATATATTGATACCTTCTCCCATTTTTCTCTAAAAAAGGATGTTAGTTTCTTCCTCCTTTGAAATTATGAATGAAGCATGGTGTTCTTTTATAACATTTAAGTATTTCCTATCTTGTGTTTTAGCTTCCTGAGTATGGCACATCCTGTCCTAGACTGTAGGTCTGGAGATATTATGTAAATCTTTCTATATTCTGTGTACGGAGCACAATTCCTTGGACATAGCAGATGCACAGCAAATATTTGTTGAATGAATTAGTGAAAGTTTAATTGAAATACATTTTAACACTAAAATATATTGTTTTTAAAATTCATGTATTCGGGGCACCTGGGTGGCTCAGTCGATTAAGCAGCCGACTTTGGCTCAGGTCATGATCTCACGGTTTGTGGGTTCGAGCCCCGTGTCAGGTTCTGTGCTGACAGCTCAGAGCCTGGAGCCTGTTTCAGATTCTGTGTCTCCCTCTCTCTCTGACCCTCCCCCACTCGTGCTCTGTCTCTGTCTCAAAAATAAACTATAAAAAATTATTAAAAGTCATATATTCTAAGAATTTTATTTTTTATTTTTTAATGTTCATTTATTTTTGAGAGAGACAGACAATGTGAGTGGGTGTGGAGCAGAAAGAGAGGCAGACACAGAATCTAAGGTAGGCTCCAGGCTCTGAGCTTTCAGCACAGAGCCTGATGTGGGGCTTGAACTCACAAACCATGAGATCATGACCTGAGCCAAAGTCGGTCCCTTAACTGACTGAGCCACCCAGGCGCCCCTGTAAGAATATTTATGAACAAGATTAAGTACAGTTTAATGTTAAGTAATATAAAACTCTATAAGCAGCATGATTCCAATTTTCTAAAATAAAATAAGTATGTATTCACTTCTTATCTATCTATCCATGTATCTAAACTTATCTATTGTGTAAAGACTGGATGAAAACTTCCAAGATGTTGGCAGTATTTATGTCTACATTATAGAATGCTGGTGATTTAAATTTTACTTTTTTGATAAAGTATGTACAATTTCAATATGTCATCTTTATAATTGTAAAAGCTTAATATTACAACATAAATGGCTATATAAAAATAAGATAATGTTAGCCTAGAAATGTGAGAAATGCACCATTATCTTTGAATAGTTTAACACTAGGTTAAATAGATATAAATTAAATAAATTTATCTTCTGACTTTTAGCACATTGATCTTAGATTCACTGAGGTGAGACAGCCTATAAGATAGTGTTCCTCTCTCTTATTCTAAGTACAATAACTAATTCGTAATAAAAATTGGAATGGTCAGCTTGAACAAATAAAAAACAATACCTTTCAATAAAAAATCTTAAAAGAATTACTAAATATTTTCCCTACAGAACTTTTAATTTTGAATACAAAATGTAGTTTTAACTTGCTCTAAACATGAGAAAGCCAAAAAGCATGGAGAGGGAAATTAAGAAAAGGAAGTTGGTGATATATATCTGTAGAATGTTTTCTAAATGATTCATTTTTAAAATAATTTTCATAGTGCTTACAAAGGAATAAAGAACACATATTTTGTTGATTTGAGGAAGCCATATCAGTTCAGGAAAATAATTAGAAATGAGTTTAACTGATCTTCCAAAATTTATATTCTAGAGGTTATTATATTAAGTATAATCATCTTGTGCAGTTAAACAACCCTGGGTCACCATTAGTGTGTTCTTCAAATACATATTTTACACCTTTGCTCAGAAGATCTTTCTTTAAGCCATCTAAGACGTACATGTACTTGACATTTGTTTACTTCAGTAATTCCTTGATCTTTGACAAGATTTCTTCTTTTTGTATAGCTCTTCTTAGAATAAAACTTTCTTATGATTTACTTGACTGAGCTGAATTTAACTTTATTGGTGAATGATTTTTCTCAATAATTGCCCTGAAAGAAAATTTGTTGAAAGAAAATGCATTTGTTATGCATCTAGTGAAAGAAAAAACTCCACATTAAGAAAAAGGAAACAAAGGAGTTTGCTCAATGAAGAATATCTATTGACATGTGTCATTTGGCATTAAAAGGGAGAGTTAATTACTCTCTGTGACCTTGCTTTCTGCAGCTGGAATATCTATCAGATGTAGTTATGCAAATACATTAGAGAGTCACATTTGAAATTCAAATAATATAAAATCAAACACCACTAATTCAACACCCAAGTCATGAATTGTTCACAGAATTGCAAATTAACAATAGTTGTATGTTAGTAACAGATGGATGAATTGAATTTGTTCAGCAATCTTCCTGTATGTTACGGGAAACCTGACTGCCAGAGATGTTTTGGTAAAGGACAGCAGGTCAATGTGATTCAGTATACAATAGGCAAAGGAAAACACTTTCTGTGGTATACAGAAAATTGGCCTAAAATGAAAAAAACCCATAAATCAACAACCTTGATTTAACAAAACAACAACAACCTTGTTTTCTTGTTGTTTTGTTCTTTTTTTATGGACTAGTAAATAATATTAAGGTATCTTTTCAAGTGTTCAAAATTACTGAGAATTTTTCCCAATATAAAAGTTTATTAAATAATTTAGAAGAATAAAAGAAACAGCAGTCCCTTTTTCCTCCAAAAATTCAATCCTGGCTCTTCTGAGAATTAAATAGTTCTGATAAATCATAAATTGATTTTTTTCATTTATTATGGTAATCCCCTTATATCTTTTTCATTCAACACAGCTGTAATATTCTGGAAAAAAAAAAGAACCCCTGACAACACCCCTGAAATATGTTTTTTCCATTTCTTATATAATTACAGATAATTATATTGTCTTACTTTGCTCTCTTACAATTCGAAGTCATTGTAAGACAGATCTAGTAATGGTCAAATTGTTAATTGTTTATAAACACCACCATCCATGATGGTTCTTCTTTTTCTTAGAAGCCACTACATATTGCCCTTAGATTGAATACAAAAATATAAGATGAATATAAATTTTCAGATCTATAAGCTTTCTTTTGAGCTGATGACATAAATCAGCCTAACATAGGCTCATAAACATCTGAAGTCTGATGCATTGAGAAGATTTTTAGTTTTATCTTTAGGCAAGATTATACTTAAGCTACTTCAAATGAATGAGGGTCTCCTTAATTTCCAAACATCTCCAAGAGAATTAGATTCTGTGACCTTGCATAGTATCATAAACTGTTTAAGAACATTTCCATCAGGCTGTGTTTTTTTTCTTCTCATTTGTATTTCTTAGTATTTTAAACTGAATTAACCTGAGTTTACTCTCCTTAGAAACAAAGACATTTGCTATCAGTTCTGTTGGAGAAAAGTGCTTTGGTATAATGCAAGACTTGAACATGATAAGCCTTTTCAAATTATATGTCTTTTAAAATTTGACATTCAAACTTTATAGGTTTTATTTTCTATATTGTAGCCAATTTGGTATCTTTTGGTTGAATCCTTTTTACTTTTCATGATCTTGTGTTTATAAGGTGTTCTAACATTGTTCAGATGTAAGAATCTGTGTATTCCTGGAAATTTACCCTAAAACACAGAGGCATAGTTATCTTTAAGGTTTATTTCTTGAAAGAAGATTCAGTAACTCATTTCACTCAACATATTCCAGAAGTTCAATTAAAATTTGAAGCTATGACAAAAATGCTTCCAAGCTCCTGATCCTTTTATCTCTGTTAGCCCATCGTTCATCACTAGGACTACAGGCAGTGGTGAGTTCAGAAGTTAGGATCATGGATCATACTCAGAACATAAGATGGTGGAACATTCCTGGGACCCCATTGAGGGAGGTACACAGGAGCCACATAACACAGGACTAGCAGTCTGCCTTGAGAAAACTGTACCACCATTCTTCAAGAATCTGCAAAGCATAGAGTAAGGGAAAGTATGGCAGGGTTATAAAAGGCCAATGACATAAGAGTTATTGGAGGTGCAAGCAAGGTGTAAAACCAACGGGAAAAAGGACCAAGGAAGCAGCATCAAGGTTCAACAATACCAAGCCTAGCATATCTCTGACCAACCAGGAGAGTTCATCCCTGATCAATCCTGAGAGATTTTAATACAACGAATTCTTGCAAGAAAGTGAACAAATGAATATCTTGGTACTTACTCATGAACAGCCCTAAGTCCATGTTTCTAGCTGGACCAGGGTGATTATGGTGGTGAAAGAAATCAGATCTTGACCTCACACCATTTCTTCTTTTTTTTAATTTTTTTTAACATTTATTTATTTTTGAGAGAGAGAAAGAGCAAGAGCAGGGGAGGGGCAAAGAGAGAAAGGGAGACACAGAATCCGAAGCAGGCTCCAGGCTCTGAGCTGTCAGCACAGAGCCCAACGTGGGGCTCGAACTCATGAACCAGACCTCACACCATTTCTAACTATACCATTTACCATTTCCTAACTGGTCTGGGAGCCACATAGTGGTTCTGCCTTTTGAATACCATCTCTTTGCCAGACCTGACACATATGATTATATCACTTTAATTTAATCCCTCTAATAAACTTTCTAAGAAGCTTATGAATTATTAGTCATTATGCTCATTTTGAAGGCAAAGATATGCCTTTTCAAAGACTTCTTTCCAAGATCACACCCAGTGTGGAGGAGAAGCTGGATTCAAATCAGGCATGTGCCCTTTTTCTTAGTGACACATATGTTTTTCTGCATGTTGCTATATATAATGTCATACACTTCCTATTAAATGCCATTAAAATGGAGGAGCCCTTAAGACATAGTGCTAAAATCAGTTTTCTAGCTCCAGGGACTTGTTAAATATCTTTGGATATTTTAAAATTTTAAAACAATTTAGTAAGATCTTTTGAAAATAAATGCATTGCTATAATAGAATTTATGTTCCTGTTATTTACAGTTCATTAGACTGAGCTACATAATTGGGTGTACTAATAAGAAACATGGAAATCTTTTAAAATATATCTTTAAAATTGGAAAAAAAAACACCTATTTATTTCTAATTATAAATAATTCCTATTCATGATACAGAAGGGAGTACAATAAAGTAAAACACAGAGAAAGATACATACACGTAAACTTTCTAATTCAAGATGTTGCCATTTTTATATTTTTCCCAGTTGTATAGGTAGAATATTGATCTTTCAGTTAACTTGTATTCTTTGGTAAAATATTTTACGTATTTTACTTCCTTTGTGTGAATTATTTATTTGTATCACTTTCATATTGTGTTGTTACCCTTACCTTTCTTGAAGGACTTTTTCTCCTGTCTCGCCAACTCTGGCCAGTGCTGACCACTTTTTTCAGTATTTTCACAACAGATTTTAAGCAAACGAAAAATGTCTTGATATTTGCTTTTCAAATGAAATCAAATTCATGATAGCATTTGTAAGTCATTGGTAATACCCTGGATTTCTGCTCATGATTTTAATAAGAAGTTAATATCATCTCATGGATCATGTGTCAATATAATTTCTTAAGTAAAAAGGAAACAGCGTTTTGCTTTAGAAATGTTTACGACCTTGCAACAGCATGTCTTCCTATTGGAAAAAAAATAAAAAACAAACTCATGTCAGAAACAAATGAATTTCTCACAAGTCCATACTACAGGAGAAGAGTATTTATTAGGACCAAATTGTTAACAGACATCCATACATAAATTCCACACTGATGGGAAAAATAGAAATTGCTGCAGAAAGTATTTTATTTTTCTCACAGAGCTTATCTTGAATGGATAATGCATGTATCTTTTGTTCCTCACTGCTGATTTCTAATAAATCAATTCTCAGTCAATCCGCAGACTAACAAAAATAAACAATAAATAAATAGTAAATAAAATGACTTGTAGGTATAAGCTTTTGTATTGCCAGAAAGAGGAAAATGTTACAAGCATAAAGGACAAAATCATCCATAATTATGAAGTAAAGTCCATTTCTGAGGATACATTTTCCCATCACTTAATTTTTATTGCCAAATCACCTCTCCCAAATCAAACATGCCTGATTTCCACAACCATCTCTTTGGCCCCCCCTTTCCTAACACTCTTCAAGTTCATTTCAGGTGCCTTCATATATTTCCTCACCTAAACTTGTATTATTTTAGAATACATACTGTAAAGAATATAACACATTCAAGATTATGGTAAGACTCTTGAAACTCTATAATAAGAAAATAAATGAACTGGTTTAAAAATGAGCCAAAGAAAAGACACCTCACCAAAGAAGATATAAAGATGGCAAGTAAATATATGAAAAGATTTTCAACATCATAAATTGCAAATAAAAACAACAAAATACCACCATGCATCTATCAAAATGGTCAAAATCCTGACAGTACCAACACTGACAATATCAGATACCAAAGAGGATGTAGAACAGTGGGGACTATCATTCATGGCTGTGGGGATGCAAAAACGGTACAGCCACTTTGGAGAGCAGTCTGGCAGTTTCTTATAAAACTAAACATTCTCTTACCGTATGACCCAGGAATTGTGCTCCTTGGTATTTATCCAAAGAAGCTGAAAACATTGTCCACACAAAAAACATACACATGTATATTTATAGCAACTTTTTTCAGAATTGCCAAAGCTTGGAAGCAACCAGGATGTCCTTCATTAGGTGAATGGATAACCTGTGGGACATTCAGGCCAAGGAAAGACATGGAAGAACTTCAAATGCATACTACTAAGTGAAAGAAGCCAGTCTGGGAAGTCTACATGTCGTATGATTCCAACAAAAGGACATTCTGGTAAGGGCAAAACTCTGGAGCCCTGTGAAAGAATCACTGGTTGTAGGGGTTATCAGGGAAGGATGGAGTGGAGGAATTAGTGACGCACAGAGAATTTTAAGGCAGTGAAACTATTGTATACGATGTTGTAATGGTGAGTACATGGCATTATACATTTGTCAAAATACAGAATGTACAACACCAAGAGTGAACCCTATTGTAAATTATGGACTTCTGGTGACAACATGTGTCAGTGTAGGTTTATCAGTTGTAAGGAAGGTACCCCTCTGGTGGCAGACTTTGATAGCAGCGGAGGGAGTGTGTGCATGGAGTAGGGGCAGGGAGTATATGGGGAATCTGTACCTTATGGCCAATTTTGCTGTGAACCAAAAATTTCTTTGTAAAATACAGTCTATAAAAAGGAATGAGACTGTGGGAAAGTCGCACTAAATTAAAAAAAGTGAATTCTGCTTTCTTCCTTCCCTGGTTTTGATCATAGTTACATGAACATATATCTTCCGGAGATGTGTATAATTTTTCCTGACCCTAGTGTTTAGTCAGACTCTGAGCTCTGAGCTGCATGGCCTTTCTGAGGCAGTTTACAATAGATTCAACTCAGCTTCTTAAAGAGTTTAGTGGTAAGACAATTAATTTCCATACTTCATAAACCACCCAGTGGGGTCCTAGAATTAAATACATTATGCCTAGGTTTTTAAAGCAGAAGGTTTTTGATTCAAACTACTGGCTGATTAGGAAATTAAGTAAAGGTCTCTCGGAGCTAGGCCAGCTACCAAGTGACTATTTAGGGGTTCTGTATTTTAGATCGTTCTAAAAACAATCCCTAATTTTAATAAATATGGTTCAATAAACTATATTTTTTATTAATAAACTTTATTTTTAGAACAGTTTTAGATTTGTAGAAAAATTGAGCAGATAGTATAGGTTTCCATATAACCCCCCACCAATAGTTTCCCCTGTTATTAAAATCTTATTACATGGGGCGCCTGGTGCCTCAGTCAGTTGAGTGCCCGCCTCTTGTTTTCAGCTTGGACCCTGATCCCAGGGTGTGGGATCAAGTCCCATGTCAGGCTCTTCACTGAGCATGGAGCCTACTTGGGATTCTCTCTCTCTCTCTCTCTCTCTCTCTCCCTCCCCCCCCTCCCTCCCTCTCACTCTCTCCCTCCCTTCCCTTGTCCTCTCCCCCTACTCATGCTCTCTCTCTAAAATAAAATTATAAAATAATATTATATTAATATGGTATACTCATTATAGTTAATGAATCTTTATTGATATATTATTATTAACTGAAGTCCATAGTTTATTCAGATTTTCTTATTTATTTTTATTAATCTAATGTCCTTTTTCTGTTCCAGGATCTCATTCAGGATACCACATTACATTTAGTTGTCATGTCTCCTTAGGATTCTCTCAGTAGTTATGGTTTTTCAAGCTTTCCTTTTAGATGACCTTGATAGTTTTGAGGTAGGATACTCCTCTACTATAATTTTTCCTCATATTTTTTTCTTAGTGAACCTGAGGTTGTGGCTTTAGGAGATGAAGAGCACAGTGATAAAGCTCTATTATCATCGCATCATATCAAGGAAGCATCTGTTTCCTTTTTTTCCGAAAACTACCTATGAATTTTCTTAATTTCTTTTTTTCTCTTCTCTACACCCCCTTCTCATATTTTAAGTTAATGTAAGAGCAAAATATACTTTCTGTTCTTTAAATAAAACAAAGCAAGTACATGTTTAAACACTCTCCTCCCCCTCATGCATTCCTTTACCCTGAGAGAAATATACAAAAACCTTGCTTTGTTTTGGGATGTGGGATGCCCCTGCCTATCTCTCCAGCCTTATTCTGGCTCCTCTCCCTGCCCCACTTTGTCCCAGCCATGCTCTTCCTAAAACACACTGCCTCCAACTACTCAACACAGACATTATGCAATAGGAGCTCAAAGACTGAGTCATAATACCTACTGTTCAGTCAGGCCCTAGTAATGGCGGACACTTAACAGGAGACAAACATGACAGAGGCAGTGAAGGGGAACTGGATTCTGAGATACGTCTACATCTGAGATCTATTAATTCTGTATTCTATGGGGGTGTCACTCATTATTCCTTTATCCTCCCCAAAGATTTTAGATATTCTTACTGACTAGTGTTCCACATAAACTTCAGAAACTTATCAGTCTCTCAACAAAATAAACACCACTGGTATTTTGATTGATTGCATTTACAAAGTAATTTTTGGAAGCATTGATATTTTTATTATATATGTCAAATGGTGCATATTTAATTCTGATATTAAAAAAAACTCTCTGACTTATTAATTTTACTTGCATTGTTTTTCTTCTAAAAATAAAAAAAATATTGAGGTGCCTGGTTGACTTAGTTGGTTAAGCATCTGACTTTGGCTCAGCTTATGATCTCACAGTTTGTGGGTTCAAGCCCCACGTTGGGCTCTGTGCTGACAGCTCAGAGCCTGGAGCCTGCTTTGGATTCTGTGTCTCCTTCTCTCTCTTGACCTCCCCGACTCTTGCTCTGTCTCTCTCTCAAAAATAAATAAATTTTTAAAAAATAAAAAATAAAAAAAGTATAAAGCTTATTAATTTTGGTTTCAATCTTTAACCTTTCTTTTCTTATATTTTTAACACTTGTTCCTAGATATTTGAAACTATTTATTTTCATTCTCATTTTTATTATATTACTAAAGATATTACATCTGTAAAATTTCTGATTTGGGGAGTATTTTTAGGTATTCTTAGTGACACCATACATGAGTGATTTTTTATATGAATATTTGGCATGTGCTTGAAATGTACTCCTAAAAAGATACAAAGCTCAGGTTTTTTTTTCTGAATTTAATTTTAATCATCATAAAACCATATACTCTTGTTCTTTTCCCTTTCTGATTATTTCTTTTTTCTGATTTTGGGAAAGTAGGCGTGTGTTAAATTCCGTAATGTGACAATTGTATTTTTGTAAATATTACTTCTTATAACTGACAGTTTTATTATATGTATGCATTTAATAGTATGTAGAAGAGAGTTAAAGTTTTATGACTACTCACAGGTATTCTTCTTATACACATTGCTTCTGAAAACATTTGTAAAAGTCAAGCAGTTTCTTTCCCAGAGAGCTTATAAACCCTTAGCTTAGAGTAAGGCAGAATTACTTGGGAAAAGTCTATTTTTTCAAACAATTTTCATAATTATATTTATTGTGAAAATATTAATGTTACTTTCATGAAATGATATTTTACTTAGGATTTGATTAGAATGTCTGTAAAACAAAAGAAAATTAGATAGTTAACATTTTAGAGGAGCCTGTAAAAAGTCACTTTTAAATTGACCTTTTCATAAGTTTTGCTGTCTTTTCTCTCCTAAATGGAAAGAATAAAAATTCTTCTACACACTGTAAATTATGTAAAACTTGAATAATAACCTTACAAATATTATTTATTTCTTTGCATACACAAAGAACAAATTGAAGAATGGAGATCAGCGTGCTGCCAGTCCCTCGTATAACTCGTCTGCTTTAGGAGCCTGCCGTCACCTACTGTGCAGATGTTAAAGAAACATATAATCAGGGAGACTGAAAGGCAAAATTCCAATCAATTAACAGTTATTGATGCACAGGATATGCTGAGTTCATGCAGTTAGACTGTGGTGACTATTAAAATAAGTGGCTGTAAAGAGGCTGAGTGGCTCAGTCAGTTAAGCGTCAGACTCTTGATTTCAGCTCAGGTCATGATCTCATGGTTTCCATGCATCTGTTCTGTGCTCACTGTGCAGAGACTGCTTTGGATCCTCTGTCTCCCCCTTTCTGGCTCTCTCCCTCCTCCTCTCCCGCTCACGCATGTGCTCTCTCTCTCTCTGTCTCTCAAAAATAAATAAATGTTAAAGCAAAATTTTAAATATTAAAAAAATTAAATTATAAAAATTAAAAAACCAATAAGTGGCAGTAAGTAATGTCAGAGGGAAGGATACTGGAGCGTGTGTCCAGGAAGCAATAGAATTGGTGTTGTGACAGTTTCACTAGTCTAATGCAAGTGTGGCCATTACAAGGCAGAGCTTAGTTTCTCCTTGATTCTCTTCATCTTTATCAAAAGGATGCTAGACATTGACTAGCAGGTTGCACAGGTTAAATACCCTAGTTTATAGTGCAAGCTGTAGACTGCGGTAAGGGGAATTCCCTGGCCCCTGCTGATGAAGAATACAAGATTCCACAGAGACGGTGAGATTGCAAGACTCATTTGTAGGGAAAATAGGAAATGTCCTTGATAAAGGAAGAAGGTTCTAGACATTAGAATATAGCATTAAAAAAGACTTAACATTTATATGATAGGGTCCTAAAGAAAGGTGTACTCTGATTCAAGGGTAGTGTAGTGTATTTTTATCACAAATTACAGTAGCAACACATCCCTATTTGGTCCGGGACACAAAAAAATTAATGAAGAACCCTATAGTCATCAAAAAGAGAGAAGTTAACATCAAGCCCTCTAGCTAATATTGAACATCCTTATGCATGAGTGTCCTTCATACAAAATATAGGAAACATAAAGGTACTTTTAGCACTGTAAGGTGCTTTGACTACTTAAAGAGAATAAAATAATAAGATCTTCCATCTTTTATTATAACTTTGTAATTTAAAAAAAAAAAGGCTTTAATCTTCAAATGTCTCAAAAATCTGCCCAGATACTATTATCAACAGACTGTGTTGGACAAAGAAAACTTACATTTGATTGCAAATTATACTAGAACATCTTAACATTCATGATGTATCATTTATCTAGGAAAAGGCTATCTGTGACTTGTTGTAAATTATGGGTGGGGGCACCTGGGTGGCTCAGTCAGTTAAGCATCCAACTTTGGCTTAAGTTATGATCTCGCAAGTTTGTGAGTTCGAGCCCCACATAGGGCTGCCTGCTGTCAGCACAGAGGTCACTTTGGATCCTCTGTCCCCCTCTCTCTCTGCCCCTCCTCTGCTCTTGCTCTCACTATCTCTCTCAAAAATAAACATTAAAAAAATGAAGTATGAGTTACTTGCTTTATAATAATGTATCTTTTAATTTACATAGTTTTTTATATCTGTCAAAGTATTTTTACATGCTTTATTTCATATGACATTACCTATAGTGACTTCCTAAATAATTTTTTCTTATTCCCACAGCATTACGTTTTGGTTTCCATGGATTTAGACTAGGGTTAAGGCCACTAGCCAATTTTGAAAATGCTATTGTTATACTGACAGGCCATGAGATTTTTTTGTTCTGTTTTGCTTATTCCACTATAGCAGACAAAAAGAATAAATGTTAGCTGTCTTCATGATCACTGTGGATCACCACATAATTGAGTTGAAGCTAAAGAATGGTAATAACCAGAAAAATGATCAAAACAATTAAATTAGCCATGTTTAAATACACTTCAGAAGCTAGCTCTTGTGGATTTTAAGGATTCTTATATGCAAATATCTTTTTCCACTCTTGTCTGTTTTTGAAAGCAATCCCAAATGTCTCTTCTTTCCCCATCCCATACAGTTCTCTGAATAAACCTATATTTAAAAGTTTCTGGCTATTCACAGTGTAATTATATAACACTTTGTTCATCTTTTTCTTGATTCAGATGCAGATAAGAGATAATTTCTTGTGTGTCAGTATCTATTCTCTTCTCCTTAAGTTAGAGAACCTTGAGTTTTTAGCTGGGCACATCATTTCCTAAAATTGACTACATGGTCCCTCTCAGCAACTAGGAGTGACAGTGTGTCTCTGTTCTGCCAATGGTTTGTAAGCAGAAACGTCCTCATAAGAAAAAAGCCGAGGTTTCTCTCCCATTTTTTTTTTCTTTCTCTTGGATGGAATGCACTTGTCATGGCTGGATCTGAAATATGGAAAGAATCTGCATTCCTGAAGACTTCATGATACTGATCTCCCAGCTCTAGACTAAGGAATTTTTCCCCAGGAGAAGAAATATCTATCTTACTTGGACCACTCTGGTAGTTTGCTATGGCAGCCATGACAAAGCACCACAGATTAGGTGGTTTAAACAACAGAACTTTACTTTCTCACAACTCTGGAGGCTAGAAGTCTGATGTTGAGGTGTTAGCAGGGACAATTTGTTCTGAGGCCTCTCTCCTTGGCTTATAGATGGCCATCTTCACTATGCCTTCACATATTCCCATCCTCTGAAGAGAGGTGATGAAAAGGGAGGAATAAACCTCAGGTCTCTAATTAAAAATTATTCACATGAATGAGTCTTGACCTTGGAGTTGTGAGTCCAAGCTCCACATTGGGAGTAGAGATTACTTTAAAAACATTCTGTGCATGGAAACATGAAACAAGGAGAAATGACATTTCTCTCAGTAATAATGATGAATAAACTGTCTTACACATGTCCACCATTACTAGTGCTTTTTAATGTTATTTAGTATTTAATTTTCTATTAAAGACTGATACCTTATTGCAAACCAGAAGTCTTAAGCATGTGATAAAAAATTACCATATTTATTATTAATTACTCACACTCCGTCTCATAGGAGAGAATTTTCACCAGGAACTTTTAAAGATTACTATTTGGGAAATTTTGTAAAATTTATAATATCTGAGATGTTATATTACATCATAAGAATAAAATGTAATACACAGGGAAAAGAACATATTGAGAAAATGTCAAGTCCATTGGAAATTGTGTACTCTCAGGACTTAGTTCATTTGCTGGCATGGGTCTGAGTTTGGTAAATGATGGCCTATGTGCCAAATCCTGCCCTGTGCCTAGTTTTGCAAATAGTTGTATTGGAATACATTGTTTGTATAACATTTATGGCTGCTCTCTGCTAAAACAACAAAGTTGGTTTATTATAAAAGAGAGTCTGTTGCCCACAAAGCCTGAAATATTTACTCTGTGGCCCCTCCTGAAAGTATTTGCTGACCTGGGCCTAGAAGAGAGTTATCTGAAATACTTTCACTTTTACATAACCTAACCTCACACCTAAAGGAACTAGAAAGGCAGCAGCCAAGAAAGCCAAAGCCAGCAGAAAATAAATAAAAAAGATTACAGCAGAAATAAACAATGTAGAATAAAAAAAAAGTAGAGATCAATGAATCTAAGAGCTGGTTTTTTGAAAGAAGAAACAAAACTGATAACCCCTTAGCCAGACTTCTCAAAAAGAAAAGAGAAGGACCCCAATAGATAAAATCATGAATGAAAGAAGAGAGATCACAACCAACACCACAGAAATACAATTATTAGAAAATACAATGAAAAATTATATGCTAACAAACTGGACAATCTGGAAGAAATGGATGAATTCTTAGATACCCACACACTACCAAAACTCAAAATGGAGGAAAGGGAAAATTTGAACAGACCCATAATCAGCAAAGAAATTGAATCAGTTATCAAAAATCTCCCAACAAATAAGAGTTCTGAGCCAGATGGCTTCCCAGGGGAATTCTACCAAACATTTAAAGAAGAGTTAATATCTATTCTTCTCAAGCTGTTCCAAAAAAATATAAATAGAAGGGAAGCTTCCAGACTCATTCTTGAATGAGTGGAATGGAAGTCTCCAGCATTATCTTGATTCCCAAACCAAATAAAGACCCCATTAAAAAAAAAGAATTACAGGCCAATATCCCTGATTGACATGGATGCAAAAATTCTCAATGGTATATTAAAACAGTAGTCACCATGAACAAGTGGAATTCATTTCTTGGCTGCAGAGCTGGTTCAAAACTCACAAATCAATGTGATACATCACATAAATAGAAAGATAAGAACCAGATGATCCTGTCAATAGATGCAGAAAAAGCATTTGACAAAACACAATGCCCTTTCTTAATAAAAACCCTCAAGAAAGTTGGGATAGAAGGAACATACTTTAACCTCACAAAACCACATATGAAAGACCCACAGCTAATATCCTGAATGGGGGGAAACTGAAAGCTTCTCCACTGAGATCAGGAGCATGACAGGGATGTCCACTCTCACCACTGTTGTTTAACATAGTGTTGGAAGTCCTAGCCTCAGCAATCAGACGACAAAATGAAATAAAGGCATCCAGAGTGGCAAAGAAGTCAAACTTTCACTTTTCACAGATGACATGACACTCTACATGTAAAACCTGTAATACTCCACCAAAACTCTCCTAGAATTGATCCATCAATTAAGCAAAGTCACAGAATATAAAATCATTTTACAGAAATCAGTTGCATTTCTATACACCAATAATGAAGCAACAGAAAGAGGTATCAAGGAAACGATCCCATTTACAATTGCACTAGGAATCATAAAATACCTAGGAACAACCTAATCAAAGAGTTAAATTTTATATATGCTGAAAAACTATAGAAAGGCTTATGAGAGAAATTGAAAAAGACATAAAGAAATGGAAAAACATTCCATGCTCATGGATTGGAAGAACAAATATTTTTAAATGTTGATACTACCCAAAGCAATCTACATATTCAATGCAATTCCAATAAAATAGCACCAGAATTCTTCACAAAGCTAGAACAAATAATCCTAAAGCTTTGTATGGAACGACAAAAGACCCCGAATAGCCAAAGTAATGTTGAAAAAGAAAACCAAAGCCAGGGGCATCACAGTTCCAGACTTCAGCTTGTATTACAAAGCTGTGATCTTCAAGACACTATGGTATTGGCACAAAAACAGACACATAGACCAATGGAATAGAATAGAGAGCCCAGAAATTGACCCACAAATACAAGGCCAACTAATCTTTGACAAAGCAGGAAAGACTATCCAATGAAATAAACCATCTCTTTAGCAAATGACTGGGAGAACTGGACAGTGACATGCAAAAAAATGAAACTGGACCACTTTCTTACACCATACATAAAAATGAATTCAAAATGATTGAAAGACCTAAGTGTGAGGCAGGAAACCACCAAAATCCTGTGGGGGAAAATGGGCAGCAACCTCTTTGACCTTGGCCACAGCAGCTTCTTACTTGACATGTCTCCAGAGGCAAGGGAAATAAAAGCATAAGGGAACTCTGGGGACCTCATCAAGATAAAAGATTTCTGCACAGCAAAGGAAACAATCAACAAAACTAAAAGGCAACAGATGGAATAGGAGAAGATATTTGCAAAAATATCAGATAAAGGGTTATTATCAAAAATCTATAAAGAACTTACAAAACTTAACACTCGAAAAACAAATAATCTAGTGAAGAAATGGACAGAAGACATGAATAGACATTTTTCCAAAGGAGACATTCAGAAGGCAAACAGACACATGAAAAGAGCCTCAACGTCATTCATCATCAGGGAAATACAAATCAAAACCACATTGAGATACCACCTCATACAGGTCAGAGTGATTAAAATTAGCAACTCAGGAAACAACAGATGTTGATGAAGATGTAGAGAGAGGGGAACCCTCTTGCACTGTTGGTAGGAATGCAAACTGGTGCAGCCACTCTGTAAAACAGTAGGGAGGTTCCTCAAAAAATTAAAAATAGAATTACCCGACCACCCAGCAATAACACTACTAAGAATTTATCTAAAGGATACAGGAGTGCTGATTTGTAGGGGCACATGTACCCCCAATGTTTATAGCAGTGCTATCAACAATACCAAATTATGGAAGAAGCCCAAATATCCATTAACTGATGAATGGATAAAGATGATGTGATACACACACACACACACGCGCGCGCACGCGCAAACACACACACACACAATGAAATACTAGTTGGTGATGAAAAAGAATGAAATCTTGCCATTTGCAACAACATGGATGGTACTGGAGGGTATTATGCTAAGTGAAATAAGTCAGTCAGAGAAAGACAGATAATCATATGATTTCACTCATGTGTGGAATTTGAGAAACTTAACAGAAGAGCATGGGGAAGGGAAAGAAAAATAAGATACACACAAGAGAGGGAGGGAAACCATAAGAGACTCTTAAATATAGAGAATAAATTGAGGGTTGGTGGGGGGTTGGGGATGCAGAAAATGGGTAATGGGCATTGAGCACTTGTTGGGATGAGCACTGGGTGTTGTATGAATCACGGGAATCTAGTCCTAAAGCGAAGACTACACTGTATGTTCGCTAAGTTGACAATAAATAAATAAGTAATTAAGTAAATAAATAAATGAATAATGAAATAAAATTTAAAAAAGAAATACTTTTATTTTTATCCATTAGTTTGGCTTTTTAAATGCTAAACTATGTAATTGGTTATATATAATTTATTCATAGAACATTTTGATAGATTAATTCAGCTATAAACAAATGAATTCTACATTTGTTTACAAACTGAGGACTTGGTCTTGATATGCTTAGAAAATTGTGATTCTTCTTAATCTAGGCTAAGAACCAGTTCTGGTTAAGAAACAATTAGATCATTTTATTTCCAGTGCACCCTAATGAGAAAATGTGTTAATATTTTTTTAAATTGATTTAACAAGGTAGCTAGTGAAATTTTTTTTCAGTGTATGTATAAGTAAAGATACTTATTCACTAACATGTCTCAGTTTTATTAATTTCAAATACAAGCTAACTCTCAGATAACTGTCTTTTAAATATATGTAATCAAATGACCTGATGTCTTTCCAGTACATGATGGAAAAACAAAAACAAAACAAAACAAAAAAACAAAAACTCTGAAGTAATTTAATATGGGCTACTCCATCTTGCTTTCTATGAAATTAAAGTTCTTTGATGCTTCAAAATCTATTCAGAGTTCAATCAGTAGTATAATATGGAAGATAAGCCTTTAGTTTTAGCTTATAAAGCTGAATACAACATCTGATTGAATGTTGGTTAATGAAAGAAAAAAGAAATTTAGTGTTGTATTATAAAGCTTATCCCTTCACTGTGCTGTTGAACCCACTCCCTTATAGAAGGCAAACATTTTCAATTACAGACATAAAACTCTTTCTGTCTCCCTTGAAAATATTTTGTAGTGTTTCATGGTAATTATAGTATGAGTGTGGATTAAACATGATTATAAGTGTCATTTATATTTACCACAGTAGGATACAACTTATGGGCTTGCAGTGACAGAAATACTTATGTTTGTGCAGATGAAAGATAATGTTAAGCCTCTGAAATCGGAATCCTGGAGTGCTACAAGAGTTTATTATCATCTCATATTCAAACGCTTACTGTTTCTGTTATGTTACTGCTGGTAGTTTTCCATAGTAACCACTACCTGAACACAATTTAATTACATTATTTAGCAATTTAAATTAAATTAAATTAATCTAGAATGGGCTATTTAAAGAAAATATTATACTACAGTGTATCAGTTAACTCTTATTAGAAGTAATTTTTAAGCCTAGGAGTGCCACAACAAACTATATTATTGGGGGAAATTATAATGTTAAAAAGAGAAAATAATGAAGTGTGTTACTGACTTTCTTTTTTTAATGTTATTTTCTGGCAGAATGAGATAAACTATTGATCCACTGTTTTTGTACTCTCTATTGTCCCTAAAGACTGATAATTCTTTACTTAGCATGTGTTAAACATGCTGAGTTTTTTTTAACTATATAGCCTATAAATCCATTAACACTACTTATAGGAATGTGAATGCAAATATTAGAAGAATCCCCATCATGGTGAAAAAAAGTCAATCTTGGCAATATATTATATCAGTTGTGATCCAGTCCTATAATGAAACATTGCACAGCTATTTTAAAAAGGCTTTTAATTAAATCAGTTAACCAATTAATCAATTTAAATTTTAATTAAATCAATAAATCCCCATAAATTATATGTAACATAAAAATATGTATAATATGAAATATATAATATATAAATAATTATAAAATCTATATAACTATATATAAATATATAATATGTAAAATTTATAAGCGTAGTAATGTTACTTATTACTCATTACTAGGGTGTAGCTTTGCATTTTTTTTCCTTCTTCTCTTCTATATTTTCCGAATTGTTATTGAGTAAGACAACTGGGAAGTGCATTCAAAATTTATAAGTATTGATCAGTAATGAATTCCAAGAACACTTGCTTTGTGTTGGACAGGTTTTTTGCTATGATACACCTGTTCTGTTCACACTCTCAAAGATACAGTGAACATTTTGCCCAGTCATCTATTACAATTATCCTTTCAGTTTGAACCAGTGATTGTTAACCTCTGTTCAGATGCAAAGGAAAAGATACATTGTGTTTATAGTGAGCATTTCATTAGCATGTCAACCCTTTACAGAAATTTAAACATTTTAAAGTGATGTGCTTTTTCACCTCAGGAAAAAAAGCTAATAGAATCAATAAATTCAGTAGCTGGAAATGATCTTTTCAATCATCTGTTCTCCCATTTTTATTTCCAGATGTAGAAACTGAGAATTTGGGTGGTTATATCTTGTTTGAAGGGACTAACAGAACCAAAGACCATGCTTGTCACTTCCCAGAATTTCACTAATGTGTGTGTTAGACTGCATACATGAAGCTGTGCTTTTACTGTATCTTTTGATTTTTAATTGAGCACAACTGATCGGTTTTGTTTTAGGCTAAAGTTACCAACCATCTTGGTCTGCTTAGGACTCTTGATTTTATCACTGATAATCCTGTATCCTGATAGTCCCATTAATTACCAGTAGATACTGTTGAGATAGGTTATCATCCATGTATCCAATCTTGCCATTTGCACTAGAGAGTCATTGTGTTCAGTACACCTGGCTGGAATTCACAGATTTCGGGCCAGTGATCTAACCTTAATTTCTAGTATTTAATGTGATTATAGTGAGATGCAAACAGGATTACTCTTTGTAATTTTTTTTGCATTCCTTGGCTTACACATCATGGCTCACCATTAGTCCTCTAATTCATGTAGACTCATGTAAAGCTGCCTTGTTGGGTATGTTCCCCATTTTGGGTAAATGAAATTCATTGACTTCTTCCTTATAGCACTTCTTGACTTTGACTCTTGTGATTTAACACATGCTACTACATCTTCCCAGAATTCCTGTCATCTAATTTACATGTTTAACCTTCTTCAAAATCCAGCACAAAATTGTCCACCTAGAGGATATGTATACATGATCACAACTCATTGTATTCATTGTACAACTCATTGTACTCGACATTTAATGAACTTGGGATTTTACTGATGTTTTCCATGAAAGTATATTTTAGTGTCTAATACATTCTTCATAAGAAGTTTATGTTTCCTTTTTTCTTTTTTTTGAGCTTTGAGATGTAAGTGACATATAATATTATATAACTTTAAGCTCTCCAACATAATGATTTGATATATGTATATATTGCAAAATTAGCACAATAACATTGGACAATATAACCATCACATCACATAATTACAACTTTTTGTTGTTGAGGACCTCAAAAATCTACTTTATTAGCAACTTTCAAATATGCAATAGAATATTATTAACTATAATCACCATGTTGTATTTACATCCCCAGAAATTATTCATCTTATACGTGGAGGTTTGTACCCTTTGCCTACCTTCATCCATTCCCCTGTCCCCACCATCCAACCCTGACAGCCAACAATCTGTTCTCTATTTCTGTTGGTTCATTTTTCTTTACATTCCACATATCATACAGTATTTTCCCTTGACTGACATATTTCACTCAGCATAATGCCTTCAGTGTTCATCCATGTTTTCGCAAATAGGAAGATTTACCTATTTTTATGCCTGAATAATATTCCATTATATATATTCATTCATCTGTTAGTGGAAGCATAGGTTGTTTCTGGGGCTTGACTGTTGTAAATAATGCTGCAGTGAATATCGGTGTGCAGATGATTCTTTGAGATAGTGACTTCATTTTTTTTTTAGGGTATATACCTAGAAGTAGAATTGCTGGGTCATGAAGTAGTTTTGCTTTTATTTTTTTTGAGGAACCTCCATAATGTTTTCCATAATGGTTGTACTGATTTGCATTTTTATCAGCACTTTCACGAGGAATCCTTTTTATCCACATCTTTACCAGCACTTATTACCTCTTACCTTGTGATAATATCCATTCTAAAAGGTTGGTGAGGTGAGTTCTCACTGAGGGTTTCATTCGCATTTCCCTGTGGGTCTTGAACACTTTTAATGTACCTGTTGGCCATTTGTATGTCTTTTTTGGAAAAATGTCAATTCAGGTCCTTTGCCTATTTTGTAATTAGATTATTTGGCATTTTTTTTATATTGTATGAATTTTTTACATATTTTGGATTTAAGCTCTTATGAGGTGTCTAGTTTGCAAATACTTTATCCTTTTTTGTAGATGGTCTTCATTTTGCTGATGGTTTCCTTTGCCATGCAGAAGCTTTTTAGTTTGATGTACTATTTATTTTTTATTTCATTGCTATGCTTTTGGTGTCATATATATAAAATCATTGCCAAGGCAAATTTTACGAAGATTTTCCCTATGTTTCTTCTAGGAGATTTATGGAGTTAGGTCTTACATAAAAGTCTTTAATCCATTTTGAGTTAACTTTTGTGAATGGTGTAAGATAGGGTTCTAATTTCATTGTTTTACTTGTGAATATCTAGTTTTTCCAGCACCATTTATTGAAGCTGTCTTTTCTCCATTGAATATGCTTGAATCCTGGGCTCTCCGTTCTGTTAAATTGGCATATGTGCCTGTTTTTATGCCAGTGCCATGTTTTTTTTATATTACTTTGGCTCTGAAATATAATTTGAAATCAGCAATGGTTATACTTCCGCTTTATTCTTTATCAGTATTGCTTTGGCTATTTGGGGTCTTTGTGTTTCCATATGAATTTTAAGATTGTGTTTTCTTAATGTAAAATATGACATTGGAATCTTGATAGTGATTCCACTGAGTTTATAAATTACTTTGGGAAGTACAAACATTTTAATAACATCAGTTCTTCAATCCATGAGCATAGAATATCTTTCCATTTACTTGCGTCTTCTAAAATTTCTTTCATCAGTGTCTTTTAGTTAACAGTGTACAGATTTTTTACCTCCTTGGTTAAATTTTTTCCTAAGTATTTAGTTGTTTTTTTAAGCTATTGTAAATGGGATATTTTTCTTTATTTATTTTTCAGATAATTTGTAATTACTCTGTAGAATCACAGGTCAGTTGTGATTGTTGATTTTGTATGACACAACTTTACTGAATTCACTTATTAGTTCTAACAACTTTTTAGTGAAGTTTTTTGGATTTTCTATATATGATATGTTATCAGCAAAAAGATAATTTTACTTGTATTTGTAGTTTTGTTCGTTTGTTTTGTTTTTCTGATTGGGATGTGTTGTATTTGTTCCTCTTCCCTTGCTGCTCTGTCTGGACTTACAGTACTATGTTGAATAAGAGTGGTGAGAGTGGGGATCCTTGTCTTCTTCTTAACCTTAGGGGAAAAACTGTCACCTCTTAACATTGTATATCATGTTAACTGTGAGCTTGTCCTATATGGCTTTATCACATGTGATTATTACAATACATGTGATATTATAATATAATTATGTGATAATTATATGTGCTTATCACAATAAACATATTTTTAATCTCCTTCACCTCTTTCACCCATCCCCCTACCCACCTCCCCTCTGGTAATCATCAGTTCGTTCTCTATATTTAAGTCTGTCTTTTGTTTGTGTTCTTGTTTGTTTGCTTGTTTGTTTTTTCAATTCCAAGATGACCATGTAATTTTATCTTTTATCCTATTACTATGATATATCACATTCACTGATTTGCACATGTTGAACCATTCATGTATTCCAGGGATAATTCTACTTGTTTATGGTATATGATCATTTTAATACTCTGTTGAATTCAGTTTGCTAGTATTTTGTTGAGAACATTTGCATTTATAGTCATCAGGGATATTGGACTGTAGTTTTCTTGTAGTGTCCTTATTTAGCTTTGGGATCAAAGTAATTTTGGCATTAAATGAGTTTGGTTGTGTCCCCTCCTCTTTGATTTTTGGAATAGTTTGGGAAGGATTGGTATTAATTCTTTAAATGTTTGTAGAACTAATGAGGCCTTTTGGTCCTGAGCTTTTCTTTATTGGTCCTGAGCTTTTCTTTTCTTAATTGATATTGATTCAAACTCCTTATGCATTTGTTTGTTCAGATTTTCTATTTCTTCATGACTCAGTCTTATTAGGTTGTATGCTTCTAGGAATTTGTGCATTTATTCTAGGCTGTCCAATTTGTTGGCTTACAGTCATAGTAGTCTCTTATAATCCTTAGTATTTCTGTGGTATCCCCTAAATTTTGGTATATTGTATTTCCATTTCCATTTGTTTTAAGATTTTTTAAATTTCTCTTTTGATTTCTTATTTGACCCACTGGTTGTTCAGGAATCTGTTGTTTAATTTCCATTTGTTTCTGAATTTTTCAGACTATTCCTGTTACTGATTTCTAGTTTAACTCCATTGCGATCAGAAAAGGTATTTGATATAATTTCTATTCTCTTGAATTGGTTGAGACTTGTTTTGTGGCCTGACTTATTATATATCCTAAAAATGTTTCATGTGCACATTAGAAGATATATATACAGCTGCTATTGGATAGAATGTTCTGTATATATCTGTTAGGGCCATTTGATTTATAGTATTGTTCATATCTGCTGTTTCCTTATTGAGCCTTTGTTGAAAGTGGAATAACAAAATCCCCAGCCATTTTTGTATTGCTGTTTATTTTTTCTCTCAGTTCTGTTAGTATTTGTTTTATATGTTTAGCTGCTCTAATGTTGGGTACATAAATGTTTACAATTATAATATCTTCTTGATAGACCCCTTTATCATTGTATAATGACTTTCTTTGTCTCTTTGATAATTTTAGATTTAAAGTCTTTTTTTCTGAATATTTATAGCTGCCCCTGCTTCCTTTTGGTTTCCATTTGCTTGAAATATCTCTTTCCATCCCTTTACTCTCAGTCTACCTCAATTCTTAAAGCTAAAGTGAGTATCTTGTAGGCAGCATATCATAGGATCTTATTTTTATCCATTCAGCCATTTTGTGTCTTTTAATTGGAAAATTTAGTCCATTTACATTTAAAGTAATTATTCTTGGGCAAGGACTTATAACTGCCATTTTGTTAAATTTTTTTGTTTTGCAGGTTCTTTGCTCTTTGTTTCCTCTCTTGTTCTTTTTGTCACTTGATTGCTATTTGTAATGGTATGTTTTCACTCTATTATTGTAATCTGTTGTGGATCTCTGCAATTGGATGGGGTCACTATATAGAGTCCCTCATCAGTTGGGGCCACATAATATGCTCCACACTTGGACGTAGCCACTGGCTGGTCTCCCTTCCTGGGCAAAGTCACGTTGTATTCAGCAATTAGACAAAGTTATTGGCTGGGTTCTGTTGTATAGCAAGGGTGTAGGCTGGACTAGATGGCTGAGTCATAATGTAGACTGGGTACTGAGGGTACCCAAGGTTACTGTTTAAACTTTCTGGTTATATGGTACCAGAAGCTACACTTAAGAACTAGGCAGGTCTGCTGGCCCAATTCTTTGCCCAAAGCATACCTGCAGAATGGGCTAAGGCTTCCTGGATTCTCTGGTCGCATGGGACCGGCAGCTATTCTTAACAATTGGACAGGGCTGTGAGTTTGCTTCATTGCCAAGGCAGGGTGTTAGAGCAGACTCCACAGCCAGTAAGGCCCACTGGTAAGAAACCTGAATGAGGCAGAACTGCCTACCAAGCTTCAGTCAGGGCCAGGTGGGCAAAGCTGCTTGCTGTGATTTCTGCTTAGGTGCTGCTTCAAGCATGGGTCTAGGATGGGCCACATAGCTGCCCACATTCTCTGTCCAAGTTTCCTGGTAAGGCATGACTGATGGCTATCCTCAGAGGTATGCAGGGCTTCCCTGCCCAGGTGGGATCATAGAGCAGTCTCCATGGCCAGTACATCCCCATTGATTGGGGACCTGAATCAGAGAGAACTGCCCACCGAGTTCCCTGTCCAGACAGGGCCATTGGCTCCAATAAGCAGATGGGCAGAACCACTGACTGTGATCTCTCCTTAGGTGCAGCTTTGAGGAGATAAGCAGTTTATCAACATCAGATTACCGGTTGTTCTTACCCCTCTTCTCCCTTTTTTCTGTTGTATATCTAATCCTCAGTGGTCAAGCCCCACAGATTTGCTCAATGATAGTGAGGCAAGACCCAGGTATACTTCTTGGGAAGCATCTTCACTGCTGAGAAAGTTGGATGTCTACCTTGGGCTCTTTTTCCTCACTAAAGAAACCACAGGCCTAGGTGGTTCATCTTGGTGCAGCATTGCGCCAGCCTAGGGGAGAGGTAATGTGGTACAGTGTAGCTGGTCCTCTTGCCCTTCTAATGTAGTCCTCCTCAGTCTCTGTGGTCCACCAGGATGCTTCCGTATCTTTTCTGGATTTGGGGATTTTCACAGTCATGTCTTATTTATCAATAGTTCCTACCTGGTCTTTGTGTAAGGGAACTGAAGTCAAGAAGGACCTGTGTTGCCATAGGTCACTCGTAATTTATAAGTTTCTAGGTCTAAAAATATGGATTAGCAAATCTATTTTCTGTCACTTTGCCTCTTTCTCTGATAGTGTCAAAGAGTATCTTTAAGTAATGCATGCAGCAAACATTTTGAATGTCATAGGACATCGTTAATACTGTTGACTGAAACCTTTTATCTATGGCAAGATGAAATTTCATTTGATATGTGCAAAAATGGTCACAGGTTTTTATATTAGCTGCTGATTAAAGTCTTTTGTGTGGGCAGAATGTAGGCTGGCTTTTAATCTTCTTAATCTTGTTTACTAAGCTATATTACTAAATTAATCCTGTGATATGAGCCATCAAGACTGTGTGTCTTCTAATATGCTTGCCATGTACAGGCATCAACTTGCAGTAACAGTTGGATAAATGAGAATAAAGTGTATTCTGTGTGGCCAGTTAAGTTGTGATTTTAAAAAATTTTTTAATGTTTATTTATTTTTGAGAGAGAGCGAGTGAGCGAGCGAGTTGGGGAGGGGCAGAGAGAGAGGGAGACACAGAATCTGAAGCAGGCTTCAGGCTCTGAGCTGTCAGAATAGAGACCTATGTGGGGCTCGAACCCATGAACCATAAGATCATGACCTGAACCAAAGTTGGACACTTAACCAACTGAGCCACCGAGGCACCCCTTAAGTTTTGATTTTGAAAGGAATACAAAAAATCAAAAAGTTGTGATTTTGAAACAAATGCAACAAATATATCCCAATACCAATCTCTAGTCTCTTGTTTTATTCTCAAGATACCATACTTCTTTTGGTATTGGAATATAACAGGGGAGCCAGGTGCTAGGAACTCTTGCCTGAGAGTTGGAGAAATTACCTGGGAGTCAGACGTTCTTAATAACTGATATAGTTTAGTTTGATTTAATGTCTGAATAGGAGAAATGAATCACAAAGGACAGGGAAGACTGACCAGATCAAATATGAAATTACAGTTCCAGTTCATTCCAGCCTGGCAGTTCATCTAATGTTTTTCCCCTTGTACACCATTATTATCTTATTTGATTGAAAATGCAATCTAGAAGCTAAGGTTATTGCAGAATGTTCTCATCTCCAAACTTTGTACAAATATGTGTTTGATTGGTTTAGAATGAAATGATTTATTCTCTTGTGATCTAAGTACTCTGTTTAGATGGAACATTGACAGACAAATGAGGTAGGCAACAATTTCCTAACCTATATATTTTCCTTCAAAACATTACTAAATTTTATATTGTAACCTATTACTACTTTTACAACTCACTTGTCACCTGTATACTCCCTAGTTTTTCTTAAAAGAAAACTAGCTAGAGTGATACAAACACACATAAAAAAACCAGCTAGCTTTTACTGACACATAAAATGTACATTACATTCACTTACAGTTTATTTTGTTGAAAAAGGTGTAAAATAAAGATTATAGTACAAATATAGAATTAAAAATAATACAAAATAGGAAATGCAAATATATAAAATATGTAGTATATATGAGCATAAAATGTAGCTCCATGCTTCCAAAAGCAAGAAAAATATAAACATACAATATGTAAGTGTCATAACATACATCAGTTATTGAAGGAATGCCAATATTTCTGGAATCAAATTTAATAAAGGAATTTATCACATGGATCCAAAAACAAGATTTAAAGACCCTAAGTGATAATATCTTAACAACAAATTTGTAAAAGGTACAGAAAATATTCTTCATAAAAATATTTTATCTATTGATTTTCAATGAAAGCCAAAAGCAAATGATTACATTAATACTGACTGAAAGTATGTTGTAAATTTGATGTGTGCATGCGTGTATATATTCTACCTGGTATTAGAGTCAAGCTTTAGACACCTGATCTCTAAAGAACAAGAGATAGTGTGTTCCTTAAATAGTCTTTGTCAAATCCTGATTTTCTTGACTCGGACTTTGATAGGATCAAGCGCGTCATCAATTCAAAGTTTAACTTCCTGTCCCTAGCCTAAGGAACAAACAAGATGCAAACCCGCTGTAGTGCTGATAAAGGAAGGAATGTGTTATTTGGATTCTAGCCAGGTACATAACAAGCTTTGTATTCTCTCTTCTAGATCCCCCTCATCTTCATTTTAGTCTTTTGTTTCTTTTCACCCTGAGCAATATTCTGACTCTCCAAGGCAAATCCAAGGCAAAGCCTGGGTACTTCTCAGATTTTCCCTCAATACCCCGTTTTTCTCCCCGGTTGTACATTAAGGCCCTGGGGAGACACTCAATTCTCTATTAATAGAATTTGATGGGAAGAGATGAGTAATAGCCAGTGGTCAAAAAGAAATTTCTCCTGTGGAAGATAGAATGGAGCTTTAACTATTTAACCATTAACACTTTGGTACTAAATAAACTATCCATAGTTCTAATGGTTCAGAAATGAAATATAGTGATACTGCTCTATGTATCAACAGGATAAATTTAAGCTTTCCATAGAACACCACAGAGATTGAGCATCTTAATATATATTTTTGTCTGTCTGAAAGACATAGAATTAGTATGAGTTATTAACCCATATATGTTAACAGGGAAAGAATAGAAAACATTTTTGGGATTTCATGTAAGTTAGAAGATCCAATAATAGAGTTTTCTGATGGTAACTAGTGAAGCTGACTACATGACTAGAATATACTATCAACATAAGGTACGTATTTAGTCATGCTGTTTTAAGGTTGCATTTCCAGAGATCAGACTGAGGAGGCATTGGTAAATGGTGATCTTCCCACCTAAAGGATTATCTTAAGAATTTGATCATCATCTTAGCCTTCATACACATCAAAATTAGCATTAGAAGATGCTCAGAAATAAAGTAACCGTAAATGTTGCCTAAATCTGTGACACTGTCTTCAGAGATTTTTATTGGATGTCATTTACAGAGCAAAACTGTCCCTATCCCTACTTTTAGCAGATATTCTTTCTTAAAATAGTTTCTTTCCTGTTTTTCTATGATATAACTCAGATTTATATCCTTGAAAATAATATCCAAAATAAACTTGAGATTGAAGTTAGCTCAATATTGGGATAGCCATGTTCTATTTCAGAAGTTTGAGTCATTAAGCTTTAGATAAAAAGTTTAGAAAAGTCATTAAAATAGCATATTAAGTTTGCTTTAGATTTAGTAGATTGTTCAAATAAATCATTAACTATATTAGTGAATGTCCATGTTGAGCACTTAATAAATATTTGTTGAATGGGATTGAAAATTGTAATAGACTTGCTATTTAGAATTATTTTTTAATTTTTTTCACTTTCTTGGTTCAAAAGTCAAGTATAATAATGGTCATTATGCCCCAGTTTCTTCATCCGTAGTATTAGAGATACATCCCTCCAATGTGTAAGCCTGTTAAGTATCATTATAAGGCACTTAGGAATCATTTTCCAACATATTTGTTCTAAAACAGGAAACAAAATTTGTATTAATGATACCTCTTAAACTCTTAAAATCTAGGAAAGAATTATTGTGAGGCATAATAGTAACTATTTTTGCTTTGCAGCAGAGCAAGTTTTAGTTATTTGCTTTCCTTAAGCAATGTGAAGTACAGTTTAGGAATCATGCATACCAATCCACTGCCTAACTGCATGTATTTGTTATATGGCAAAAGAACCAGCACTGGGAGATTCAATAATGGCTTAAAAAGTGCATGCCACACATACAAACACACATACTAAATATCCAGGATATACATTAACTATTGCTCCACCTGGAATGGCATAGGACTGTTTGGTTCACAGCAGTGGAGGGATGTTCACAAGGTAAGCTGTTGTCTGCTCTTTGCAGACAACACAAGTTATTCTGGTTTCAGTGTTAGCAGCGTTCAAGATAGCAAGGGGAGCTTGCTGAGTAGAGAAGTTCCGAAAGCATTTCAGCTCAGGAAATTGAAGTTTACTTATTTCTGGTCCTGCTTCTCAAAGTTCTAGTTCAGCTTTAAAAACTCTGATGCTGCTTATCTTCAGATATTTCTGTTTAATATATGAATTAAAGATGGTTTAGTTGGTGATTATTTCAGAAATACCTATTTAACTTATTTAAGTAAAAGGAGATAAGCATAGAATTCTTTAGTTTGCTGTTGTAGTTGAAAATTCTGTTATTATTTTAAATTAATGTTTTGCGGGGCGCCTGGGTGGCTCAGTTGGTTAAGTGTCCAACTTCGGCTCAGGTCATGATCTCAGGGTTCGTGGGTTCGAGTCCCGTGTCAAGCTCTGTGCTGACTGCTAGCTCAGAGCCTGGAGACTGTCTTCAGATTTTGTGTCTCCCTCTCTGACCTTCCCCTGCTTGTGCTGTCTCTCTCTCTCTCTCTCTCTCAAAAATAAATAAAACATTAAAAAATTAAAAAATAGTTTAAAAAATAAATTAATTAATGGATTGGATTTCTTTTTTTTTTTAACTTTATAGTTTATTGTCAGGTTGGTTTCCATATAACACCCAGTGCTCTTCCCCACAAGTTGGATTGGATTTCTTAAACCTAAAATTTCCAATTAGTACTGAACATAAAGTTTATGTAGAATATTTAACAGTAGAATAACAGTTTTATTCTACATAAAGTTTGAAAATATCTTCCTACTGTTTAATGATTTAAATATAACATGTGTAGTGATTGAAATGATTGTACTTAAATCTGTCCTATTCAAAACGGATAAATATAGAACATCTGAAGAGCATAGCACCAGGAACACTTATTCTTTAATACATGGCATGCTTACAATTCCTTAACTGTTTTCCATTTGGCTAATAATATTTGCTGTTCTAAAATTCTATGAAAATATAAGTTTAAGGCAAATTCCTATAGATATTACCCATTTAGAATTCAGCCTTGATATCTTGTAAAACAGCTTTGAATCATAGAGCCCCCAAAAAGACATGTGGAACAAGGTCAATTAATTAACTGTTAGGAAGTTCTGGAAATTAGAATGTTCCCTATTTCTCAGCTTTTGAGAAGAATTCTTCTATCATGAGTATGTTAGGACACTATTAGGATTTAATGTGGAAGATCCTTAGAAGGGGAGTACATAGAGGAATCTTAAAATGAGAAATCTCCACCCTAATGAGGCAGACCCTGAGTGTTAAAAGAAATTCAACCACTAAGGGAAAAAATGATAGTGAGTGTGTCAAATAGATAACCTGCAGATTAGGAAAGTCTAATCAGATAAATGGAATGTTTGGTGAGAAACTGAGCTCAGCTGGAGGAAATGCATATTTAGAGATTGAGCACTCCCCACAGTAGATATTAGAGAAAGTCTTTTATGAGGTAGCAAGACCCTATTCTAAAGTAGTAAATGTTTATGTAGCATTTATAGCAGTACGTTTCAGTATCTAGGGGTCTCCCCTGAAGAAGCTTATATTTTATTTTCTGTTTGGTTTTACATGCAGAAGCAGAGAAGTATAAATTAAAAACCAAAAATCACTCTCACTATTGACATAAAAGCTAAACATTTGGGACTCGTTGAAATGAGCCTTGCAAGATTATGTGATTTGCCTAAATGGCAATGGTCAGAGTCTTCTGGTTCCTCAATTTTGAAGATCTAGTAGTTATTAGGAATCATTTTAGAAATGGAGGTCATTGGTAACAGTCTGTAGGGTATAAAGGGAAGAGGTGCATTTGGAAGTATGATTTTGAAGGTAATGGGTCAGGGAAGATGACATGCCTCTGAGAAGAGGAGAATGAGACAAGTATTGGAGAAGGAGGACAATAGCCCACACTACACTATAGCCTTCACTGGCTCCCTAAAGTAGGAGAGATGGTGGAGTTGGAAGTAGTTTGGGAGAACGCAGCTATTCCATATAGCAGGGAATAGGAAAATGATGTTCAGAGGCTGGAAAGAGCATTCATTTGCAGAGGTTAATTTGCCTACTGTGATTGTCAGTGGGCTCATTCTAGAAACAGAGAATCAATTATAATTATTTCCTTTTGATACCAAGAATAAACTACAGTTACTCCCCCTGTCTGTGAAGCCAGAACCTGACAGTTTGGGCTCTTCTAGAACAGTACACTGAGAATTTTCTACCTGAGGCTCTTTGTTTAGGCATGAAAAGGTCATTAAAGATGCAATAGGTGGTTTTAACAAATGTATGCAAATTACATTACGATGAAAATTGTGTCTCTAAGATTTTCTCATTAAGAGAAGGGCCAACAATCAGTAAGTATAAAATACCTCCTGTCTGCAGTTTGATATATTCACTGTTTCTGCACCACTTAAGGTACTCTGTGAGCCTGCGATAGCATTCTCTTGGTCTGTGTGATCAACTGTCTCTAATTATGGTATCAAATCACTTGAAAGGATGTGTTTTGCCTTCTTAATATTTAAGTAGATTTTTTAAAATTCTCGTTCTTTAATGGTAATGCTCACATATTACAGCTGCTAGAGCTAATTGAGAGATCTCTATGGGGTCTAAAGGTGTGCTTGGCATTAACCATGATGGTCTGCTTTGATGTTTCATCAATAATAACTTTTTGTAGAGCATTGTCGAGTATATCTTAACAGTGCTTTTGACACATGTTACCATCCATTCCCACAGACTTGTCATTACCCCCTTTTGAGGAGTTATTGGGAGAAATGAAAAATACTAATGAGCAGAGTTTGTTCCCTACTGGCAACATTTTTCTGCTCATCCAGCAGTTTTATAGCAGAATTTCTCATTTAAGCGATGCCGTATAATTTCATTGTCCACACGGAAAAATGGAATTTATTTAATATTAATTTTAAAGAGCTAGAGCTTTTAGACATAAAGACAACATCAGCCAAACACTTGATGTAGAGCTGCACTTGCACTGTTGTTTATTCTGAAGTTCCTGAAATGAGCACTTCGGTAGAGAGGATAAAGGGGGAGATTATAGATGCCATGGTTATTCCCATAAATTTTGCAAAACCTCTGAATATCTGAAGTAGAATACAGCAATTGCTCTACAGGGAAGAGAAATGCCATTCCCGCTGTAAATCTTTACTGCCCATGCCTTTGCAACCCATTTGTCAGTCTGCGCCTTTCTATAACAATTTTAACTCTGGAAAAATATCCCCAAGGCTGAAAACTTATTAAAACTCTCTGTGTGGAATAAGTATACTGCCTTGGGTGCTCTGTGGAGCTGCAAAAAGAGAACAGGCTAGTCTTACCCCTAGGGGCAGTAAATCTGATGAGACCCAGAGGCAAATAAAAAGGGCTATGTGTACAAGACAGGTGACCAAGTATTAATAAAGACACCAACATTCATAAAATAGGCTGAATAGAAAGTTTGCCATTGGGTTAGTGAGCTGTACTACACCAAGAACAGTAAATAGACTAGCCCTACCGCTGCTAATAATAGCTACCACTGAACTTTTCTGTATAATAGATACCTTCTTTACCTTATATTAAATCTCTATCACAACTTCATAAGATAGTCTGATCATCCATTTACAGAAAAGAAAGGTAAGCTTTTTTTTAATTAAGACTTTATTTTTTAAGAGTAGTTTAAGGTTCACTACAAAATTGAGGGGAACTTGCAGAGATTATTCGTATACTCTCTGCCCAGCACATGCATAGCCTGCCCCATTTTCTAGATCTCCCACCAAAGTGGTTACTTTTGTTACAGTTGATGAACCTGTATCAACACATCATCACCCAGATTCCATAGTTTACCTTAGGGTTTACTCTTGGTGTTGTACATTCTTTGGGGGTGAGTAATGACATGTATCCATCATTTTGATATTATATAGAGTACTTTCACTGCCCTAAAAAGCCCTCAGTGCTCCCTCTACTTACCTCTCCCCCTTTCCTGCTCCCAGCCCCTGGCAACTATTTATCTTTTTACTGTTTCCATAATTTTACCTTTATCACAGTGTCAAACACTTGTAATCATAAGGTATGCAGTCTTCTCAGGCTGACCTCTTTCACTCAGTAATATGCATTTAAGTTTCTTCCCTGTTGTTTCAAGGCTTGATAGCTCCTTCTATTTTAGTGCTGAATAATATCCCATTGTCTCACTGCACTGAAGTTTATTTATCCCTTCAGTTACTGAAGGACATCTTGTTGCTTCCAAGTTTTGGTAATTATGAGTAAAGAAGCTATAAACATCTGTGCACAGGTTCTTGTGTGTACATAATTTTACAGCTCCTTTGGGTAAATACAAAGGAGTGTGATTGCTCGATTGTATGGTAAGAGTATGCTTAATATCATAATAAACTGCCAAATTGTCTTCAAAAGTGGCTGTACCATTTTGCATTCTGAGGAATAGTGAGTGAGAGTTCCTGTTGCTCTATATCCTTGTTAGCATTTGGTATTGTCAGTTTTCTGGATTTGGCTATTCTAATAAATATATAGTGGTATTTCATTGTTTCAGTTTGCATTTCCATGATGACATATGATGTGGAATGCTTTTTCATATGCTTTTTTGCCATATGTATATCTTCTTTGGTGACATCTCTGTTAAGATCTTTGACCCATTTTTTAAATTAGGATGTTTGTTTTCATATTGTTGAGTTTTGAGAGTTCTTTGTATAATTGGGGTCACAATCATTCATCAGATATGTCTTTTGCAAGCATTTTCTCCCAGTCTTTGGCTTGTCTTGTCATTCTCTTAACATTATCTTTCAGAGAGCAGAAGTTTTTAATTTTAATGAACTTCCGCTTATGAATTCTTTGTTTTGTGGATTGTGCCTTTGGTGCTGTATTTAAATTGTTATTGCCAAAACCAAGGTCATCTGGGTTTCCTTTTATATTATTGTCTAGGAGTTTTATAGTTTTGCATTTTACAAATAAATCTGTGATCAGTTTTGAGTTAATTTTCGTGAATGGTTTAAGGTTTGTGCGTAGATTGATTTTCTTTTTCTTACATGTGGATGGTCATGTGCTCCAGTGCCTTTTGTGAAGAGACTAACTTTGTGTGATTGTATTGCTTTGTTCTTTTGTCAAAGCTCAGTTGACTATGAAAAGTAAGATTTTATGAGGCAGATTTACTTCACAAAAGTAACCCAGCTTCTTTATCACTGTCAAAGCCAATTTGAGCCTCGGTCATCCATTTATGACCCTATATTGCTTGCACAGTATACATCAGTTACAATCAGTAAGTATGATTAAGGCGGTCCTTATCAATTTGGCATAAAGTTGTGCAGTGAACTAAAGGATAGCAAAATGCTGTCTAGTGTGTTTTTTGGTAGACAGACCCCAACCTGCCATAAATATGTGGCATTACTTAAACAGTTTTTTTTTTGACCTCTTGGAACCATTCTTATTTAATTAATTATTGGTCCCTTGATACACATGTGCATGATATAATTACCCTCTATGAACCAGCAGTTCTCTATTCCTTCAGTGTCCCATAATACTGAGCACAGGTTAGCTTTCTAACATATGTTAAGCCAAACTGAATTGAAGACAGAATACCTAAACTGGGACTTATTCATTCTGTCAGCTGCAATGTTGATTTTTCTATCACATACCAATCCTTGGTTACCTTTCTATAAGCAATAGATGGCAATCACTATATCAAAAAGATGTTTATGGAATAGATTTAGATCAATAGTAGTTAGTCAAGATTAAAGATATCTTTAACCTTCTCTTTATTATTTATCTTATTAGACTTATTTCCAGGAGCAAACTACAGGACAAGCCCTTAAGTACTTTTTTTTTAAGTCTGAGCCTCATGTGGTCATTGCATTTCCTGGGATGGAGGTTACAGAAGCAAGAACAATTGTTAGATCAGAAAGATCACCATGTGGAAACGTTGAAAAAGAAGATTTTAAAGAAAAAAAATCCTGTATAGAGGAATATCATGTCTGCTTGCCAGTTCTCCCTAAATAAATTATTCAATTTAATAGAGAGCAGTCAGAATTCATTCATTAAACAAATATATTTTAAGAGTCTGCTATGTACCAGCCATTGTTCTGAGCATGAGGTTTTGCAAGAGCACAAAACTTCATGCAGTTCATTTTCTAGTGGTGTAGAAAGGCAATAAAAATTAGTATCAAACACTTATTTATTGGATAAAAACAAATTAGAAGATAAAGATAAGGGTTTCTGGGGAATGGGATCAATGGAGATCTCACTGAGAAGGTGACATTTGAGCAAAGACAAAGGACATGAAAGGAGCAAGCTATGTTGATACTGGAAAACAGACTTCAAGGCTGAGGAAGTCATTGCAAAAGCCCTGAGTTGCAACATGCCTAGTGTGTTTGAAAAATAGCATAGCTCGAATATCAACATGGTGCATTTTGCTATTTAGTAAGAAAGAGAAAAGTGTGAGAAAAGCATGCATGTATGTGTATGTGTGCGCGTGCACACGCACACACATGTGTAGTGGTGGGTGAGACTGGGAGTCTATTTCTAAACATATTATGTTTGAGCTATTTATTGTACATCCCAATGGATATATCACGTATTCAGGAGTACATATGAATCTAGAAGTCCGGTCAGAGGTCTAGGATATGGACATTTAGGAATCATCCACATTTAGATAGTATTTAAAGCAGTGAGACTGTTGATATCAGCCAAGAACTGAGTCCAGATAAAGAAGAAAGGTGGTCCAAGGACAGAGCCTTGGGGTATTCATATGTTTAGGAAGGAAAATGAAGTATTGACAAAGAAGATGGACATAGGGGACAAAGATATAAGAAGAAAATGAGAGTACTATGTTGTAGAAGTCAGATGAAGAGTGTTTGAAAAACAAGGAGTAATCAGTCATATAAAGTGATATTTATAAATTGAAAATTGACAGCCAACCATTACATTTAACTATGTGGAGTCATTAGTTGCCTTGATATGGGAAGTCTTAGTCAAATGATAGAAGTAAGGTCTAGATGCAGTTGGATAATTAAATGAGGGAAGAGGAAGTAATTCAAGAAAAGGAAATATGGACAGCTTTTTGATGAATAGGAATCAAAGAAATGAGTAGTTGCTAGAGGATAAAGTAGGTTTTCTATTTAACATGAAGAAATTAAAATGTACCTATACATTAATGGGAAGAGTGAAGTAGGTAGAAAAACAATGATGATGTAGGAAGAAGCAGAAAATTGTCGGAATAATGTTCTAGGTAACAGGATTTGAGCGGTGCTCAAACAGGGCACTAAAAGGTATGTGCTACATAGGATCAGGGAAAATTTGCCCATAGGAAGGTCAGGAAGATAGATATATGGACATAGCTGCAATTTTTTGGATAGATGGAGTGGTAGGAATATCTAGAAGTTCTTATATTTTCTCAGAGGAAACCAAGTTATAATCAGCACAAGGATGGGGAGGAAGTGCTAGAAGGGTGAGGAAGTATACAGTATACAGTATGATTGCTGGGTCCACTTGAAATAAATACACTTAAGTGAAGTGGAGACCAGTTAGCATCGTTCTTTATTTTTTGTTTGTTTGCTTTGTTTTGTTTTGTTTGCCCTAGAATCTTCCAGTAGGCAGGTACTGAGTAGGCATCAAGATGGAATTTACCAGTATTGGGATTTTTCCAAACATGAAAAGACCTGAGAATGCAAGGACTATGAGGGTGCGTAGATATAAGTGAGTATAATGATGGACTTTAGAATTTAAGTTTTGTAGGGATAGAGGTAAAAACATAAGTTAGGCAAGGGACAGAAAAAGAATGTTCGTAAAATTATATATACCAGTGGGATTGAAGAATTATTGGTGTCAGATACATAAAGCTAGAAAGATGTGAAGTATTAGGCAAAGAATAAGATGTCTGACCTTGAGCTTAGGGATGTAATATAGTTTCTGGAGATGATAAGGTACGGATAGTGTTATTCAGTAGAGGTTAGTCATGATGGCGTGAAGGGATGAGATAAAAAAAAAAAAAACTTAGAGGCCACCGTGTTTGAATGGTTATCTGCATCGATATTGAAATGATTAAGATTTATTTAGGAGTAGTAGAGAGAGTGAGCAATGACATGAGAGTTCAAATATTCCAGAAATGAAGGGGAATGGACCAAGGGTGAATTGAATGTAATTGAATTAATAAGGATTAATTCAATTAATTAATGTGGTTTGGTGACATGCATTTGAAAACTGAGGAGTTTTAGGGAGGAAGGCAGGAGAATTATCAATGAGGAGCTCTGAAGAGCATGGATGACTCTCACCTCCCAATTGTGTGGTACAAGGGCTGTGGGGGAGAAGAGTCATTATTGTATATATAAGAGTAATTTCACATCTTGTTCAATTATCTTTTTTAGGCACTTGAGAAAAGTAACAATTTTTGATCAGAATAGTGCCAGGATAGGAGTCAGGAAGACTGATATGCCAACTGTGGCTGGAACGGGTGGCAAGCAGAGGAGAGAGTAGGAGGGAGATCAACAATAAGGCTATTACACACATCCAGGTGAGAAGTTACAAGAATTTTGGAAGAACAGTTTGGGGGAAAACCAAGAAAAATACTGTATGATGAAGGAATTCCAAGAAGGTAATTGACATTCATAGAGTGTCAGAAATTCCTAAAAACAATAAGGATGGAATGCCTTATATTACCATTTACAGACCAGAAAACTGAAGTACAAAGAAATAAAATGATTAATCCAAATTGCTTGGCTGATTACTACCAAGCTAGAAGCCGAGTTCAACCTTCCTGTCTGTCAGACAGTGCTATAGAACAAACATAACAATCAAATCCCAACTGATTCCTGTAGTTTCTGTTCTTCTTGGTTTTATCATCACTATTACTGTTGTTATAATTAACTACATGCTAATAAACCCTAACTAGAATAGAACAGGAAATTATTCTTGATTCTTTTTCAACACAATATATATTTAACATAAATTCAACAGCAAACAAGAAGACACAATCAAAGAAAAATATGAAAGTGTAATCAGAGAGAAGTGTTCGCACACTATACTTTATGATTGGTTTTAGAAAATCATTTTTATTTCATAAAACAGTGATCTCAGTGCCCAACAGTGTTTTACTCACAGCAAAGTCACTGAACCACTTTTGCTGGGAACTTTTATTTCCCATTTTCATATATGTTTATTGTCAGGTAGTGGGGGTCATGCCTGTTGAATGACTGAACAGTGCAGGCAAATGGAAGGGTCAAGGGTTAGTCCCGAGGGAGGCAAGGGACATTGCCTGTGCATTACCTGCATCTACATGAAAACTCAGGTACTCACTGAGCATGCCCACTGCCAATGTACGCAATTAAAGCATCTACTTATAAATCAGTAAATTCAAAGGATAAAAACAAAAATTGGCTACTCCAACTCTCGATATGGAACCTTCTTAAGATCAGAAGATCTTTTACAGCATCAAACAGGAGACTTTCCTAAATGTGTGGGACAGCAGGCTTAGAAATGTAAACCCTCAAAAATATTATCCGTCCTTCCTGCCTCCAGCGGCACTGTGCGCCTCAGACTTTGTAAGGACTGTGGCTAACCACAGGAACAATTAACTGTAGAGAAATATGTTTAGCCTCAGTTTTGTTTCAGATTGCAATTATGTTTAGGTTGAGATGGTTGCCTTTCCATAGCAAATATGCTACTTATCATCTGCCAGGCATAACCTTTTGAACCAGTTCATCAAGCACTCAAGAAATGTAGCTATCTCAGGAAAGCAGCTTGTCCTAAAATGATTTATTCCTATTCAGAGGAAGGTTTAATTGGCATTTCTAAATAAGTAAAGTAGTAGGGTAATAATGAAGCTAAACAATTCCAAGTATCTGTTACCATAATTGCATAAGTAGACATCTTAATCATTTCAACTGCTGCAAACTTTGGTGCTGCAAATTTTCTAGTCATTGCAAATGCATTGTTTGTAGGTGTAACCACATACGTGTGTGCATGTGTGAATGAGTACACTTCTTACCTTTCAGCAAGAAGCTTTGAAAGTGACCTCATATGGACATATCTCCATTCTTCCAGGGGTTGGCAATGAAACTTATCTCTTCATTAATCAATCCTTGATTCTACAAATCTACATAGCTTGGGACTGAGCACGTTTAATGTGAGGCCAAGATTATGGCTCAATTCCTACTTTCTTTTTTTTTTTAATGTTTTATTTATTTTTGAGAGAGACAGAGAGACAGCGTGAGCAGGGGAGGGTCAGAGAGAGAGAGAGGGAGACACAGAATCCTAAGACAGGCTCCAGGCTCTGAGCTGTCAGCACAGAGCCCGATGCGGGGCTTGAACCCACGAACTGTGAGATCATGACCTGAGCCGAAGTCGGACGCCCAACCGACTGAGCCACCCAGGTGCCCCTCAATTCCTACTTTCAATGTACTTAAATACATATGCGGAGATTTAGACAAATAAATAGGCAGCTACAATATAAAGTGCCAAATGCTACAATCAGGGTCCTGTAACAACATAGAGGAAAGTTGCCACATCACTTCAGCCCTGGGGGCAGGTTTCCTCTGACAGTTAGCTGAGTCCTGAACAATGATGGATGTTGGCCCACTGTCCCTAATAGGAAATAATATTACTTTGTACCTGAGAGTCATTGGCCTTGTAATTCTGAACCGCCATCTCATACTGGTTTATTTTCTGGGATTATTCAATAAAAGGGAAATGGGTGAAACGATTTAACTGAGGTGTCAAAAGTTAGCATTAATACAAATTATTGAGGAACATCCTGAATGTGCCTATGCTGTTTGACCAGATGTCAAATTTTGAGTAGATAATCGATTCCTTTTCTGGCTGAATTATTCATGCTGCCTGTGAGCACTTCTCAGACGGTGTTGGTTCCTGGCTGCCTGACATATGGTGGCTCTTTGGTTCACTCTTAACATGCTCTAATGAGGCTTCAGTGAATGTTTCAGGGATACCACTAAATGTCCCTTCATCTTGACTTAAAATCATTACTACGAGTGCATACATTTATTCAAAATATGCTTATTAAGCTTCAACTATGTGTCAAAGGCTCAGTTACAGTTCCTTAATTTTCTTATATAAATTTTATAAATAGTAATTAGCTATTCAAAAATGGAGACAATATTATGTCAATTTTTAATAATTATTTACCTAGGTCCCCTTCCTATTTGTATCCTTAATCTGTTAGAAGACGATTCTCCATGGGTGTCTTGCAGGTCTGCATATCTTGTGAGCAGAGGTACTGTCTGACTTCGTTCCAAACTATCTTTTCAGAGATGTTTGCATAGCAGACAGCCATGGAAGATAGAAGTAATGTCTCCATTGAGAGTAAAGGCAGGTTTGTTCACTGTCCAGTATAATAAAAATAAAGTATCCTTCAGGGCAAAGGTCAGGCAAGTTTACGGTTCTTCATAAAAAACCTAGGTTTCTAAGCTCAGAGTTCCTCTCCTGTAATGTAATCCACTGAGTGTGCAGATATCATTAGTTCCTCTTTACATTAACATGTGGAAATTTGGTTTCAACGAAATGACACAAATGTTAATCCTTCAGCTATGGCCATTGCTATGAGGAGTAAGGTCATTTGCTTCTGACCTTCAAATCTCATGTCTTCTGCCAACATCCATGAAACTATGGTGGCCAACTAATTCTCTTGCAGGTGGAGTAAAATCTCAAGACCCTTTACCATTTCTGACATAATGTTCTCTTCAATTGTTTTTCTTCTACCATCATTTTCTTTCCATATAATGAAAAACATAAGTACACAAATGAATCATTCTTTTTTCAAGAAAACTCAATGTAATTTTTTTTAATACCTGTATTCTTTATGACAGATATTTGCTACATCATGAGAACTCTAGCAGCTTGTATCTTCACAACTTGAGCAGCAGATTTCTTAAGGGGTATTTTTTTTGAAAGTTCAAACATGTTTATTACACGGACACAATCATAACTATAAAGCACTAAAACTGTAGATTTCTAAGTAGTTAAAGTCAACATTCATTTCCCTCATAGTTTCTTCCAGTGAATATGGCCAACTGCCCTCTTTCCCATTACTCTCTTCCAAATCATGTAAGAGTAAAAATGTAATAAAAAGAAGTCTTAACCTAAGGCAATTTGGCCATATTCTCAAGAAGTATTTTTTTAATGTTTATTTATTTATTTTGAGAGAGGGAATGAGAGTGTCTGTGATCAGGGGAGCAGGGGAAGGGCAGAGAGGGAAGGGGAAAGAGAGCATCCCAAACAGGCTCCACACTGTCAACATGGAACCCAACACGGGGCTTGATCCCATGAACCATGGGATCATGATTTGAGCTGAAATCAGTAGTCAAACACTTAACCAGCTGAGCCAGCCAAGTGCCCCTTAAGGAATATTTTTTAAAACTAAGCTATATAGAGCTTCAGTGGGCCATCTGGTTGGATTGTGAGCAAGCTTGAAAGGTCTGCTCCCATTTCAAACATATCATTTCCACTCATATGTGTTCTACATATTACATGTCTGTCTAAGATTTTAGGCATAAATGAAAGAAAGAAGGAAGGAAATAATAATGAGATATGTTTTGAATCACTGCTCTGTATTATGAATTTAAAAGGTTTCTAGTCTGGGAGAGAACTGGATAGGACAGTGTTCATGCTTTTTCTCCCTATTTGTTAACTGAGTAGGTGAGGAAGATTGCCATTTTTATTTTGAATCTTCTACATGTATAAAACTAAATAGTGAAAATACTAATGGGCTCCTCAGCCCATTAGGTTGCTGAGTTTTCCTCAATTTTTTGTTTGTTTGCTTGCTTTTTCTCTTTGTTTTTAATCTATAGGGACCGTTTACTGTATGTTTCATTGAAAAAGGAGAGGTTAGTACAGATAGTATCATTTGATGATTGTGAAGTACAAAGGAGGACACAATCTTGTACCAATAATTACTTGCTCATAAAAGAAAAGGCCATTGTATATGTTATTAATCATCTTTAGGAGAAGGATTATTATGTAATATATATTAGGAGAAGAAAAACAAAAGTACTGGGCAATTTGTCGTTGTGCTTTCTGCAGTAACCTGCTTTGGCTGTATTTGAATGATAGCCCTTAGATGATAAAAGGAATCAATGTTCCACTAATTCACAGTAGTGAGCAAGTCAGGGGAAAAGAAATCCAGATCCTTAGGAAACAGTGCAATGTATTATGGGAATGCACTAGAAAGCCCTTGCTTTGTTGTGCACAGTGATGACAGCTTTTTGTGTCTTCTTATATTTTTGTGAGTTGAGAGAGTTCATAAATTTCTGTAGGCAAAGGTACTCTTTTGTGAAACGTATTTTGGGGAATAAATGCTGTGGATCTATATCCACTGGAAATTTATGTTAATCTTTAAAAATGAGAAAACAAAATAAAAAGCAGAAATAATGTGGAAATAATTAGAAATTTTGGTTTTGTGTTATTTAGTTAACACTTTCTATTCCAGATTTTCCTCTAACAAATTCAGGCATTAAAATTATTTACCATGGGTGCGTGGGTGGCTCAGTTGCTTAAGCCTCTGGCTCCCGATTTCAGCTCAGGTCGTGATCTCACTTTATGCATTCAAGCCTGGAACCAGGCTCTGTGTTGATGAGTTGGAGCCTGCTTGGGATTCTCTGTCTTCCTTTCTCTCTGCCCCACCCTGCTCATGCTTGCTTGCTTTCTCTCTCTCTCTCTCAAAAAAAAATAAACATATAAAAATTATTTACAGTATGAGCTAGTAAAGTCATTTACCTCCAGGGGACCTAAGTAAGGAATCAGGAGGACAATTACCTTCTCAGAGTAAAAATTTAATTACTGTATGTTGCCAAGTGTGCAGAAATAATTATTACTAAAACATATACAACAGAGCTCTCAAAAGTGTGACCTGATAAGATTTTGGTGTCCTTTTCTCTCTTCATATGGTGTCACCTAAGCTTTGAAGCTTGCTTTTGTCTCTGGTGTTTAAAATATAGGTTAATTATACTAACTGGTGTGAAGCTAGAAAAATAAAACAAGTATAAACAACAGTAACATATTTCAAACATGCCTGACACAATTTTTTGAATATTTATGCATTTGTCAGAAACTAGTTTGTTCTATTATTGTATAGGAAGCAAAAAAAAGGTCAACTTTGAGATCTAGCAGATAGTTTACCAGTACAACAGAGAGCTGGCTTATTCTAGGTTAATGATATTTCCAGAATTTAAATATTATAAATCCAAAAATACATAATTATTATAAAAATCAAACCTATTATATCACGTAACATATTGACCACCAGTGCAGTAAAAAAAAATAATAAGTAAGTAATAAACATAGAAATAAGCGTATGTCTCTGTCTCATCAGGAAAATAGAAAATTCTCTGAGTATTTAAATGGAGGGAGTGTAATGCAGGGAGGTGGTTTCACAGATAATGGAATTGCTGATAAACTATTCTTCATTCCTTTCTATGTTACGTGTTATAATCCCTAATTCCTTTCAGATCACTGAACCTCCCACATCCCTAAAAAACGCTAACATCAAAGTTCATTCTATCGAACTTTACTACTTAATACCTCTTTTTGTTACAGTCTGTAGGGCATTGATCAATCCTCCTTATTCCTTGAAAACGTTAGCTCCTAGATAGTGATCTTCAAATTGTTCTCGCTTCTGTTCAACATTGATATATTTCTTAATTTTTTTGGTAATAATTGATCCTTTCAATTTGTATGTATAATTTACTTTTCCTCGTCTTTTCCAATATTCTTGTCTCCATCCTAACTAATACATCCCTTCTTATGGCCATGCTTTAGACAGGTTCTGTTTAATAGACCTTCGAGCAGTGATGAGAATGTTCTGTACCTGTGCTGTCCAGTATAGTAGTGTTATAGACTGAATGTCTGTGTTCCCCCCAAAATTCGTATGTTGAAAACTAATCCCCAAAGGTGATGGTATTTGGAGGTGGGATCTTTGGGAGGTGATTAAGTCATGAGGGTGGAGCCTTCATGAATGAGATTAGTGCCCTGATAAAAGTGACCGCAGAGAACTCCCTCATCCCCTCTGCCATGTGAGGATATAGCAATGAGATGACCATCTTTGAATCAGGATGTAAGTCCTCACCAGACACAGAATCTGTTGGTGCCTTGATCTTAGACTTTCCAGCCTCCAGAACTGTGAGGAAAAAATGTCTGCTGTTTATAAACCACCCAGCCTATGGTAGTCTTTTATTCTGAGAAACTGAACAGAGTAAGACAAGAAGCCAGTAGTCACATGTGGCTCTTGAGCACTGAAATGTAGCTAGTGTGACTAGGGAAGTTAATTCTGATTTTATTGATTTTTGATTAATTTAAATAGCCACATGTGGTGAGTGGTTGCCATCTTATACAGTGCAGCTTGGACCTTGTCATTAATAATAACTCTACCTACTCCTTAATCTCATTTTCATGTATAATCCTTCTCTCACCACCCTGCTTATACTTCTAGCTCACTTTTTTCAGAGCCCATCTGCAATAATTGTTAGATATCTGCACCCTAGAGCTTGAATCCATTGATCTTACCACTTTTCACTGGCTTTAGCCCAATGACCTTCTCATTATCCTCCTTACACAACTCCAATTCCATGATACATCATTGGAATCACTGCCTTGTACATGGCATTCATTTTGCTTGCCGTTCTTTTTGTTCTGGGTATTTTGTAGGAAAACTTCCAAGTCTGGTTAAATCTAATCCTTTGCCTACTACTCTGGGCACTTGTGCCGTAAATGTAGCTGGAGAAAAACATGTAAGCCTCTCATGTCTCCCTTTAACTTCCTGGCCACTTAGCCACAAGCAGAGCCATAGAGCTACTGGAAAATCCTATTTATCTAGCTCATTCTTTCTGTCACTAACCTGATTGGTCATTTCATACCTTTACCTCTCTGCTGAGAGCCTGAGGCCTCACTCATCATTCCTTTAAACTGATGTCGTTGCTTCATATTTCACTAGAATAGAAGCAATCAAAAGCGAACTTCACAAGTCCTTCCACTGTCATCTACCCACATATTGATCTGTGCCCATATACTTGACAGTTCTCTCCTTTTGTGGAGGAGTAAATGTCACACTCTTAGCTAAGGCAATGCTGCAATTGTACATTAGATTCAATTCCTTCATTTTACTCAAAGTCATTGAAGAAATTCTGTCATAAATCATCAACATTTCCCTTATACTCCATTGTTTCATCAGCATACAAGCATTTTGTCATTATACACATCTTAAACAATAACAAAAAGTCTTATAACACTAAAGTTTAGCTATGCCCTATTTTTCAATTTCCATTTACCCCAAAAATACTCAAAAAATTGTCCAGGGGCACCTGGGTGGCTCAGTCAGTTAAGTGTCCAACTTCAGCTCAGGTCACAATCTCACAGTTCATGAGTTTGAGCTCCATGTTGAACTCTGTGGTGACAGCTCAAAGCCTGGAGCCTACTTTAGATTCTCTGTGTGTCTTTCTCTCTGCCTCCTGCTGATCCTTACCTCCCTCCCTCTCTCTCTCTCAAAAATAAATAAACATTAAAAATTTTTTAAACATTGTACACACTTTCTACTTTCACTTCATGCCTTCCTTTTCTCTCTTAAGCCCACTCAAACAAAGTTCTTCCCTTCATCAACATTACATTGTCATGACCACCAATGACCTTCACCATACTAATTTATTAAGTTTTTTTTTATACTTTTAAAGATAAATTGTTTTCTTTATTTTGTAATTTTTTTAAGTAATCTCTCTGCCCGTGGTGGGGCTTGAGCTCACAATCCAAGAATAAAATCTCATGCTCTACTGACTGAGCCAGCCACACACCTCTTTACCTCCCTAATTTTATAGCCAGGTGTCTGTTGTCTTCTGGCAGAGCATTTGACCTCAGTGGTTACTTTCTCCTTCTTACAGTGCTCCCTTCAGTTGACTTCCAGAACACCCCCACACTCCCAGGGTCTTCCTCCTGCTTAACTTTATTAGCCACTTTTCCCCCTCAGACTTCTTTACTGTATAGTCCCTTTACCAACAACTTTATACTATTCTGGGGCTGAATCCTTAAACTTCTTCTCTATTTTCACTTACTCCCAAAATGATTTCATTAGTCTCTTGGCTTTAAAACACAACTACATGCTAATTACTCTTGAATTTATACCTACATCCCAGATTTCTTCCCTGAAGTCCATACTCAGAGAAAAGTATCTAATTCTCTACTTGATACTCTACTTGATGTTTAATAAACATTGCAAATTTAAGTAAAACCAAGTTTCTAATTTCCCCTTCTCAAAAAAATAACAATTTCACTTATTCATTTATTTATTTATTTATTTATTTATGAGAGGGAGAGAGGGAATGAGAAAGTGAGTACTAGTTGGGGAGCAGCAGAGGGAGAGGGAGAGAGAGAATCCTAGCAGGCTCCATGCTCAGTACAGAGCTATATCTCACTACTGATGTCACAACCATGAGATCATGACTGCAGCCAAAATCAAGAGTCAGATGCTTTAACCAACTGAGCCACCCAGGTGCCCCTCAAAAACTTAACATTTTCATATGGCCCCAATCTAATTAAGTGACCATTCCGTCTTCCTAATTGTTCTGGTCCAAAACCTCAGGGTCGGTCGTTCTTCACCTCTCATCCTTCTTCCTGCTTCTTCCTCCAAACCACATCCAAGTCATTGTAAATGAATCCGGAATCTAGCTACCTCTCTTCATGCTTTTGACCCTTTTCAAACCATCATAATCTGTCTACCACATTTACTAGAAGAGGCACTTCAATGGTCTTACTAAATTCCCTTTGACTCCCTGCAATCTAATCACAACAAACAGCTGGACCAATCCTTCTTAAACCAGGCTGAATTTATACTCTTTGGTTCATTCCCCACTACCTTTTAAGCCTCCTCACTTTCCATGCTCAGATTCTCCCTCTACTCCACCCACATTGGTTTTCTTTCTTTCCCTGGAACGTTATCAGGCATGTGCTCCTTTGCATTTGCCATTTCTTCTGTGTGCAAGGATGTCTGTTGTTACCTCTGTATCTTTAATACCCCCTTCTAAGGACTCCTCAGCATCACAGTTTTAAAAGTGTCTTACCATAGATGGCTCTGGATTGGAGTCTACCAATAGAGTTTCTGAAAGTTCTTGAGATTCACAATGGTTAAAGTCTTAAGAACTTAAATTTGTAAAAAGATGTTCAGTATTTCTGGCTGAGATCTTTGGCAACAGATTCCCTGACCTTCCCTCCCCCGCCCTTCCAAAGCTTATGTAAGTTTCTAGTGTCCTGTATGAAAATACTTCATACTTAGAGTATGAAGAATGACTTCTGTTTTCCAGAGTCAAACCTGATATGCACTCGTTGGACAAATCATCTTCCTCTTAAAGCTATATTCCACCCTTCTTGATTTCCTTCAGATATTTACTCCCTCTCCTATAGTAAATAACACTCACATTTCCTATCTGCCTTTCCTGTTTTATAGGCACTGATATACCTCCACAGTATTTATTACCATATGATTTCCCTATATTGACTTCTTTTCCATTTAATGTCTGTGTCTCCCCAATAGAATGTAGGCCTCTTAAGGCCAAGGATACTTTCTCTTTCATTCACTGCTACATTCTCATTGCCAGAAACATGTCCAGCATATAGTAGATTCCCAATACATATTTGTTGAATGAAGGAAGGAATAAATTAGGTTGTACTTTTAAAATGAACAAAACACTAATGTTTAAATGGTGCTATTTGCCAGACACAGTTGTAAAGGCTTTATATACATTAACCTGTTTAATCCTTTTAACAACACAATGAAGTGTATGTCAATATCACTCAATTTTTTTGGTGAAGAAACTGAAACATATATAGATCAAATAATTTACCCAAAGTCACACAGTGAGTGGAGACCAAGGGTAAGGGTTTTATCTCTGTCAATCTGGCTCCAAAGTCTATACTTTTATTTCTGGCATTTTACTGCTTCTCAAAAACCAAACACCACACACACAAAAAATAAAATTGGGGCGGGGAGAGCCCATTTTAAAATTTCAAAACAATATTTTCTGACATAAACATCGAAAATTATATTTACTTATTAATTCTGGCACAAAAGCATCAGCAATTGTAGCATACATTCCTACATTTAAAATATAACTAAATAGTGTATGGTATTTATTATAAATAAAAAAGATTTTTTGATCTGGAGATCATGGTTTGGCAATAATCACTTACCAGAGAGATGTGTTACAAGGGGATATGCAAAAGTGGAATGAGAGGGTGCTACAGTGGTCAGAGTCACCAGCTCGAAAGTTATGTCTTTTGGTCTATAAAATGTATTAGAAAATGGAATCAGGATCAGAATATGATTCTTATTGCACATGAGTGATGAACAAATGCCAATCAGGAAATACTCAAGGAATTTGGGGACTAAGTTCTGAGAAATTTGATCAGGACCCCTCTAGTCAATCTTTGTTACCCTTACCTTTTTTACTCCACCATGTAACATATATTTGTTGGAACACATTTGGCTGTACTACATGGTGATGAGACTGTATCAAAGAATATGAAACAGTACCTGTTCTAATTACATTTATGATTTAGTAGGAACACTTAAGAAAATACTATATTATATAGCTTCTTTGTTAAAGGTGAAGCCTCTGTATTCCAACTTCCTGGGTTCAGGTCCTGGTTCCAAGACTATATCTGAACAAGACATTTAATCTTTCTGTACCTCAGTTTCTTCATCCCTAAAAAGAGATAAAAGAATATCTACCTCATAGGATTGTTTTTTTTAATTAAAGATAATTTTTACTATTTACAACAAAAAAGCCTTAAAAACTAACTAAAAGAGTGACATAATGAATAAATGCTAAGATAAATAAAGAGTGTCTAGAAATCATTAAAAAAAGACTAACAACCAATAGCAAATTAGGTAAGGACTATTAATAAATGGGTCTTAAACATATGGAAAGATGCTACTTCACTGAAGATAAGAGAAATGGAAAATAACACTACAGGGGATATCATTTCTTATCTACCAGATTTTTGAGGATCAAACAGTTTGAGAGCTCCATGATACAGAGGGAGACAGCCAAATTCTCAGACTCCTATATTTCTGGTGAGAGTATGCACTGGTCCCACACGAGAGATCAGTTGGCCATACCCATCATGCCTTGAGTGTGCTGCCTCTTTGACCTGCCATTCCTGCTCTGTAGATTTGTCCTCCACCTGTGCTCATACTTGTGGAAGAGATGTGCTCCAAGGGTGCTTATCACAGCACTGTTTGTTAGCAGAAGGATGGAGATTACTTCAGCATCCATGGGCAGGAGTCCTGGGCAGCTGTGGTATCTCCTCTATGGACCTTGTTCTTTTTTGCCTGGAATCCATTGACCAGGTTGGCTCAACATGTTCACAGCAGAACTATCGTAGTCTAAGTAAGACTGAAACTTAAGGTTTGTGGCAGGTCAAGAACCAGCTTTGGCTCCAATAATCTGCTTCCTTATCTCTCAAAGAAACTGGTATAACCTAAAGAACCTTAGAAAGAGTGAAAAGTGCACTTAGCAGATAAGAAATTCATATTTTCCCTGTCCAGAGCACATGGTTATTGGCTGTAGTCCTCAGCTGAATAAATAATGAAGCAAGGTAGAAATGCACAGGTGTCCATTGGAAATAGGAATCCAGAACTCAAGGAAGAGTTCTGGGCTAAAAAGTTTGGTATTTGAAGATATCAAAATGGGAAAGTCTTTTAGGCATGAGAATTTGGGGCAGGGGAAGAAGAGGATTCCAGGCAAAAGTTTAAATAACATTTAGGGGCGCACTGGGTGGCTCAGTTGGTTAAGCGTCCAACTTCGGATCAGGTCATGATCTCACAGTTCGTGGGTTCAAGCCCCGCATCGGGCTCTGTGCTGACAGCTCAGAGCCTGGAGCCTGCTTCGGATTCTGTGTCTCCCTCTCTCTCTGGCCCTCCTCTGCTCATGCTCTGTCTCTCTCTCTCTTTCAAAAATAAACATTAAATTTTTTAATAACCTTTTATTTTTTTCATCGTATTTTTCAAAAATGCCTCTTTATCTTATACGAGGAGTCTTCCTTGTGCCCCATGCCTAATGTTCTGGCTTTGAACTTGTTTGCATCAAGGATCTTTTAGATTTTCTCCTGCCAAAAGCCCTGTCATTCCTAAACCCTGACCACCGAAAGTGCAATATAACTTCTACTTTGGAAGTCCGAAATTCTAAGTAATTTCCAATCACAAAAGGTCTTTAATCCTTCAATTATATTTGCATTTTCTGCATTTTTTCCTTATATGAACAAAAGAATCTCCAGCCTCATCCTTTTCTGTGTTCACCATATTAAACTCAATCACAAAGTTTGCAGGATTGTTGATAATGCCTCCCTTGCATATATTTTCCTTAAGAACTGCGTCATAATAATTTAAATCAGGGGTCCCCCCAAAAGTTTTATGGGAATACTGTATTATTTAAAAATCTTACCACACATTCCTCAATATATTTTATTTGCTATATTTATTAATAAGCTATATACAATAAGATATACCCTGGATCATTATATTGTGTAAGACTATAAAACACACATAAAAATAGAAATTAAAAAAAATAAAAACTGAAAGAATATATATTTTAAAATTTATTATATTTTTATCTATTATGATGTTGTTGTACCATAATTAGCTAATATTGCAAAGTCCAAATCACAGAGATAGCATGTACCACTGATGATAGAGGACGTGAAGCATGTTTCAAGTAGTAATCTTACAAATTTTATTGTTATTTGTGACTCCATTTAGAATCTACCTAAATCATCAGTATTTTGCATCTGTAATGTGCCACTGAAGAGTTTATGAAGAGTTTATGATTATTTTTGTCTTGTTTTACTTTGTTATCTTTAATGTATGTTTTCTTATATAAGGTATCTATAAGCCACTTGTCCAATAAATGAAGGTAAATTTACTAGAGTAAATAATCTTAAAATCCACTGAACAGGGTATGTCTAAACCAATGGAGGTTGAAATATGCTGAAAATAAATGAGCGAGGTAGCCACTGTCCATTCCTCCTCGTGAGGGACACACATTTTCCCTCAAAGAACCTTGCAGAATGTGTGTGACAGACTGAGGATACTTGTGCCAGTTATTGCATATTAAAGCTTAGTAAAGCTTAGTTGTCTTTATATTTACATCCATGAAATATATATATATTTTTCTTCCTAAGTTCTATGCACTGCCTCATTTGCTTATTCTACTCTGGATCCCCAACTGATTTAAATGGAGTAAGTATTTTTCCAGATTTATCCCCAAATGTCACTAGCTGCATAGGAAAGTAACTAACATTCCTGGAGATTGGGGCATTAGCCCTAAAGTGGCAGTCACTTTCTTTTTTTTTTTTTTTTTTTTTAACTTTATAGTTTATTGTCAGGTTAGTTTCCATATAACACCCAGTGCTCTTCCCACAAGTGACCTCCACCAAGACCATCACCCCGCTTTACCTTTTCCCCTTCCCCTT